>JACBWW010000044.1:5524390-5563017 GCA_020086605.1 Lanius collurio | reverse complement strand
TGACCAGAAGATCTGATGCCACCAACACTCAGCACATTTTTACTGCCTGATGTGCTGCAGTGTCAGGATTGAAATCTTTGTCTGGAAATTAAATGTGCTCATCTTCACGATAAAAGATGTGGTGGGAGAAATATGTTGCATGGTTTTGTAAGAACAAGAATGAGATGGTTTTAAAAGTTATCACTATTCTCTGTTCATCCTCACCCTTCATGCAGAAATGGCCTTCTAGAATTAGACAGTTGTTTGATTATTTTCAGATGTAAATCTCAGGGTCAAATATGAAGCATTAACTCCTCAAATATAAGCACACAAGGGCAAGCAGACTCTTTCTAGGTGTTCTCTTTAATACATGGAAAAAAATTCCACAAAAATGTTTTTGAAAGGAGAGGGAAATACTGATGTTGAGCTCAATGGCATGAACAATTCACCTCAGTGTCCCACTCCTGGAAGAGGCTTTGTGGGAAGTTGATGAAACCAGAACAACACTATATATTTCACAGAATGGTTTGACAAGTATTTTAAAAAAGTATGCCCATCCATTAATAAAATGTGAATTGTTTTTCCTAATGCTTGATATATCTGCCAAATTTTTTCTCTAATTCATCAATCACAAAAAATGTATTCAAATTAAATAACTACTAAGAGAAATTGAAGGCCTTAGTCTTAACCAGACAAACAAATTTGTACATTTTTTTAGAAATTCCTTGGATACATACAATTGCTTTGAGCTTTCTAGCTTACAGAAGTAGGGGATCCAGGAAAAATGGGAGTCCATTATATCTGTGTAAAGCCACAGAACATGACTGAGCTTCTTAATTAGTAGATGAATGTCCATTCACAAGCATTTAGAGAACTGCATGTGCATTTTACATCAGAGAAGCATCATGTACTGCTCATGTTACTACAGTAAACTATAGTAAATTTGTAAATACTACATATTTCCAAATACACAAAACTATTGACAAGTGCTCTCTCCATATAGACATATATATATATATATATATATATATATATATATATATATATATATACATTTTGTATGCAGCTTAGACATTTTGGAAGTAGAAGGACAGTGGGGTAGAAATAGAACAAAAGACAAAAAATGCCAGAAGGCTTCAAAGAATAACTCAGGTGCCCATGTTGTGGTTAAAGATGTTATAAATGAAATGTCAATTAAATCGAATTAATAATTTGCATGAGCCAAATTATTAATATAAAAACAAACAGAATTTATTTTTAATCAAATTGACAATCTTAATAAGCCACTATAAAGGAAAGCAGGGCCAAGCCTAGGTTCTTGACTCTGGGTGACACATACACAGCTCTGAACACCAGCAGTTCAGAGAGGTAAGCGCACACCTTTGAGGTGTTTGAGTCCAGTTTTTATACTGTTTTTCTTGCTCCTGGCTAGGAAATCTTTTGTCCTTTTCACTTCTGATGATCCTCTGGTCCAGTGCTCAGGGGTCCATTTAGATGTTGATGTGTCCAAGGATTCTCTTTGTGCTCTGGTTGATGGTTTCCAGTAACCCATCTTAGCGTTTCTGGTAAGGGACCTGTTCAGATGATGATTTTTCCGAGAAATCCTTATATGATTAAAATGAAGCGTCTTAAGCAATAGGTCCACTCATCAGCAGTGTCCAGGGAGTAGCAGATCCTATCTCTTACTCCTTTCAGATGGAAAAGATTCTTGCTGGGTAGGATGAACTCATAGTAGGTTGATGGGTCTGAGGTCATTTCTTCTGGGCTTGCCTTCACCTCTTATGTTAATTTGTACCTTCCTTGAGCAAGATGTCAGGAAACTTGCCAAGGTGTACTTTGAACATAACATATTTGAACATATATACAAATTACAACTTGCTATATTTCACATTCTATATTTCACATTAATAACTTATTCTGTTTATACAATTTTGATTCCTTATGAATTTTGACTTATCTATAACAAAGACATAATTAAAACAGCAACTTCTTTGTAAGTGTATACAGTATATTTATCTTGCATGTCAGTTGATCTGTTTAATTTTGATAAAAACATTTACATCTAACTCTAAATGCTCATTTTGGTTTTGGCTGCTGTCCTGACTGGCACTTGCTTGACACTTCCTTACATGCAGAAATGGACTGCTCAGTCCAGCTGGACTCTGCAGCCTGAAAGGCTTCTACCACCCTGGGCTGTTGGCCTCTCCAGCTCTTCCAAATGCTGTAGTAAAGCAAAGGATTCACTTGCAAATAGTACAAACCTAATAAATTTATGGAAAAAATCATCAGTGTTTCTTTTCATAAGACAACCATTCAGGAAGTTTACTTAGGCACAATATTTAATCCAGTTAAATTTATATCTACTTACAGGACTTAATGGAATTTCATCTGGAATAATTTGCCTTCCTCTGCTTTGTGTAGTTATTCTGATACAAATATTAATTACCAGTAGGGTTGATGGTGAACACAAGTGACTCATCATAGAATCATTCAGGTTGGAAAAGACACCTAAGATCATCAAGTTCAATCATTAACCATTTGCAAAACAATTCAAAGCACTAAATATTTATGCAGTGGGCTGGAAGTTCAGTTAATGTGAACAGATTTATTGTATTGGTTTAGTCTATTTAATTTTGGTTTAATTAATTTTTGTTTGTTGTCTTTTGCTTTATTTTACTATTCATTATTCATCTTATTGTTGTTAGTTATTGTCAACTTTCAACACTTTAATCATGTTCACTGGAGTGAAGACCTTCTAAGAAGACACGAGCTTTAAAATAAAGATCTTTCTGTGTTATATAAAGTCATTGTATATTTATTTTTATCTTGCATCCTGCAGGTGCAACTGTACCAGCCCACAGGGCAGTTCTGGTGGCCCGCTGTGAGGTTATGGCAGCTATGTTTAATGGTAATTATCTAGAAGCAAATAGCGTTCTGGTTCCAGTGTATGGGGTTACCAAAGACACTTTCCTCTCCTTCCTGGAGTACCTTTACACTGACTCCTGCTTCCCAGGTAAGAACACTGTAAAATACAGTTCTATATCCGTGACTCATTTTTCCAAAGTACTCATTGACAGACAGTATGGTAGCAGTATTTAATTGAAGAGTGCCAATATTTGAATATGCAATGTCTTGTTATTTTTCATATTGTGCAATAAGAAAAGAAATCCACTCTATTCAAGTAAAATCAGCTATAGGCAGAAGAAATATTGCTAATAAAACTACATATTTGCTTTGTGCTTACATAATAAGACAAAAAGAAGGTGCAATTTCATTTCTGATCTATAATAATATTTGGAATCTTATTTTTACACTACAGTAATGTTGCTTTCTAATCTTGATTCTGGGTTTTATTCAAAAGTTTTAATTTCTTAAACATGTATATAGCTAAGCTTAATATAAACAAGGTTAAACAGCAAGATTATCTTATTTTTACATATAGTTGTCTTACATGTATGTAAACCCAGAAAAAATATGTTAACTGGAGTGTTTGGAAAGAGAAATTGAGCTAAAATATTCTTTCTGTCTCAACCTTTTATCTTTTTTTATGGGAAGAAAATCTGCATAGTACATGCAAAACATGGTTTAAATGCAGCTATTTTTTCCTTGATATAATGAATGAATGATGTTGTGATATGTATTTTTGCTTCTGTTTGCTTTTGAAATAATTATTCTACCTTATTCTTAGATTTTCCACTCCACCTAACATTTCCTTGTTTATCAATTTAAATAAGCAACCACCATGCTATATTAAAAAAATAATAGGTTGCTCCTTTTTGTCTTTGGCCTTTTGGCTGTATTTTATTGTATCATAAAAGTGCTTTTTTGAAAGAGAACTCAGAAAGATAAATCTTCTTATTAATAATCACTTATTCTAAATAGATCAGCAGCACTTGATCCATCATCTTCAAGATCCAGGATATTGACAGGCATTCTTTACACCTACCTGCCAAAAAGTTCTAAACCCTTTTTTTTTCTTAATTGAATAACTTACCTGGAAAAATAAGGTGATACAGCAAGCATAAATTTAAAATAATGAAAAATAAAACAAGGTGATCACAGCTGTCTGGTTTTATGTTTGTTCTTAGGTATTTAAAAGATGACTTGGTGAAAAGTAGCTTTGATCATCTTGTCAAAAAGGTAAAATACATGTAACTTATGTCTTCTTGTTTTTTAGCCAGTATTCTCCAAGCAATGTCTCTGCTGATCTGTGCAGAGATGTACCAAGTAATGAGACTCCAGCATATTTGTGAACTTTACATCATCACACAGCTTCAGAGCATGCCTAGCAGGGAACTGGCTTCCACAAGCCTCAGTATTGTTAGCTTGCTCAAAAAAGCTAAGGTATGTGTTACATATATCAAATGAGAATATATATGTTGACTTTAATAAGTTGTTTGATTTTTTAGATTTTTAAGATGTTAACAGCAATTTGTGTTCCCAAGGAAATATGCTGGTATACAATCTGTTTATTAGGGATAACTGGTGATACTAGGCTGGCCAGAAGAAGTCCATCAGCCTTTAGCTGCAGAATGTGCAGTCACAGAATCATAGAATTGACTCTACCACTGTACCCAGGGCAGCCTGCTCCAAAGCTTGACAACCCTTGCCATGAAGAAATTTTTCCTGTTATTCGACCTAAACCTCCCTGAACCTGGAGCCATTTCCTCTTGTCCTGTCACTTGTTTTCTGGGAATAGAGACTGAGTCTCACCTGTGCACAACCCCATTTCAGGGCCTTGTAGAGAGTGATAAGGTCCACCAGAGACTCCATTTTTTCCAGGCTAAAAAGCCCCACCTGCTTCAGCTGCTCCCTATAATATTTGGGCTCTAGACCCTCTAGTCATACCTGTGTGATTTCCTTCATCATGGACACTCTGCAGTAAGCCAGCTTAACCATAGCTTCTGCCAGAAAAGATGTGTTTTAGTCAAGTGAAGATGTACTCCTTCCTCTTTTAGTCAAAATAGAAAATTATGTGCTATGCAGGTTACAAAGGAGGTCTAACTGGACAGAATATTGAGAGAAATGCATAAAAAGCATAAAAAGAAAAGATTAGAGGCTGAAAAAAAGACATACAATAAAGGCAGGGTTGGAAAACAGAGGAGGGAAATAAAAACTAGATTGCAGGATATTGCCTTAATCAAATAGGATTTTCTGTAGAAAGAGAAGACCACAAAATCAACATGCCACATTCCTTCCCTCCATTTCTGTGAAGCTCTCCTTCTGTGCAGATGACAAAATTTCCAAGATTCATGCTTGCTCAGAGGTTTTTTCTACCTCTGGGAGATGGAATTTTGTAACTTGTTCTTTGGTGTTTTACTGTTTACATATTTGTAAATTCACATGTTTACATATTACACCTGTTTCCATTAAATGACTTTTCCTTCATTACCTTCCACAGTCAAAATTTTATTTGGTAAACTGCTGTATTGACAGCAGAAACCTGAAATATTTTGACATGTGAAATGTGGTTGTGTTTTAGATATGATAGCATTTCATCATTTTTTGTGTTTCCTTTCTTCTGACAGTTTCACAATTCTGATTGCCTTTCAACTTGGCTTCTTCATTTTATTGCCACTAACTACCTCATCTTCAGTCAAAAGCCTGAATTTCAAGAACTTTCAGGTATTTTTCTGCTCCTTTTGAAGAAACAAATGTTTTTCTCTTTTGCTGAGATTAGAAGTAATGTTCTGGACCGTATCATTTTTGCATGAGACAATGATTAGGGTTTCATTAGGACACTCCAGCAGGATGTTACACCAACCTACTGTGGGATCAGCACAAAACATGACACAGCCAGCACAGCATCACCATTTTTTTCGTTACTACTCGTATGGCCAGGTTCCCACCCATACCTGAATTCACTGGAACACTTTGTCCATTGTATGTCAACCCCCTCATGTTATCTTGATAATCTAAATCAAAGGCAATGGGTCATTTTTGGTACTACTTCTTCAAGTGCTGCTGTTTTCCTAGAAGAAAATAGCATTCTTGTAGTACTCTCCAGCAGATCTCAGAAAATGAAAAAACTTGGTCCACTCAAGTAAATAAATCCAGCTTCTTTCAGGAAACTGATATTTATTTTTCCAAATATTTGTATTTGCTTCCTGATATGTAACTAGAAAATTTTGCTCATTGCCTGTGTGATTTTTCTTTACCTTGATGAGGGGTGCATCTCTTTGACCCGGATTAATCTCTTTGACCCATGACACCTCATCATCTCAAGGTTCAGGACAGAAACACAGCAGCAGGCAGTCACTCTCCAAGGTCTTTCCAAGACCTGAGACCTTCACAGAATCACAGAATCAGCTGAATTGGAAGAACACACAGGGATCACTGAGTGCAGCTCCTGGCCCTGAACAGCACCATCCCCAAGAGTCACATCTGGAGAATATTGTCCAAAAGCTCCATGAACTCTGTGCTGTGACCACTGCCCTGGAGAGCCTGTTCCAGTGCCCAAACACACACTGGAAGAACTTTTTCTAATCCATTCTAAACCTTCCCTGACACAACTTCAGGCCATTCCCTTCGGTCCTGTCACTGTTCACCACAGAGAAGAGATAAGTGTCTGCCCCTCCTCTTCTCCTCTGCCCCTCTTCTTACCCTCACAAGGAAGTTGCAGACCCCAATGAGGTCTCCCCTCAGTCTCCTCCAGGCTGAACAGACCAAGTGCCCTCAGCCACTCCTCACACAGCTCTGCCTAAAGGCCCTTCACTGCCCTTGTTTTGACACTCTCTAATGGTTTAATATAACTCTTATACTGTAGTGCCCCAAACTGCCCCAGGACTTGAGGCCACCCCAGTGGAGAGCAGAGCAGGACAATCGCCTCCCTGGCCTGGCTGGAGATGCTGGGCCTGATGCCCCCAGAACATGAATGTCCCTGCTGGCTGCCAGGGTACTGCTGACTCATACTCAACTTGCCACCAACCAGGACCCCCAGATCCCTTTCCAGGGCACTTCTCTGATATCTTGTTCCTCAGTCTGTCCATACATCCAGGATTGCCCCATCCCACATGCAAAGTCCAGCACTTTTTACCTGTTTGAACTTCCTGTGGTTGACTGATCACCCAGTCTTCTAATTCATTGAGGCCTCTCTGCAGGGCCTCCCTGCCTTTGAGGGAGTCAACAACTCCTCTCAGATTTGTATAATGCATAAACTTGCTCAGTGTCCGTTCCAGTCCTCCATCCAGGTCTTTTATGAAGATGCTGAAGAGCACAAGGCCAATGATGGAGGTCTTTGGAACCCTGTTAGTGACAGGTCACCAGTCTGATGTCACCACAATCACTGTAATTCTTTGTGCACAAGTCGTGATCCAGTAGCTGACATGTTTATCCAACTGCAGGCTGGATATTTTGTCCAGAAGGATCCTGTGAGAGACAGTATCAAAACTTTACTGAAATCCAAAAACATTACATCAACTGGCTTACCTTGATCAGCTAGGTGGGTTACCCTGCCATAGAGGAAATCAGATTTGATTAGCAGGATATTCCCCTGAAAAATGAAGCCCTGACTTGTGCCCAGTATGACTGCAGTTTGCCTGCCCCTCAGGCTCCCCAGGCTGTGGGCTTCTCTGCTGTGCCTTGGTCCAAGACTCTCAACCAAGAACCATGGCTACAGGCAGGCTCTGGAATATCTGGGGTTAAGGAGATGAAAATGCATCTTTCTGCAAAAGCAGAAGGGATTAATCTAAATGATATGGCTAAAAGACATTGTTATATGACTTTGTCAGTGATAAAAACGACATGCAATAGGAGATTAACATCTTACTGAATACTTAGTTGCACTCCTCACTATGACGGCAGGCCCTGGGGTAGTGACCATGAGAAAGGGAGAGAGAAGACCAGCAGGCAGGAATGATGCTCCAAGAAGAATGAATTTATTAATTAATTTCCACTTTATCATAGACCTTTTCTTCATAAGCTAATTGGTCAAAGACACCCCCCCCCCTTGGGGTCATTGGCCAAAATCCTAAGACATTCATCATCAAAATATTTTTCTATTGAACTATAAATAAAGCTTTACAAGGTCACAGGTGTTAAAACTTACTAACAGCTTCTGTGAGAAAGAAAAGCCTCCCACAGGACTAGAAGAATAGCAAGGATTTTTCAAGCTAGCAGCATTTTTGTATCCACACCTCACCTTGCTTTTTGTACTGATCTTGAGACAAACTACTGGCACAGGAATTGACATACCCAGCTTTAGTGCTGCAGCATAGAAAAATCCTTGCATAGCACACCTGGCTATCCTCTAGGGATAAAGAATGTTCATCCTCAGGAATATCTCTCTGCTCTCCTTAATGAGTATTGTATTCATTAAAAAAAAAAAAACCAAAAAAAACCCCACAACTTGTTTATTACTAACTTAATAACAAGGAAACATTGTGTGGTAACTCTTATATTTGTGCCACAGCAGAGCTCAATGCAAAATGAGCAGCACTCATCTTTAATTTTTCAGTTGTATTTATATCCTTAATAATTTTTAATCTATTTTAAAAACTTTTTACAGGCTGTGCACATGTGCTCTATATTTTATATTTAATTCCTTTATTTCTTTGTCTTAGTGGAAGAGCGCAATTTTGTAGAGATGCACCGATGGCCTTCAAACTTGTACCTGAAGCAGCTTGCTGATTACAGAAACTATATCCACTCTCAGAAATGCCACTGCATAGTAATGTAAAGAAGCTGAATATGCACAAAGTGCATCTCAACTGTAAAACTTCAGATTGGGGATTATATAGAATATAAAAACCATGTCAAGAGTGAAACCTGATGCTGACCTCCTGTGGAACTTATAGACATTCTTTGTTTTGCTAACAAATCACTCTAATTTTTACCTTGAAGCATTGAGAAATGTATGTTGAAGATTTATTTTAAGCACAAGGACTTCATATTCATGGGGATTAAATGTAGTACAGGACAGTGCCATGACTGCCATCTGTTCCCCCTTCTAATTTCTTTATTGTTTATTTTATTGTTTTTCATGGTTGTTTGTGGCTGCTAAACCGAATCTGTTGAAAATAGACTAGTTTTGTAAATCTGAGTGTAATAGAAGCATAGGAGCACGGAGCGGTGCAGGAAAGCTGAGAAGCCAGGTCGTAAGTTCTTCACATACTTTAGGACGCAAAAATTTTCTGCAGCATTTGTTAGTTCACAATATAAAGGGTAGGCTTAATAAGCATTGTAGTTACTAATAATTTATTACTTCAGAGAATGCCTGTAGCTCTGTTACAATACTATGAGTAAATATTTTAATTCCAGAGGAATGCCTATGCATCACTGTATTCTCTAGTGCCTCCCAAATATCTAAAAATTACATAATTTTTTCTGCCAGTATGTAGGAGAAGAAAGCCTGTTTTAACAATCAGCAGATTGTTAATTAGGTATAACTGGAGATACCAGGCTGGCCAGAAGAAGTCCTACAGACTTTAGTTGCAGAATGTGAAGTCATAGAATCATAGAATCAATCCTACCACTGTACCCAGGGCAGCCTGTGTGGTCATACTGTATGCTTCCCCATGAGGAATAAAGAGAGGGAAAACTACATATGTTCAGGACATATCCATATGGTACTGATGGATGAGGGAGAAAGGCAGAGGGGTTAACAGCCTTTCATGGAGTTTGAGTGAGAAAACTCATTAATAGAAGTGAATTTTTGGGAAAAGTGTGTCTTGCAATCATAGGTCCCCACAATATCTGGCAGCATAAATGTTAGATGTGCTGGACCTGGAGGAAGTGACCCTCACACATTTGCCAGTGTTGCCAGGGATGTTGGCTTTTGTGGTGGGACTTCAAGCTCACATCTCCCCAGGGGGGAATCAGTTCAAATGTTGCTATCACCATGTGCTCATAAGCTACACCATGTGAGACAAACCTAGCTGTGGATCCTTTCTGAGATACAAGAGAAAACCCCAGAATATGACTGGCATGGCCCTTGCAGATGCAATTTAGCATTTTTTTGACCAAAATAACTTGTCATGCTGCTGACTTCTGTGCACATAGTATGCACTAACGCCAAAACGAACCCAGCCTTTACCTGAGCATAGGTGCTTTTCTAGAAGTGAAATCTAATCAAGGAGCAAAATGCCTCATTATCTTTCTTGCACTTCCAATTCTGCTTTTTCATCTGTCTTTGGAATTTGGTGTGTAGCTTGAGACTTTATCATTTTCTCAAGGTCCACCACAGCAAATGTACCTGGAAACTGCACTTGTGAGAAGAAGGTGGGAAAGCAAATTGCTGGAGCTGAAGCTTTTTTTTTTTTTAAGTTAAAAGAAGAGTTTTATTTTTCAATAAAGTTTTATAGGTAAATTGTTCTTTTCAAGTTTCATTCTAAAGTCATAGAGATTTTTTTTTCCTTGGCGATAAGTTGCAGAATTTGAGAGGGTGTTTCCTTCCCTATTTTTGTATGCACACAAAATAAAAAGGAGATTAGGATTCAACTGGCTGCTTCAGACTCAAAATTCCAAGGTTAGTTTATGCAAGATTTTTTTTTTTAAACTTTGCATCTGTAGATCCTAAAGTTCTTTAAAAGACAAATATACTGTCTAAATATAATGTCTATATCTCGTGTATAAGAAATCTGAAATGTAGAGCGTTACGTTGCTTTTTCAAGATCATTAAGGAAAAAAAATAGTAGGAAAGTAATATGTACAAAACTTAAACATGAAAAAAGTAATTTTAATCATTATACATTTACAAAAAAAGTTAAGCAAAAATTAACTGGATAGATATGAAAAAACTGTAAGTTTTTTGAAGCTTGAAGTCATGGAACAATTTGTTCATACAGGTGAAGTACAGCTTGTCTAAACATCTGATAACATCCTTAGGTGCTTCTACCAGCAGCCAATTCAATTATCAAAAGTGGGGATCAAATGCTTCTTACTGACATCCTGTGCAAAAGTGACACAAAAGCCCTGTGAATGTTCGTCTGAGCTTTATGTAGTCCTGCATTTTTAATACTTTGAAAGCTTTCCCATTTTTTTTGCTAAGAGTTAGTCTGTTGCCAATGATTTCTGTATAGATAGCAAATAAGAAAATGCTGGTTTTAATTTTCAGTAAATGTTTTATAGGTATTTAAAAATAAGCTTAATGGAAATACAAACACTTTATATCCAATGCAGAGAAATATTTTGCTATTATGCATTTTAGTCAGTGGTAGCCACAGGTTTTATACAGGGAAGTCAGGCGGTATAAAAATATTTACTATTTATTCAGAGGTTCAGAGATTAATGCTTCCTACTATTCAGACAATAAACCATGTTTCCATTTTACTGAGTATCCCCATACTGCTGTCTGTATCAGGTGCAGATGTGTTGTACTTGCAGACATAGACCATCTAATAAATTTTAATATTTAGAAGAATTCTTACTATAAATTACTATTTTCATTCTCAAAGATGATTTTCTGTAAAAATGTATGTATCTTAAAGCTGGTTTTAAAACTTGATACTTCTAGCATTTGGGAACATAACTGAAAGTAGATAGTGATGTTTTTTGAGTTACTATTCATAGCTGGTTTTAGTGGAGGCTTTAGGACTGTATCCATCACAGATAGTCAGGAATTAGGGCAGTACTGAATTTGATATTTATCTATAACTGTGTATGGCATAAAATAAAAACTGCTATGATACAAACTCCCCCCACCTTATGCTATGGTACAAAGTAAAAATCAGGAACCAACTGAAAAAAGAAAAAGCAAAATATTTCTGGACTGCTTCCACTGGTTCCAAGACCTCCCAAACTCCCCTGACACTGGCAGCAGCAAGAAAGAGGTCAGTGGTGAATTTGGATGCCCTTCAGCAGTACTTACAGCACTTCAGATTATATATCTAGCCTTAAGTTCAAGTAGAGATGCAACTCCTGAGTCCTTCATTAGACATAACTACTTTAAAATTATTTAGAAAATAATTTTTTGAATACTGGATTACACCCTTAATTCTTGCTGTCCTATGTGGGTGTTCTTGTCCCAAACTAGACATAGGCTTTATAGAGACTAACAAAGAAAGCTTTCTACACTAATAAGGTTTTCCACATGACACGCAGAACACCTCTGCTATTGTCCTTAGGTCATGGTGTGCTTGATTTGAAAAAGAAAAAAAAAAACAAACCAAAACTGTTAGAAAAAAGAATAACTGTTTTCTTGGGCATGTCCTGAAACTCTTGTATGTTTTTCTTTTAATGTAGCTTTAGTAAATAACACATTCCTAGATTGAATATGTAAAATTTTGATACAAAACTTAAAAACATTTCTCTAATCAGTCTCGTGGCTACTTATGGATGTGTATTAGCATATTTGAGTGTTACACTGGAGATATTTGTTGCAGCTTACTGGAATCATAGAACCATACTGGCTTGGGTAGAGCCATTGACTTGGGCTGCAAAGGATTTAAAGATCATCTTGTCCCAACACCCCCACCATGGGCAGGGACACCTTCCACTCAACTAGGTTGGTCAGAGCCCCAGCCTCACCTTGGACACTCAGAGCTCCTCAGCTGAGCACCTACTGAGCCAAAGCAGCAGTACTGAGGAGTGCTGGGAGCTGCAGGTAGTGTCCCAACAGCCAGAGTGTATTCAGGCAGCAGTGGGAGAATTTGGGAGGAAGGGTTTGGTAAATGAAGCACTGAAGAAAGAGGGAAGAAAGAGAAAAAAGAAGAGGAGATCTGATAGGAGAGGATCACCAGTCCTGGGTTCAGCATTGATCCAGCTAAAGGTGTGTCACAGAGTGTTTTTACTGCATGTGTTTCAAATTCAATGCCATTGTTATATCGCAAGTTCCCCCCCAGGGTTCTGCGGGGATACCTTTTTATAGGTAAGCATATGTAGCCTCCCTGCATTTTTTCGTTACCTGTCAGACTTTTCCAGTCGTTCTGAAAACAAGAGGCGTTTCAGCCAAGGACATCATTAAGACTCTTTTATCCCATCTTCACTGTCACTGCTGTCCCACAAATCTGTGGGAACCTGCTCATCTTTTCCTAAAAGTTTGATGAAATTTTTGCCATCTTGTGGCCAGTGCAGAACTGCAAGAAATTTACTGTGGGAAGGGATGGATGGGTGAATAATCAGAAATCATGCAAAGGATTGGCACCCTGTTGGCACTAAGGATTGGCACTAAGTTTGCTGCAGATGGCATCTGATTTCCAGGGTTGTGACATGGTATTCAACCTTCAAGGTTTACCAGGGACAGTCCGTGCCCACTTCACTACAGTGGTATCAGGGGAAGCTCTGCTGGTGGAAAGCAAGTAATACATTATTTGCTGTCCTTTTAAGTCCACAGTGTCTTTTGGGAAACACTGCAGAAAGTGGTGTTAGTATGAAGACAGACACATCAGCCAGCACGGGTCCGCTCCAGAAGCCTCAGGTTGCAAGACAGAGAAGGCAACACCTAAGGCAGAGACATTTCACCCAAGTACAGATGCTGGTTTGGGGTGGAAGACTGAATTCTGGTCAAAACTTTATTTTTAAAAGATATGAAGTTATTCTTCCTCTCCAGGTCAATACTTCTGACTTTGCAGTACAGTGATGATTTCACAGTGTTTTTACTGCATGTGTTTCAAATTCAATGCTATTACTATGAAAATGGCTATTTTGAAAGCATGTATCTCACTAAGTCTTGAAGCCATTCTTAGCCTGTCATATTTGGAAAGGAAGAGGAGGTTCAGGACAAGTGATGGGGGAAAAACCCCAATCCTTCAGTACTAAGATCCAGCCTTTTTCTCAGTTCTGCTCCACTCCCAGCTGCTCGTTCAAGGACAGTTGGAAACAATAGTTGAGCCCAACAAGAACACCACTCTACCCATCTTCATCTTGTGCAGGCTGCTGGCCAAGTCCTTTGTGTGTCAGGCAGGCAGACTTAGTCAGAGGAAAGCCAGTCCTGATTCTGACTTTTGTGGCTGTCAGGGTGAAGTCTGTGCTTTAGGGTTTTTAACCTGAAAGATTTTCCACGTGACCTGGAGATTCACCTGGGAGCTCAGAGTTGAAGATATATAGTCATCATTATTCTTTGCTCAAAAGGATAAAGACTCAGGGGCTGGCTCTAGGCTGTAAATACACAATCAACAACTACCTCTATGCGTTTATATGTCCAGTCATGCTCAGTTGACAAGAGAAATCATCAGGACAAGCCTGGACCACTACAGGCCCATCCTTTTGAAGGCCAGAGATACTCCAGCTCATATACAAAGACTTTCTAAAGACTGGGATGATTTTCATTCATGAACCTGATGAGTTTTTCTTCTTCCTACACCAAAATCTTAACACGTGCAGCAGCAGGTGGAGACCACCCTGTGCACAGGTGCAGCCTCACCAGCAGCACTGCAAGCTGGGATGCTTAGTTGTGTTTTGCACCATGGGTTATCCAAACTGTGAGCTCACATGGGACAAAGGAGAGGTGACAGGCTCTTGGTGAAACCAACAGGGTGCCAGCCCCCCACCCCTTCCTCTGCCAAGGACACAGTGCCCTGCCCCACTCCCAAAGCCCTCAAGCAGCCTCCTGGTCTTCAGGGGTGCTCCTGCTTTATTCCTCAGTTATGACCTTGCAGAGCTGAATCCAAGTTACACAGAGCCTTTTGAGCTCATAGAATCATTTTTAGCAGTCATATAAAGCAGCTTTCCAGCAACTGTATTTTACGGGATTAGTGGATTTTTCAGTGTATATTTAGGTCTTTTTCCACTTTAGAGTATTGCATTTCTTGCATTTTTTCCTCTTTGGAACTGAATGTTTTTTATTTTTTGTTTGTTTTTAAGGGATCTGGAGCAAAATAGCGGCCAGAAATATGCAAGCCTAACAAGTAATGAGACATTAGAGATCCTAAAAGCAGTTTAAATGCACAGTGAAATGTGACCCAGAAGAAGGACCTCTGCTTGCAAACCCTCTTGTCTCAGCTCACTCTCAACAGCAGCACTCTTGCTTGCCCTGTCAACCAGCAGCAGTCACCAGGCCAAGGGGAGATACCCTAGCACAATTCACCCCACACTTTCCACAGCAGCATTCCTTGTGCTGCTGCACTGCACAGGTGTAGGAGCACCCCTGTCCCAGGCAAAGAAAGGATCCAAGTGTCAGGGTTGAAGAAGTGACATTTTATTGCACTTCAGCTGAAGGAGAACAGAAGGGCAACAACGGCTCATGTGTTCAATCACCAAACACCCCAAGATGACTCAGGTACTGGGGTTTAACACTGTTGGCATGGAAGAAAGAGGCATTCACAGTCCCCTTTGAATGTTCCCAAATATTGTCCTCTCTCAGTCAATTTACTCCAAAAGGGGGTAATGGCATTGCTGGCCACACCTCTACCCTGTCAGCTGAATAAATAAATGGCAGAAAACTTTAAAAAAGGGCTAAATTTCAAAGTCCCCATAGGTCTGTCCAGGAATCAACAGCTGTGTCTCTCTGGAAAGACTGGTTGTGACAGATGTAGTGGTTTGATTCAGATCATCTCTTACTTACTTATTTTACCTCTGTGACATAAGAATTAGGAGAAAACAAAACAGGCACAAACTTAAAAGACTAAGAAGGTTATTAGCAGACCTAAAAGAAGGAAACAAAAGTTAGAATCAGATTAAACCTTTAGAACACTTTTCCTCCCCACACTTTCTCCATGCTGAATAATGTAGAAACAACCCTTGAGATTTCAGTCAGTTTACCACCTTTATAATCTTTTCAGTTCACATAAAGAGATAGGAGTCTCTGAGTCTTTCTTGCTGACCTTATGGAGACATTCCCACTAGAGACAACTCTCTTATGGGTTCAACATCACAGCAAAACAGCCACCCAGGAGGTTTCTGCTTGCAGTGAAAAAGTCCCTAACCTCGAATCACCGCTTTCCCCACAGCTGCTTTTCGAGGATTTCAATCTGAGCTAACACGGGGTGTCAATTTAAGGCTGAGCTGTTCAGGAGCAAGGTGTTCTTTACTCATCTCCAGGAGCAATCTTCATCTCTAGGAACTGGGGTCATCTTCACACTGACCCCTCCTGGTTCCTTTCTACGGTCGGTTCAATCAGTGGATCAGTCCACATCCAAGGGTGGGACCATGCCCCCCACCCACTAGGCAGCCAAAGATTCCAAGTGTCAGTCCATACCAGAGGGTGGGACCCCTCCCCACCCACTGGGCAGAATCAACTTCGGGTGTACTGCACACCCCTCCAGGTGAAGGTAAAACTGAGTCTAAACACTCTAGAGTTAAAGGAATAAAGAGAGAAAATGCAGAGGCACCTTAGCTCCCAATTGCTCTACCCCCCTCCGATGCTCTATGAAATTACAGCAGGGACTCCAATAGTCCAGTTCATCCCCAAAGGGTTCCTGCAACAGAATTTCAGCTTCCAGGTTTGAAGCATCTCCTCTTTCTTTTCTCTCAGGGTTTCAGCCCTTCCGTCTTTACTGACTTACACCTTAGGGTGTCTCTTCATGTTCTTTCTGCTTTCTCTCTGGGAGAGGATCAGCATTTTCAGGCCCATCTGTTCTGAAGAAATCTTAACAGCACTAATAGGGTTAATCTCACCCGGCCGTGGCTGGAACTTCTCTTATCTCTCTCGGTCCCACGATCTCTGCTGGGGGAGTTGGAGCTGAGCTCTGCCGTGGCGGTGAAGGGGGGCCACTGCCAGCCCAGCTCTACCTGCATGGGGCAGGGCTGGGGGGCCCAGATGGGACAGGCCCAAGGAGGGGCGGCTGCCTCCTGGGTCGGGCCAGACCGAGCAGGGCCCAGCCCTGAGGGCCGCAGGGCCCGGAGGCCCAAGTGGCCTCCTTGATGGCCGGAAGTCCACAGAGCTTTCTCGGGCTCTGTCTATCTTAAAATGTGATTCGCAGAGGCGTGTCAAACTCCTCAGTGGCTTAAAACTTGCCAATAATCAAACCAGACAATTGATTGGTTCTGATCAGAACCAGAAGGACCTTTTGCAAGAAAACCCCTCCCGTGTTAAACCACAACAACAGATTATGTCGAAAAAAGCTACAAAAGGGACAGAGTTTCCATAGGGACAGTTTAACCCAATTTATCTTTAAAACCCATTGAAGTACCTTGCCTTCAACCCTTCTCTATTGTGTTTTTAAAACACTTGCACAAGCTCTGGATATTCCTTGGCTCACTGACAAAGTGAGGCCATGAATTACAAGCAGTCCTGGGAGCACTTCAGCTGACAACTTAGAGCAGCCCATCTGCCTTCCTCTTTATCCCTCCAAAGAAAGGTAATTTGGGGATAGGGCTGTCCAAATTTCTATGCCTTTAATCACTATAGGTAAAGATACTGACTTATGAGAGAAGGTGGAAAACAACCCTGTACTTATAAAGAATTTCCATTTGCTACAATATTTTCTTAAAATGTGCACAGCTTCATAGTAGAGGTACTGGATTTCCATTTTCTACTGATAAAATTATTTCAGTGGAAAAACCTAAGTCTTGAAGAAAAGAATTGGCCAGAAGAAAGCCACTCCAAGTATGACATAAGTGGCAATAAGAGAAGGAGTTAACAATAATGCAACTTCTTTATTGTTAATATTGAATACTAAATTCTGCAAGCTTTGACAAACTAAGCCTTTTAACATTTTAAACAAATAATCTTCTGCTCAATGCTAACGTAGCCTATTGTTCAGTACTAACCTGAATAATCGTAAAATAACTAATCCTCTATTTGAAATAAAAAAGCTGGAGTTCCCAGATATTCTCTTGCTGAAGCAGATGACTGGTGCCAGGACTCCACTTGCTGCCTGTCAAATTCACATACTCATTGGTGAATATGTGACAGCTTTTCGTGGAGATATTGGCACCTGCTGTTCATCTCAGAGTAGCTGGGGCTACCCTGTGAAGGAGAAATAAAACCAAAACTAGGACATGTAAACTTTTCTGCAGAGTTTAGAAACTGATGCCCTTTGCTTTAAAATACCCTTGAGCCAGAATCAGCAGTACCAAGCCTTGCAGGTCTGGGTTTACTTATGTAAAACACAAAAAATACACTCAGATGGACTCTAGAGATTTTTTTCTCTCTGAGCCACCACTTTTTCTGGGAACTTTGCAGACTGAGGCACTTGCAATACAGACCTAAAAACAAACTCCAGACAAGTCTGAAACCACAACAACAAAAACCCAAACCACATTAGCTCCTGAGGAGAGCAAAACTCATTGATGCTTAAAGCCACTGAAGGGAGTAAAACTTTTTTCATTCCCTTCTCTCAAAACAACACAAGTGGGGTTTTTCAAGCTCATGATAAAAATCCAAGATCAAGTGTCAATGAGAATAATAGACGCCACTTCCCAACACTGCCACACCAATACTTCTGCTCCTCTGGGCCTCAAGACCTGCTTTGTTTTGGATGACAAAAACCCCGTCCACATGGGAAAGAACCCTTCAAACCACCCTGAGATAAATTCTTACTAGCAGTAAATCTTTAACAAGTTGAAATTCAGTATCGAGACAGACAACAACTAGTGCCAGGGATGCATCCCAGGTCAGATGCACCTGACTGCTGAGCTGGACATTTTTGAAAACAAAACCGCTGATGCCTTTTGACATTTTGGGAGGTACTGGAGAAGCACTAGCCTGGACTACTGGCTTTTGCTCAGTGATGTGCCCTAGCAAGAGCCCTAGCACAGGCCTCACACAGCTGCTTCCCTGCAGGCCCAGACTTGCCCTCAGCCTTCCCACAGAGCACCACTGCCTCTATCCAACATGACCCAGGACCCTGCCGGGCCTGCTCAAAAGGCTGCAGGTGCCCCAGAGACCTATCTGCAGGAGGCCTGACTGCCCTTGCCAACATCACTGATCTGACAGAAGCTGTGAGCAATTTCCAGTGGTTTATACCACACACACACTTTTCCCTCCCCTCCTGCACTGCAAATACGAGGGGATGCAACACCACTGCTGCAGCTGACCCTGTGCTACTGCACCGCAGGGAGTAAGGGCCCACCCAGGCCTAACCCACCTCAGTGTTCATCTCAGCTCTTCCCCACACCCTTTCCATCTCCTCCTTTTTCCTTCTATCTCCTTACCATTCACTGTGAAACACCAGCTGTACTCCAGAATATGGTCTTACTTGCACCTTCACTCAGGCAGAGCCTTCCTTTAGTAATCAAAGCTTTACACCACAGATATCCACACAAGAGTTAGGAAAAGCAGCACATCAATACCCTCATCAAAATCCAACAGACACGAGTACTTCAGCCTCCCCAGTTTTCTTCACCTCTTGCTGGACATCTGAGTCTCCTGCTGCACCCTGGCAACAACTGGGATTCCAGAACTCCAAAATTTGTCTTTTTGCCACACTTCACAGGTGCAGAGGGAAATGGAGCTGACTCTTGAAAACAGGTATGAAGTGGCACAGGATGTGGAAGGCAGAACCAAGGTAGAAGGAGAGTGGCCACCAGCTGCTGGCTGCACTTGACGGGGCTGCTTGTCAATCCTCTGCTTCTTGCTTATCACAGGGCTCATAAAGTTGGAATCTAGAGACCCGCAGTTTGGATGAGCTTCTGCCCTCTTGCCAGAAGCAGCAAAGTCAATTGCACTGCACAGGGCTTCCTGACACTAAGGCTCCAATTACCTGCAGAAAAATCTGAGTGTTCCACATTAATGTGGCAAGACTGGGTTGGAAAGAGCTCTGCACATGTACATTGCGCTTTGGCTCTTTTCAAAGTTGCTAGGGAAGCACTGCACCCATAACCTCCAAGCCCTCTTTTTAAAGCAATGCTTAAGAATTAAGAAAATGAAAAGAGCTGCCATGAGAAAAAGTCAGCTGAAACAGGAAAGAACATTCAGGATCTTATGTCTCTCTGCTTTCCTTTTGGGGTTTTGTGGCAAGATTAAAAACCACACGATTCTTTCTATTCCCTATTAGCTTTCATTGCCATTGTGTACACGCACTAGTCCTGTTAAAGCTCAGCCCTTCTTGCCAATCTGGCCTTCTGCTATCTACTGATAGAATTATTTCAGTGGACAAACCTAAGTCTTGAAGAAAACAGTCGACCAGAAGAAAGCCACTCCAAGTGGTATAAACGACAATGAGAGAAGGACTTAATTGTGAAATTTCTTCATTCTTAAAGTTCAACACTAACTCCTTTGAACTCCAGAAAGCTAATCCTACATTTTCAACAAATAATCTACTGCTCAATACTAAGATAACTTACTGCTCCATACTCACTTAGATAATCCTACAATAACTACTTTTCTATTTGTAATAAAACATCTGGAGTTCATAGGTTTGCATAGGCTGAAGGAGATCAGAGTCTTAAAAACGAGTAAAATTTGCCAGGTGGCAACAAGCACCTCCCCTTGCACTATTGAGAACCAGAATTCAAGGGGGCTCTCAAGAAAAAGTGAGCCCATATGAAATTGTCCAGTGAAAGCAACAACTGTAGCAAATTTCCTGCTAAGTGGGTTTATTAACAAAAACTAACAATGGAGTGATTAAAGCTCCTAACAGCTGGCTAGCTTATTGCCAAAGAGAAGAACCCAACCCATACAAAGAGAAGAACTCCACCCCACCCACAGCCATTGGTCAGAGACTCAGACCTTCATGGGAGCCACTTTTTATAGCCCTCCTGGTAGCACCACCTCCCTCCTAAGAGTCTTGGACACAACTTGATTGGTGTTTGTCGGCTCATTGTCCAGGTGACTGGTTCATTCAAATGACCAAAGTAGAGGTATCGAGTGATTGGTGAAGTCCTGGTCTAATCCAGGTCCTTGGGTTATCCCCTTATGCTAATCACAGTTGAGCCCCTTCTTCTACAAAGTTCTGCTTTTCCCTCCTGTCAATTAAGTCAAGGTCTAGTACTAATACAAGAAATAAACCTAAAACTAATCAGTCCCCTTTCCCAAATTAAATACGCAAACAGATTTAACAGTAACCCAAAAAACAAAATATCCCTTAACCATTCAACAGTAGCTTGGAACCAATTAGCCATTAACTGTTTTAAATAATTATAAACAGGAGGAAACTTTCATCATGAAGGACTACAAAAGTCAACCACCCACTGTCATTTATAACATCTAGGGAAGACCTTACCAAGTTACAATCCCTTCTGGAAAAAGTACTGATTTAAGACTGTGTGTATTCTCTTTGGGAATAGTGCTCTCATCTTTGCACAGGTTTGTGCCATCTCTGATGACTTTGGATGCTCAGGTACATCCTTGGCAACCTGGGGACTGTGTCTACCTCAGAATGCAGAGCAATGAGGCACATAAAGGAAAGTGGGAAGGACCTGTTCAAGTACTCCTAAGCACTCCTTCGGCAACAAAAGGGGATGGGATCAGTACACTGATACACCTCAGCTGAGGGAAGCCAGCCCAGACACCCGAGGAATCAGAGGGAAAAATAGAGTCAGCAGAGAATCTGAAGCTTAAACTTGTTAAAGCATAAAAATATTTCTTTTATGATGTAGAATTATTAAGAAGAAATGTCATAAAAGTAAAGATAAGTTATGAAGGGGTAAGCTGTGAGAAAAGCTGTTACATTTGAAAATCAAGCTTGTGCAAACCCTGAATGTAATAAACGAGGTGGGGAGTTTTTAATTAAAAGGTAAAAGTCAGCTCGTTTATTAAACAGAGCTACTGAGAGCAGGAACCTGGGAGTAGCCCAGGCTCCACACCACAAGCCAGAGTCCCAAAAAGAAACAGTGCAATACACTGCGTGCTCCCTCAGATACCGAGCTCCTCAGGAGGACCCAGGGCAGAGCTCCGGCACAGTCTTTATACCCTTTGCCAGTCCACAATTGGTCCAACCAGTTCCTCCCTCCAGTGGCTCGTATCTAGGGGTCCAACTGGCTCATGGTCAAGTCCATCTTGGAGGCGTCAAGTGGCTGGTCCATCTCTTGTCCAATTATGTTTTAAAGCATTGATCTCACATACATGATGTCACCTTGCAGAACATTCCAGACAGTTCTCTCCCTTTCAGCTCATTGCACGTTCCCCATTTACACTCCCACCCAGTGGTTACACCAAAACATCGCAACTGCACAAACTAGCAGGACCTCAACTTCTTAAATTACAGTTTATTAACCCAAATATTAATTAATAACACCCCAGAACATCAATTTCATTTATAACAGTGAAGGCTACAAATTGCTGGATTTGTTGCAAAAATGCTGATGGATTTTATATCCAGCCATCTGGAATATCATCAATCAAAAAAAGCAATTGCAGAATGGGAGAAAACTAATAGTACCTCTTGGTAGGATTGGCCTTCCTTATGGCTAACAGACCTTTAATGGCTTAAACAATTATTTATAACCTGTGTTGGAATTGCTTCAGTTTGCATTTTGTGCTGTGTAATAATTCAGTGTATTCTAGCTTTCACAATGCTTTTTGCAAACACTTGTAATAGCAAACATTATTATCATAGATAAGAGAATGAGATTTAGAAGTGAGACTTCCAAGATAAATCTTGAAAGTCTCAAAGTGGACAATTGTTGCAAATAATTTAGGAGGAAGTAATGGTTAGTGGAACACTGAGAGCTCTGAAACCAGCTGTGTCCCAAGTCAAGCCAGAGCAATGCAGTTTGTTCAAGAACATACTGGGCAGCTCAGACAACCAAGATGAAAATGACTACCATATTGAAGAACACGATGAAAGGTCAACCAAAGTCCAAAAGCTCATCAACCACCCAGAGTCTCTACAGACCCCCTAGAAGACCCTCAGGGACTAACTGTGCAGACTCAAGCAGTGTATGCATATATAATGATTTCTGAGAAATACAATGCATATGTATTGCACATGCCATTTTGACCTCATGGCTGGTGTTGCCTCTGTCACAATGTGCTCCGCCTCGGCACCTGTATAAAAAAGCAGGGCAACCATGTATACAGCATTCACCCAATACCATCATGCCCTGCCATGGTCGGAGAGGATGCCGGAGGATGAGCAGGAGCCAGAGCCGGAGCCAGAGGCGCTCTCGGCGCCTGGGCATGTGGAGGAGGTGCCAGGCCGTGTCCCGCCACCGCAAATATCGCCAGCATCGCAGCCGGAGACACCGCCGTCGCTACCGCTGAGCCCAGCCCAGCACTTGACGCCACAAAGCCAGTGTCCAGAGAGCGCCAGTCATGACACAGGCCTGGCTCTTCCATTAAAGCATAGCAAGCTCACCCTAGGGAGTGCATGCCCTCGCGGTGCATCTGTGCCAGCAGCAGGTGTCTCTCGGCGCCCGCCCAATGTCTGCGTCTCTCTGCTCTCCCAGGGTTTCCCTGGCTCAGAAGATTCCCCCTGTTCTCTATGCTAGGGTGCTCCGCTGTAGGTCGTGCCTCTAAGATAAACAGAGCCCGTATTGCATGAATGCCTTGAGACCCAGACCCCTCAAAAGCTTTCTTTGTCCATGCTGCACATGTGCCAAGAGTGACATGCAGGTGACATTCCTGCCAGTTCAATATCTGCAGAACTGTACTTTAAGTGCTACTTCTGTTCAAAGTTTCCTGGAAGCAAAAAGGGAGCTGGGTCAGGGGCAGAGGAGGAAATATCCATAAGTGAGAGGTAGTCCTGAAGTCCCTTTTGCCAGGGCAGATGCCCTGGGGCAGTCTCTCACCCAGAGCAAGAGCTGGGACCAAAGGGCAGATCCTATGTCCTGGATCCCAGGACAGGGTCAATTTTTGCAGCAGCCAGGAGGAGCACAGCTAGGACCCTGGGGTAATTAGCTACCATATCCCACGTGGCAGGGGGAATGGAAGGGGTTTGTCCTTCCCGGTTTGACCAGCGTGCCCTAAGTTGTGGGGCGCAGAGTTCTGTGTGGGGAGTGATCGTGTGTGACTCATTTGCCTCTCTTGTACACTCTACTCTTTTTTTATTGTTACCTTTTGTATTCTTATATGGGAATACCATCCCTACACCACAACTGTGGAAAACTCAATTTCCTAAGCTTGCTGAAAAGCAACTGCTCTAATAGAACCGAAAGCCTCCTAGGTAACGTTTATTTTAAAGTACAGATTTGATAAAGTTACATAGAAAGCAAAACATAAATATTGCCAAATAGTCTTTATAATTCTATTTAAAATGATTTTTAAATCTATGGTAGGAAAAATTCCTGTGGTCTTTTTCCAGTGACAAAGAATTATATAAAGCAAATTACAACTGAATATTTTCAGTTAATGCAAAAAAAGTTAAGCAAAATAGCAGAAATGTTGAGCTGCATTTCCAAAGCAGATGGTTGATTTCTTTAGCCTCTTAAAGGCTAAAGAAGAAGAAATAAGAGGATCTGTGCCTTGAACAAAAAACCATAATGAAACTGTTCAAATGCATTCTGTTCCTCCCTGAAATGGACATTTCAAGTGATTTTATTTCAATCAGCTGTGTTAAATCATTAAAAAGAGCATTACTGGTCTGGCTTCACAAGTGTCTGAATAAATAATGAACAGAAAATCTGAATATTCCAAATGATACTTTCCTGAATAAGTCAGATTTTCCAGAGGATTCAGAAAATAAGTTTGGGTTTAGTTTTTTTCTCTCTCTAAAAAAAACTGAAAGAGTTCATGCCTTCACTTTGTCAGTTCAAGGTTCTGAAGGGTTGTTCAGGTACTATTGTGGTCACGGACAATGGATTCTGAGCACTTCCAAAAAGATGTCCTTGATTTTCAGACTTTTCACAGAAAAAATGTCATCAAAGAAAAAAGTGAAATCAGTTGAATTCAGGCACCATTCTGCTCTCCAATAAACCACAAACCTACATTCTACCGTTCTCATTAATACAAACACAGAAACACTGACAGCCTTGGTTTGCAGAAAAAGGAAAACTGTCACTTCCAGTCAGCTCATCGAGAGCAGTCAATATTAAACCCCTTGCCCTGGGTTTCACAGCTGCTCCCCAGCTCTGCCCATCCCTGCAGGGCAAGACCAGGAGGACCTGCAGCAGGAGGTGGTGGCAGTGGCAGTCCCCCTGCCCACGCCACGAGTCATAGCCCCTCTGCTCCTGGCTGGGACAGAGGCCATTTGCCCTGAGGGCCCCAGTGCCCCATAAAGGGGAGGGACTCCAGGCCCCAGGCTCCCCCTAGCTGTGCAAGAGGCCAACCCACTGGCAGCTCTAGCAGGGCTCTTGCAACATTTTATTTAAGGAAAAGGAAATAAATTATTTCCCTCACACAGTCTCTGGGCATTGCTTTCTCTCCCTTCTAATGCCTTTTCCCTTCCCCTTGTGCCCCATTGTGGGTGGCACCCCTGTGCTGAGGGGCACATCAATGGGCCCCTGGAGTCCCAGGGCCATGTCAGTGGTGGGACCTCTTTCCACAGGAAATCCCGCTGCAGCTGCACACCCACAGCATAGCACATGCCAATAGCAGTACAGGCATGAGGGGCAGCTGGTCCTGTCACAGGACCATGCCCTCAACCTTCCTATCCAGCTGTCAGGATATGCAGTGACTCCATACCCTGAGGTAATCAAATCAGGGTGTTTCTGCCCAGAAAGTAGACCTAATTTCAGTCACTTGAGCTTTGGAATTGAGTAGAGCAAAATGAGTTAACATTTGAACTGATTCAAAATACGCCTTTGGAGTGGTACATGCACACGGGACCACTGGAAAGAAAGAGACGTTTTGACATCTCAAGGCACATTGATCAAAAATGGAAAACAAATCTTAGATTAACTTGAAAGTATCCAGAAACCAGTGGAATTTGCCATCATGCATTGCAGAGCACACCAAGTGGATAAGATCAAACTGGAATTAGGGAATCATTTAGCCAATGAGGCTGCAGAAAAAGGCAAGCTAGAAAACAGTGTTTTTTCTTTAATACCCCTGCCAGAGATACCTCTCCGAGTGGAAACACCAAAGTATAGTGCTAGGGACTGTCATCTAATTGAAACTTTAGAAGCAAGATTTGATCCACGAGGCTGGGCAGTCCTCCCAGCTGGGCAAACAGTAGTCTCATAATCAATCTTCCATGAAATAGTGGACTGCAAACACAAAGACACTCATTAGAGTACTGAAAAACTTTTGAAACATTTGCAAAAATCTGTAATTGGATCTAAAATGGCTCAGGTTGTACAATCAAGACTCCAAAAATATATTGTTTGTAAAAGAAATGTTGTGGTTTGACACAACTAAGCGTCAAGCATCTAAAATATCAGTTATTTTATAAGGAAAACAAAATGAGAAAATATTGAGGAAAACTAGATAGCTGCGAGGCAAAAACAGGTTGAAACTTAAACGGTTGCAGTACCAGGAGAAAAAGATTATTACTAACAGAATTAAAATTAAAAGATATAACAAGAAATTAAAACAAACACACACCCCTCTTCTTCCCAGCACTTTACTCTTTCTTTTTAACTGGCACAAAAGATAACACAACATAGGATTCTAGTCATTGTCACAGTTCTCGAAAAGTCTCTCTCGTATGCTTAAGGAAAAAGGGTTTCTTCTTCTTGCTTCACATGGTTTCTCAAACTGCCCCCAACAACAGACCTGCCGGAAAGAAACAATCTGCTGTGGTGTAATACATCTCTTCTATGAAAAAATATCAGTTTTTTCACAGTGCCAAGCATGGGCCATCACATGGGGTTATCAATCTTTTTAAGGATGGGTTATTTTGGCCTGAACACAAAGGCTTTTTCTGCTACAAATCCTTAAAAGCCTCTCACTGTTTCTATATATCCTGGAATAGGCAACTCTTCACAATCTTTATGGGCCACACGTGAATCTTCCATCCTCCCATGCACTTCAAATGGATTGAAGAGACAAACAGTTTGAGATATTACAGTTTCTTACCACCGCATGCCAGGAGGATTTTTAAGCTACATGCGAGGAACGCGGCACCGCCCCTTTTCTCCGCCGCCATTTCAGCTCCGTCTCACATGGCTCACTCTCTCTGACTCTGAAGCCTCTATGGTGAAAAATGG
Organism: Lanius collurio; assembly: GCA_020086605.1. NCBI lineage: Eukaryota > Metazoa > Chordata > Aves > Passeriformes > Laniidae > Lanius > Lanius collurio. Next base: position 5,536,251 of record JACBWW010000044.1, on the reverse strand, counting down.
TCTTGTTCAGGCTTTATGGTGAAGAAAGCCTCGCTCTTTTTGTGCTGCTGGCTGCAGAAAGGAGGCTCCTGCCGGCTCCATGTGGAGAACAGGGGGGGACCCGCCAGTCCCAAGAAGCCGCTCTGGAAAGATTCCAGTTGTGTAGCAGTCCATGGCTGGGTCTAGCTGTCTGGCACTCCATGGCCGGGTTTAGCCACCTGGGCTCAGAGATGGTTCCTTCCCCAGTGGCCCAGGGTCCATGCTGCAGCATCAGGAAGAGGGGAAGGGAGCCAGGGCTTCAGCCCAGCCCGACCCGGCCCGGCCCGGCGGGGGCTTGGCCCGGGGGGGCCTGGAGGCTCTGAGGCCGCTCCACCTCCCTCAGGTGAGCTGGAACAAAGAGGAAATTACCACCTTTCTGTGCGGCTTAAATGTGTAAATTGTAAGAAGCGCCATTGGTCTAAAAATCTGTGTATCAACTCAGATTCAACCCACTACAAGAAAGAACCCTTACATGGCTCACAAAGTAATGCTAAGAGCCATAAAATCTGAAAGTGTTCCAGGTGAATTGTGGCAGATTGATTTTACTGAATTGCCCAGAAGAGGAGGGGTAAAAATCCCTCCTAGTTCTGATGGATACCTTTTTTGGTGGCCAGAAGACCTCTCTTGTTGCACCAACCAGTCTAGGGAAGTGGCTAAAGTACTGTTGAATCAAGTAATACCTAGATTTGGGGTACCTTTGGGAATGCCATGAGATAGGGGTTCCCACTTGATTGCAGAAGTGGTACAAGAGTCTTGGAAAGCCTTGGGTATAGCTTGGGATCTTCATACTCCCTATAGGCCCCAAGCTAGTGGCAAAGTACAGCAAATGAATTATTACAATCAAATTGCAATTGGGTAAAATATGTTAGGAAACCTCCTTTACATGGGTCCAAGCCTTTCCTGTTGCTCTACTTCAAATTAGAATTCAGCCATCGGGCATCAGGAAAATCAGCCCCTAGGAGGTGCTGTATGGTTGACCCTTACCAAGTACCACGCATTTCAGAAAACACACACTTGGAAGGAGATGTTGATTTGAATAATTACCTCATTTCTCTTAGTAAAACTTTACAGGATTTGCAGCGATCAGTGGTGATCTCCAGACCAATGGGACTGGACACAGTTCCATCCAGGAGCTTGGGTGTACTTGATAGACTGGGGAATTGCTCTGCTACGGCGAAAGTGGAAGGGACCTTTCCAAGTTCTATTGACAACTTCTACTGCATTGAAACTGGACAGAGTAAAATCATGGATACATTATTCCAGAATCAAAAGGGGCAAAGCCCGTCAGCTCAAGACAACACCTGCTAGGGAGTTGAAGAAATCTGGACCAAACCTACTTCATGGTTACCCAGCTGGACTCAGTTAAAACATCTGTCTATAGCTGTTGTAATGCCTGATATTATAGAATGAAATATAGATATTAAGAAACTAATTCTCATAAGGAACTTTGTCTCAAGGAAAGGGAGGACTTGACAAGGACCATAAACAGAGCAGCACAGCCTTGAAGAAATGGATGAAGTATGTAACTTAGGTAAACAGAAGTCATACAAAACACAAGCAGGATGCCAGCTCAGCTCTGCAAGGCTGACAAAGCAGAAGTTATTACAAAAAACAACAATATTGTGCTTATTCCAAAGAACCATATAAGGACTTCCAATAAAGGGTGCAAATTTGTAAAATAAAGTAATACATACACATCAAGTAAGCGGGAATAGCTAATGAACGTGTAATCAGTGTGTACGATAAAAAACTCTGCTCACTTGATGCTCAGGCACTCAATTAGAGGAGGGATTCTTTGAGTGATCAGCATGGTGTAATAAAGAATGCTTTCTAATACTCAAAACTGTTAGAAAGTTTCTATTTGGCCTATTTTAGTAACAACTTCTCCTGGCACAGCTTTGAATTATTCTCCTCTGTCCTGTCACTGTATCCCAGGGACACCTTTAAAAGCATGATGAGACACACAGCCAGAGACACATAATGCAGGTGACCAAGGGAGAGCAACATGGGAATGTAGAAGCTTGAAACAAGAAATAGTATTTCCATTTTTAATCCAACACCATGTGCCTACAGAGATGGAAGACCTGCTATGACAACACCAAGTGGAGGAGGCTAATGTTGCCAACCTGTGGACTGTGACATCCCTGAGCAATGGGTTGTGACCTCACTTCCCTCACTACTTATTGGGGGGTGACCAGAAGGCAAAATACCTGTTCTGCTGTCACTGGTGAGTGGAGGCTGATGTCACTGAGCAGTGGACTGTGACATCATAGGATGATGACATTGTGTCCATCACTGCTTATATTCAGTTGGTAGAGCCTGAGCCAGTCTGGGTCTAGCCTGAACTCCATCCAAACAACATTGTGAGGTCTGGAGGATCAAGCCAGGCTTCTCTAGTGCTGGGTGGTGCCTGTTTCTGACAGATCTTGGTGCCAGTCTTAGAGCCATCACTCCTGTTTCCCTGCCCTGCCTGCTTCAGGCAGCTATGCAGGAAAATGTCCTGCTGGGGGGTTGTGGGGTGGGTGATGGGACTCAAGGGGCTGGGTGCAGGTCCTTCTCCAGGGGCTTGGCCATTTCTTCCTCCCTGCCCCAGGACAGCCACTGACCATGGCCTCTTCCTCCTGCAGGATGTGACAGCAGTGAGGGCAAACAGCTCCTGATCCTTATCTCTGCACAACGTGCTGCAGAGCACAAAAATGTTCACAGAGACCAATAGCAACTGCCCCATCTGCCAGGACACTTGTGAGGATGTGGCTTCTACTCTGCCCTGTCACCACCAGTTTTGCCTGGGCTGTATCCTGTGGTGGACACAGAGAAATCCAGTGTGCCCACTCTGCAGAAGAACGATCGTGACTGTAGGATTTTCTGATCATGGAGAAGACGACTATCTGGAGACATCCATCACAGTCCCTGAGGAGCTGCCAGATGGCAGCAGCCAGGCAGGGAGCACTCCCGACAGCCTGGATGAGAACAGCTACCACTTTTCTGTGGTGTCCTCTTCATCCTCTCCACAGGGTTTCCAGCAGAGAAACCCTGCACACTGGAAACAGCACACTGTTTCCAGCAGTGTTTCCAGCAGAGCAGGAGGATTCAGGGCTGGAGTTTGTGGGCAGGGTCCTACCTGAGATCTGGACAGAACGTTTCTGTCAACAACAGCATCTCCTGGACCCTGTGAGGCCCTGGTTGCATCAGAGGCTGGAGTGAATATACCGGGGCTGGTGGTGGGTGGTTGATGCCATAGAGAGCAGCATCTTGCATGGCCTTTGCATCTACAGGCCAAATGCCAACACACTGGTTGAGGTACTGCAGCCTGTCCTCGAGCAACACACGGCAGTGGTGCACGGTGTCATCAGCATCATTGTGGGCCAGTGCCACGAGGAGGCCCAGAGGCTGCTGCGCTCTGGTGCCGTCAGGGACGAGAACAATGGCCCTGTGGCCTGTGCCAGCTCCAGCACTAGCACCAGCTAAGGCTCCAGCTCCAGCTCCAGCAATTCCAGGATCTCCAGCTTCAGCAACCCCAGTTTCAGCAACTCCAAGAGCTCCAGCTTCAGCAGTAACAGTTCCAGATGCAGCTGCAGCTCTAACAGCTGCCACTCCAACAGCTCCAGCTCCAGAAGTTCCCAGGGAGGGACTCCCGCCAGCAGCACCCCCCCAGGCTCTGATGAGGAGGAAGAAGCTGGAATATGAGAGGCTTCCCCCTGCCCAGGACAGCAGTGGCAGCCCCTCTGCTCCCAGAGAAGGGTATGATTTTCTACTGGGCCCCAGCACGTCTGACAAAAGAGGGAGCCCAGGCCCTAGGACTCTCCCCTGGCCTGCCAGAGGCTGCTCCACTGGCAGCTCTAGCAAGGAACTTTCAACCCTTTTTTCAAGGAAAAGGAAATTGTTATATCCCTCACAAAATCTCTGGATGCTGCTTTCTCTCCCTTCTAATGCCCTTCCCCTTAAGCCCCATCGGGGGTGGCACTCTGGTGCTGGGGGGCACAGCCATGGGCTCACAGAGCTGCAGGGCCATGGCAGCAGCACCTCTCCCCACAGCTTCCTGCTGCAGCCACATACCCACAGAGCAGCAGATGCCAGAGGCAGAGCAGGCATCAGGGGCAGCTGGTCCTGTCACAGGACCACACCCTTGGCCTGCCCCATCTCTTCTCTTACCTGCCCACTTGGAGAGGGGAGTGATACAGTGGCTTTGGTGGGTGCCTGGCCAGAGTTCAGCAAGGGTCAGCCCACTAGATTTTTCACATCTTGTCCTGTCCTGACTGGGCCAAGGGCTACTGCATAAACAGTTTAATTTGTTCAGGACCTCACTTAAAATCAAATCTGAATGAAGTCACACCATCATGAATGCTGCTGTGCCAGATGTGCTTGAGCTTCAGTGCGAACTGGATTCCACAGCAGCACAGTGGTGCCACCATCTAGAATATCTATTCTCCAAAAACCCACAGGGCCTAGGAAAGTTGGTGTTTCCTTTTTGCTGGTTGCTGGGGACAGATCTGCTATTTTGTTGACAGAATTCACTGGAATAGGATGATATCCATCTTGACATTTTACTCCTAAAAGATTAATTTCCTGAGCAAGTCCCTTGACCTTACTTTTTTTATGACAAAACCCGCTTTTAAGAGGATCTGGATTATCTTCTCTCCTTTCTCAAAAACTTCCTCTGCTGTGCTGCCCCATACAATGATGTCATGGATGTACTGCAGATGTTCTGAAGCCTCACCCTTTACCAGTGCCATGGCAAATAGTGGGGCTGTGTTTCTAGCCCTGGAGCTATACTGGATGCCTCTTCAGGTGAAAGCAAACTGCCCGCACTTTTCTGATGAAGGAATGAAGAAAAATGCATCAGTTTTGTTGATGGTGGCACCACTGTGCTGCCATGGAATCCAGTTCACACTGAAGCTCAAGCACATCTGGCACAGCAGCATTCATGATGGTGCAACTTAATTCAGGCCATGACACTCCACTGTCAGTCTCCACTCCCCCTTAGATTTATGCACAGGCCATACAGGACTACTAAATTCTGAGTGAGTGTTGCTGACCACTCCTGGGCTCTCCAGTTCACAAACCATCTCATGAATAGGGGTCACGCAGTTTTGGCTGGAACAGCACTGTTGTGGTGGTGATGGGTACCTGTTGTTCTTTGACCCTCAGCAGTCCACAGCAGAAGAGTCCCCTGAGACACCAGGGACAAGCTTTCTAATTTTCTCTGTCTCCACAGCAGCTATCCCGAAACCCCATCAATTCCCTTTTGAGTCCTTGAAATACCTTCTCCTGAGGTAATCTACGACAAGGATAAGCAGCACCTCTGGGCCAGGGGTGTTTTGCCATTTGAGCTTACTTGAGCTTCCAGTACTGACTGCAGTACCAGTCAGCTGTTGGGATTGCCCCTGTCACCCCAGGAACAGAAATGGATTCTACCCCTACATATCTCCATGGCACTAGGGTACATTTTGCACTGCTGTCAACCAAAGCCTTCTACTCTTGTGGGTCTGATAGGGCAGGCCATCGATCCATACAGTCCAGGAGAGCTGACTGTCTCTTTCCTCCACTCGGCTGGGGGCGGAACCCCTCTAGTCCTGGTCACAGTACTTTCTGCTCACTTCTAATAAATATGAACTGGAAGTCCCTACAAGAGGATCAAAATAACATCAGCCCTTTTGTGCTGTTTAAGAACTTGCCCACTGGAACTGGAGCAGATTTATCCTTGCAGAATTTCCTGTGGTGGTATCAGAGACTGGAAAGATCAATGTCTTGAGAGGTTTTGGGATGCATGTGTCTGTGGAGGAGGAAAGGTCAGGCCTTCTCCAGGCAAGGCAGTGAACTGTCTCACATCCCCCCAAGGGCCTGTATCCCAGCCTGGCAGAGCTGCCAGTCATTGGGACACTGGAGGAAATGCCCTACACCACCTCTGGGGCCCCTGATCCAGCTTCTGAGTGGCCAAATGACCAGAAGTCCCACCTGGGGGGACAGCCTATGAAGGCCGAGGGGTGTTTAAAGCTCAGCCCAAGACCACATCTCCTGACCTTACCTTCATTTTGAAGTTTGTATCTGAACACCCCTGGAACCCAGGAGCTGGTATCCAAACGTGTGGTTTTCTGTCTTTCTTTCTTCTTCTTCTAATTCTCTTTTCCTGGAACTTTTTGAGTAACTTAACATCAAATGGGTTTGTACTGGCTTGAAAGCAAACCAGTGAGAGACTGCAAGTCAGAACTACAGTTTAGTAGGAAAACTAAAATAAATGCAGTAGCACAGAAACTCTGCCAGAGTCAGGATACAACCTGACACCCTGTTGGTCAGGGTGGTGGTAGCAGTCCAATTAAAAGGTGGCTGCAATCCTGTTGAAGTGATAGATGTGGTTCTATTGAAGCAGTGATCCTGTAGATCTGGACTTCCTCTGAAGGTCCAGTGGTGGTTACGTAGCTCTTATCCTCTGGGAATCCAGTAGGTAAGGCTGGCTGTGGTGTTCCAAACCTCAGATTATATCCAGGTAGGAATGCCTGGTTCCTCCTCCTGAGTGAAGCACTCACAATGGGATGATGTAATTCCATAAGTCATGCAGTGAGGCTGAATGTCCCAGTAACAGAAGATATCCTTAGAAGGAGTTATTAGGGATGCGTCACGGAAGAGATAAAGAACACTGCCCCACCTGGTTTTAACAGTTTATGAGGATGGTAACGGAACACATACTTTTAGTTACATCTTACATTGTAGCCTAGGGAACGGTTTAAAGTTTGCTGAATTGAGTGGGTCAAGTTAATGCTCTGAGAAGAGTTTTATGTTGATTGGATGTTGTACACATTTTGCCAAAGATCCCTGATTTTCTAAAGTTTGCCAGTAAAGTTGTTTGGACCTCTTGAGAATATCTTGTTTGTATTTCTCCCATGCATTTACCCTGAGTACAAGAACCAGTGTAACCGCTTTCAAAGGTGCCTCACAGATGGTTGTTCTCCCTCTCAACTCACTCAAAACATCTTTCTTAGCTTTTTCTGTGGAATTCCAGCCTTCAGCCCTCATTTGGTTACCTTTTTGCTAAGGTTTTGCTAATGCTGCATTTCAGCATTAAAGGCCAGCCTTGCTGGGAAAACGAGTATATACCTCTGAATCAGCTCCAACCAAACTCCACAAGTCAAATGGGCAGGTACGTTTCACCAAAAAGAATATCTTAAAAAGCAAAGGACAGTCCGCTGTTCTTAATCTAGATAGGATATACATCAGATATGAATGCTAATTTCTTAAAATTAATCCATTTACCAGACATGAACTTAATCAATTCTGCCATCACCAACAAAAAAAAAAAACTTTATTCAGAAAGGGAAATGTTTTAGAAGCACACACTGTAAAGGCAGAACAGCTTCATACATTAACATTCCTATGTATTTCACACTCAGTATTAAGGTGTTGGCTTGTTGGGTTTAACCTGTAATCCCATGAATGATTACATACCTTAGAAGGGCCAGAAATAAGATGTTCAGATATATATGAGTCTTTCTGAGAACTGTAGTGGTTTTCTTCTTGTTGCTGACTTTACTGAGCTTAAGGCAGAATGTTTAGGGTTTACAGTGACAATGCAGATCCTATTGCATAAGGGGCAGTGGCATGGAGGAGGAATTGTTTGCAGCCAGGCTGCTTAGAGGCTGTTTCTTAAAAAGTTTGTTTCAAGTGCCACAGAACCAAGTTCTGACTTAGAACTGAAAGTGAAACACTGCAAAGATTTTGGGCCTAAGCCCCATCTCCTATGCCTCAGCCTCAATGCAGAACATTGTCCGTGGGATATTTTAATGTGACACAGGGAAAACTGCTACCAAATGCCAGTAACTAAATGACCATTGCATCTGAGGCAGCTGCTGATCTGGCCAGCTCAGGCCACACTGATGGTCCGTAAAGGACACCTGTGATTCACCAGCAGAACTGGTGAATCCAGTTTACCCACTTCCCAAAAAAACTCTACAGATCTTGTCAAAATACAGACTACAAATCTCTTGTTTACAAGCATCTCTTGAAAGACATCTCAAGTGCATTTTTCACAGGGTTCATCTGTAAACCAGCGGCTGTATTTTATCAGGATTGTTACGAGATGGCATTTGCACAGACCCACATCAACTGTCTAAGTATGGATAGGTTAGAGCAGCAAGCAATGCAGCTCTTTGTGCCAGAGATTGCCCCTAAGCATTTTCACACTGCTGTTCACAAGAACAATTCAATCCTGATGGCAGAAACTCAGATCTACTACAGCCTAAAACATAAGGACAGATTTTACTCAAATGTTGAGATTGAAATAAAACAATGAAAAAAAGAGCAACCCCAAACTGGAAACAGTAATAATTAGAAGCAAGCAATAAATAGAGACCCTTGATGCACCAACTTCAGGACACAGAAAATCTTTCTTAATGATATATTGTGGCATTTAAATAAAACCTTATAAAATGAAGGGCTCGTTGCCTTTGTAAAATTATGGCTCAGGCCTGTTACTTCATTTATAGAAGGACTGTGAGAAAAGTCCGAGAGAAGAAAAACAATTAGCTTTTACTCATGAAATTCTAGTATCATCAGAAGCATGAAAGTTAAACAACAGGAGAAAAACAGCAACATATCTGCACCTGTTATTTTTCTGAATGCTGGAATGCTTATGCTATAGGTAGCCAATGGTAGTGTATTGTAGTTAATAAGAGCCAATGAGTCTGTTGTAGTAGTTTAGCAGCCAATGAATATGTAAAACTATTGATAGCATACAAAAGGTGTATAAAAGAGGCTGCTTTGTTTAATAAATAGCTTTTTGGCCCTTGAAAGAGGCACTGTCTGTGTGTGTCATGACTGCCACAACAGCGACAATATATTAATTGAATATTTATACACAGAAGTGACCAACTACACCACAAAATACATTTTTACAGTACTATAAGAAAAACTCCAGCTTCCATTATTTCATGGAACCTTTTTCTAATTTAAAGTACCACAATGGGCAGTCTGTGGCTTTGTCAAGACGGACATAACAGCACACGCTTTTTGTAATCCAAAGTCATAAGAGGGTTTTTTTTTCTCTACTGCTATTCTTATACCTCTTCACAATTGCTGTGGCCTATTAAGATTGGTTGCTTACCAAATGATGGCAAGGCTGTCTAACAAACAATGACCATTCAGACACTAAAACAATCAGCTATACAAGCAAAGGTATAGTTGCTACATATTATACACAAGTTCTTCCTTGTACACTCTTAATGTCCTATAACAAGAACATCCTCTCCTTGTGTCCAGAACATCTTCTCTCAATGGTATCGTCTTGGCCTTCTCTGTGGGTTTCACTGAAGCTGCAAAATTTCCACTGTAAAATTCTCACAAGTAAATTCTGACTGATTTCAGGTCTGATTCTGTGAGGCCCCCAGACCATGATGTCAGCCTCATCAGCAGTCTCCTCTTCAAAACTCTATGCCACCTATTCATAAACCACTGGGAAAGAAAAGCCCCAAAACAAAACTAAACTAATAATTCAAATCATGGAATTAATTAATCCAAACAACAGTTTTGAAAGCCGTTACTATTTGTGAACATTAGATGCTCAACCTCCCAGTATTATTTTCTTTTAGCACATTACTCAAAATTATTCATATTCAGCAAATGCTACAGCAGAAGATAAACCCACAAGTACATCAGAGACGAATCAAAACACAACAGAACCACTGCAGAATATGTAGCTTTGTTTTCTAGGGACTGCACAGAAAAACGTCTCCAAGATTTCTTCACTTAAAAGCCAGGGTAAATCCAGGCTCTCATTCATGCTATCCAAAAAGTTACCGCCAGGGTGAGCACATCAAGCTCCAACACACAGACACACACACACGCACACATGCATCTCCTGGATGAGGACACATCCCTCTACTCGCACTTGGAACCATCTTCCTGTTGAGCTGAGAACAAGGAGGGACCGGAATAGCGCAGGCACTCCAGCTTTGCTGCAAGGCATACGACAACCTTGGAGGTACAAAGCGAGCACCGCTCGGAGCTCTTACTGTCCGGAGCGAGCCCCGAAGAGCTCCCAAATGCCGCAGCCCCTCGGCAGGCCCAGCCCGGGCGCAGCCGCGGCCGCTCCGCCTGCGCGGGGCCGCTGCCGGGGCGGTGTCGCGGCTCCTCCGCGGGGCGGAGCGGAGGCGGCCACGGGGGCCGCGGCCCGAGCCCGCTGTGCTCCGAGCGCTGCCCGGCGAGGGACGGGCTGTGAGGGGCCGGGGAAGTCCAGGAACGGTCGGATATCCCGGGAGAAGGGAGAGAGACCTGGGAGAGGGAGGAGTGACCAGGAGAGGCGGGAGAACTCTGAGAGAGGGGAGAAATCCTGGGAGAGGGAGGAGTGACGGGGGAGAATGGGGAGATCCCGAGAGAGGGGGGAGAGCCCGAGAGAAGGGAGAGGGGTCGGAAGAGAGGGAATGACCCAGGGAGATGGGATAGGAGCGACCCTGGGAGCGGGGAGAGCCCGGAAATGGGGAGAGCACCTTTGCCCCAGCGGGTCCTCCCTTCTTCCTATTGACAGCGCAGGGAGACAGGGCATGGGGGTTTGGTCAGTTCATCACTGCGATTTTCTTCTACTGCTCCAGGAGTCCTTCCCCTCTGAGGCCGTGGGGTCCCTCCTACTGGGAACAGTTCTCCACAAACCTTTATGACGTGGGTCCACTCCCACAAGCAACAGTCCTCTAAGACGGCTGCAGCATGGGTCACTTCCACGAGGTGCACTGCTCCAAGGATAGGCTGCTCCAGCCTGGAAGCCAGGGCCTCCTCTCTGCACCAGGTCTCCCACTGGATCACAGCCTCTTCCAGGCCTCCACCCGCTCCAGCACGGGTACCTCCCCCACGGGCTGTGGCTGGATCTCTGTATCCTCCATGGACCTATGGGCTGCAGGGGCACAACTGCTTCACCATGGTCTGCACCACAGCCTGCAGAGGAACCTTGGCTCCAGCACGTGGAGCACCTCCTGCCCCTCCTTCTTCACTGACCTTGGTGTTGCCATGTTGTTTTTCCTCACGTGTTCTCACTTCGTCATCTTCTCTGACTAGAAGCAAAACCTGATGACTTTGTTTTGATTTTCTTCTTCTTAAATATGTCATAACAGAGGCATTACCAGCCTCTCTCATTGGCCTAGTTTTGGCCAGAAGTATGCCCATCTTTCAGAGCCATCAGAGATTGGCTGTTTCCACCTGGAGATGGTGGAAACTTCCAGGAGCTTCTCAGAGAAGCCACCTCTGTGGCCCCCCTGCTACCAAAAACCAGGCTGAGCAAAACCAGTACAGATGGACAGAGTGAGCAAGGCTTGGTAAGCTCCCAGGGTTGTGGACATTTGCCACAGAGGGGCTGCAACAAAACAAGAAGCCAAAGGCAACCAAGCTCATGACCTGATTCCAGAACAGCCCAAGCAACCTTCATGCCTGCTGCCAAGACAAGAAGGCTCTTCACACCTTAAAGGCTGCTTAGCCCTTTGCAAGACCGTTGCAAGACCAAAACACCAAGGTCCATGGCAGGAAGATGTGGGAGGTTTTGGGTTTCTTTACTCACTGTTTGGGAGTTGCTTCAGTTGCTGTTTTGAAGGTCTTGCCTAAATTGTTGTCCTAAAATACAGTAAAAAAAGGCTGTGCTTTTGCTAAATGCATCTGTCTTTCAGAAAGGAATAAAGAAAAGATAGATTGCCAACTGAAATTGTTCTGCTCCCATCTAAATCAGCTCAATACTCAAGCACAAGCCTCAGGAACATCCCCAATTCCCTCTCTGCCAGCAACTCCGACCTGCAGGGTGCTGTGCTTGCTGCGCACTGGAGAGCACAAAGCAGGCGGGCCTAGTGCCCCGAATATTTCTGCAAAGCACTCTGCAT
>JACBWW010000044.1:5389633-5424491 GCA_020086605.1 Lanius collurio | reverse complement strand
CAGAGTAACTTTATAGAACTGAAGTGCTACCAATGTAGTGAAGCCTCGTTGTCCCATGTGGGGTGCCAAAGAACTGATGCCTTGAGAGGCCCCCTACAAACAGCGACTAGACTGGAGTAAGGGAATAAGGTAGGTAGTTATTTGAAAGGCCTTCAGAAGTACACCCTGCAGAGCGCCAGGCTGTACTCAAAATGGACCCCAAGATGGACAACAGATCACAAGTTCTTCCCACTTTTATAGGTTTGGTTCATTTGCACATCAGGGTTAATTCTCCAATTAAAGCTTCAGTTTAATGATGTAATTTCCTCTCAGTTTACCCCCCTCTCAAAGGCTTTTGGTTTATTCTTTTTGGGCCTAGGATAGTCTGGGTGTCCTTGAAGACAAAGCCTGAAGAGGCTTTGTTACGTCTATCTAGAATGAGAGAGCAGAAATTAACAGGCTACAAGAAACTTCAGAGTTACACACTAAGCCATACAGGATCTGAAAAATACAAAAGTTTAAACCTACGGCATCAGTAGAAATTAATCTTCTGCCACTTTATGACTGTTATGTCTTAGAAAATAACTGTTGGTAACTGAAAGTGTTACGATTTTTTCTCTCTTTTTCAGATCTCCAATGAAAACCCTAAAAATAGTTCATGTACCACTCTTTAGCGCATTTTCATATGAAAGATCCTTCGATTGAGGAGAAGCAATTAAAATAGAGGTAACTATAGGCCTATCAATGAACAACTATCATGGCTTGGAGACAGAGGGCATAAAGGGCTCTAGCAGGATGGTACTATAGTCTTGTATTGGAAAACACTGACAGATTCTGTTTATTTCACCTACTTCTCTTACATGTTCCAACAGCTGAAAAAAAACCCCATTTGTTGTAAAAAGTGCTAGAACAATGAAAGGAAGGGAAGATTTCTTTGTTAATGTTCAACTGCTATATATAGGGAAAAATGCCAATTTAAAGCCACTTCCTAAAAATAACCTTTTCTGGATATATGTACAGCCACAAGGAATGATCTTTACTAAAGTGTCGAAAATAGATTGGGGCAGAGTGAAAAGGGCAAGCTTTCTAGAACAAATCCTTCTGTAGGTCATACCTGCTTTGATCCAATCATACCGAATAGCATTTGTAATTTTAATTAGATTGTTAAACGTTTCATTGAGGACTGTATGAATTGTATTATTTCCCTGGTGCATAAAACCCTTAAAAGCTTCTTAGATGTTCTTCAGAGGTTGAATGATTCTAGGCATAGTAAGAAATTTTAACTAAATAATTTTTTTTAGGTCCTAGGCATGGACCCACAATATTCATAACACATACTTCACATATGATAAGTATTAGAAAACAAAGTCTGCAAGGATTTATCTTTTTATCTGACCATATACCTGTAAGAATAGCTTACCAATAAGCTCCTTCAAGTCACGGGGACTCCTTTTGACTACCAATCTTTTCAAGACTGGTACCTGAGCCTTTCCTTCCACTCCAGGTTATTGTATAAATGGTATGGGATTTATGTCAAAATCCAAAACTCCCTGAAATTAGCTGGAAGATCTGTCCTGTCCCACAGGAAAGGCTAGGTCCAAAATGGGTTTCAGTCCGTCTGGCAGCTAAGACCTGTCACCTAGCTGATGCTCCTGTATTTACTACAAAAAAATTGTATCTGTCTATAAAAAGATGGTGTGGAAACAGAGAGAAAAAATAATTCTTTCTTTAAAAAGCAAAACTTTAGGGATCTGCCAAAGAGATGTTGTCAGAGCAGTAAGATAGCACCAGCATTTTGTCTGTTATTTCAGCACCCAGAATTTGGAGCACTATTATAAGATAACCGTAGAAAATTCATCACCTAGTATTTCGAACTAACACTTTTCTCTTCAGAAGACTATCCCTGAATTTCAAAACAAGAGACAGATGCACTTTTCTCTTCTAGCCTTACACTGGCCAGATCTAAAACCCTGCCCACTGAAGTAGGCATTGAAATTTTTGCCCATTTTAAGTGACATCCCCCAGGCCCCAGCGCTGACTCTGCTGCCTTGTGGAGGTCACGTTCTGCCTCCTGGAGAGACTCCAGCAGTCGCTGCTGGTCCTGCTCCATGTCTTTAAGGAGTCTCTTCTGGTGATTCAGAACTCTGTCTCTTCTCCTCAGCTCCTCAGAGAGGTTCTGCCAGCAGACAGGGAGCGGAGTTATTCACCAGCCCAAATAAACTTCACTTTATGCCACTGGCTACTGACCAGTGTGGAAGACAAATTGACTGTGAAGTAGCTTTGGACGACTGCATACTACGGTTTTATGAATTTCCTAGCAAAAGCATTACTGACTCATAATCCCCCCCAGTTTTTATGATGTTTGCTATCTACAGGGGTGTTTTGAAAGCAAAGTAATTGTAGGCAAATAACCAAACCTCACTGAAGACTTTTTCTTAAGTTTTTAAAAGCAAAACATCTATAGCCAAAAAAAAAAAAATCTTTGAAGTGTTTTCTGAGTAGCCTAAGTAGTATGTGTGTATTTACTCCTGTTATTTTATTTACACAAGGACTGCACTATTTGGCTTCTTTAACAAAAGATAAAATTCTGGTGACTATTTCATAAGAATAATCCTACCATCGGACATACATTTAAGTCTTGGCTTCTATCTGTGTCTGCAGTGGTGTGCACTTCTAATCTGTTACTGAACTCCTGAAGCTGTCACTCGTGTTCTTGTAAAAGCAGTATTGCCTCATGCTCACACTGCAAAGCATTATCTAATTCCTCATATATTTTGTCTTGGATGATTATATTCTGGAAAGAAAAAAAAGGTGTGACTGATTCTGTAACCATATTCACTGGTTTCCCTACCTGACTTTCTGAGTTCCACTCACAAACATACCGAATTCTAAAACAAACACATGCTCAGGATTAATATCAAGGTTTTTTAACACAAAGACTGAACAACAGAATGGCAGACCTGCTAATTACTGTATTTTTTATAATGAACATTCATGTGAAGTCTTGCTATTCATTATTCTATTCAAATTAGCACCCTAGGATGCAAAACTTCGCTATTTAGAAGGAAATATATGCAGATCGATGTTCAAAATATCAGTGGATAACTTATTATCCCTTGTAAACACCTTTGTGGACTCTTCTCCTCCAAAAACTGCTCCAGAAAGAAGAAATAATTCTTCAAGAAAAGTCATCATTTGCATTTGAACTGCAATCTAAATTGTGACAGTTGCCATCTAACTGTGCCAGAACTCTAAAGGAATAAAATCTGTTAAGAATAAAACTGAAGATGATTAGCTATTTTTGAGTTAAAAAAAAAAGAAAAAAAAAAAAAAGAAAAAAAATCCATTTTACCAGCTAGGAACAGGGAGGATGATGAGTGGGACATCACCTAGCAGATAATCTCTGCTTGGAAGTGTTTAGATTGGGACACACTGCCAGGACAGGTTCTACCAATTAGGCTTCAGGTCAGAGAAGCCACAGTGTTTCAGTAAATCGATCAGCAACAACAAAAGACTCAGAGGAATTTGGTGCCTTTGTGCTAACGAGAATGTAGGAAAAGGCTTTTTTTCCCTGCCATAAAATTACTTCTTAAGGGAAACAGACCCACAAAAATTTGGATTTTATTTATTAGAACATTTATCAACATCCATGCAGAGTTCAAACTGCTGTATTTATACTTCAAGAACTTCTCATGAACATTCTTATTGAATACCCTCATTCCAGCTGACTTTACTCTGTTGAAATGAAATCTTCTTTTTGGATACATAAATCACATCAACAAATGGCAGAACCTGGATTGCTGAAGACCAAACTGTAATTTATACAGGATACTTCCTTCTACAAACCAAAAGGAAACTCCTGCAGAAAAGGGGTATTTCTAAATACAACTGACTTCTAGTTTAGTTACATTTACAAGGCAAGTTTTCTGGAAAATTCTGTTAATAATTTTATGCTTGTTTTTCAAAAGAAGACAAATCAAAAAATGCACAGAAAGTTGAATCTCTTTTAAGCAAGATAATAAAATATATTTACATGCTGAAGTGCATTTAATTGCTCCTGCAGTCTAGGCTTTGTCAACATCTTTTTGCATCTGAGAGTCCATTTGAATTCTGCAAGGTGCAGGTGCAGTGAGCGGCACTCCACCTCTGCTTTACAAAGCCTTGATGAAAATTCAAATACTTCTTGCTGCAAGATTGCTATGTTTCTCTGTCAGCAAACAGAAACAAATTCATGTGCTATAAAATCTGCTTATTTAGTAATAAAATAAATCATATTTAAGACCCAAGAAAATTGAGACAACACTATCATTTTTTCCTCCATCTCTGAAAGGCATATGCAAGGGCAAAACTTTGAACCTGCCAAGGGTTACTGCAAATACTCTTTGCAAGGAAGTACTGTTTTCACCTAAAGTCTACAATAGAAGACAAGTTATGACAGAAAAAGTTTAGCCTTTCATTTTGGTTAAAGGCAAGAAGGTTATCTTTACTGAAAGAAAGGATGGTAAGCACAAGAAAATAGAAAACAACAATAAAAAACAACTTTAACATTTACATCAAGCCAAAAGCAAATTTGTTCTTATAACCTAGTACAGTTCTGATAGAACTTGAAAAAAATATTTTACTTGGCTACACTAAACCTCTTCTAAAAATTCTTTGTCAGTAAAAGACCTCTTCATACCCTAATGTGTGACAATCAACTTCTGAGTGTCCATATACTAGTATTTAATTGTCAAGGACTCATAACCAGCCTGAAGCTAAATAAATGGTGTCATCAAGACAGCTTCACTGTTACTGTAAGCCTTCGGTTTCCATGAAGGAGAACAATAATTCTGCTTACTGTAGTGGGCAGTCTGTCATACAATCCAACTTCCAGGGCCTGGGCATTTACTCTCTGGAGTCCACAAGCCAGCCTCTGTATCAGAGAGTCCCTCTCCAAGTAAACAGTGCACCTGCAAGGGTTCACTTGAACTGCCTCCATCAGTATGCTCAGATTGTCCATCAGTTTTGCAAAGGAGTTCCTGACTGCACTGCTAAGTGTGTGTCCAGAAAGCCAGGACTTTGGATCTTTAAGAGAAAACAACAAAAAGGAAACATCAAGCAGGTTTTTAGTTCCAGTTTCTTGTAATATGTGATTCTTTTGCAATTACAGAGGATGGGACCTGTAATGATTCTGAAGCACAGAATACCAAGTCTGAAACATGGTTCAAACTTTGCTTTGTAAGGATATGAATTCAGGTTATTGAAAACAGCATAATCAAAATAGAAAGTGCCTGAAGCTGAACCTAAACACCATTGATTCATTGGCAACTTTCATACTGATTTTGTGCTTAGCCTTCTGAAAAATGCATCACCTCATCTCTGTCCTGCTATTTCCCTTTATTCATATAAATTACCCCTCCTCTAATATCCTTTTTTCTGTGACAGAAAATTTGGGACACTAAAACTACAGGTTAACAAAGAACCGAGGATGACAGCAGTGCAGATGAACCAAGGGAATCTATATCAGTTATCATTGCAAATAAACTCCAGAAACACTCTCCACCCTTCTGCTTCCACGGCTCTATATACCGAAAGGATAAAATATCTCATCAGCCATTAAAGAAAATTAATGTGTTCCAACAGAAAAGCTATGATTATTCAGGGATTGTAGAAGAGGGTTGTTATTTTCCCCTGCCATAAAGTTACTCCTTCAGGGAAACAGCCCCACTAAAATTTGTATTGATTAGCTCAGGATATCATGTCTAGTCAAAGATGTCTATTGTAATATTCAGAAATATCTCTTCAGAGATATGAACCAGAATAGTTTAGATAAAATTGAAAAAAATGGAAATTATGTGACCACCCTGATTTATTTATTTTTAGTATATTTCTGCGACAAGAATATACTCTTAAAATTACCTGGTTTGTTGAGAACATCCTGCAGTTCAGAGATGGAGCTGATTATTGCAGTACAGAGATTGGAGCTAGTCAACCAGTCAAGGGCTTCAATACAGTCAACTCCTTCCTCTTCAAAACCTGTAGAACACAATTGCAGCTAGCAAGGTAACTGAACCACTAAGATATGGCACACTGCTATCTCCAGCTCTTTCAGGAATTCACCAAAAATAAGCATAGAAGCCACAAATTAATCAGGAGAGTTTAGACTGTATTAAACATGCTTCCAGAACTACTGGAGAAAAAAAAATAGATGAATCTTCTAATTTGCAAAACATTTTTGATACCATTTATGTCTGTAGGGGGAAGCATAAACTGATCTGGCAGCAGAAAGGGACAAGTGGACTCTAAAGTAAATTTAGAATAATATATGTGCTAGTATTTTACCTGAATCAGAAAGCAATTTTTTGTGGCTTTTAGTAGGAAATAAATATTAAAAATTATTAATAAGAGGAAATACCTTTAAAAAAAAAGAGTTGATGGTTAATAGTTTGGGAACATGGCAACATATTTACCACAGAGAAGATGCAGTAGCACCTAGTTCTGAAATCCATAACACAAGGCTGTATCAGATAGTGTTGAGTTCATGGGAGTAGTTGCAATTTTACTTGCAAGGTTTAACAGACTAGGCATTTCCTCTTAGAGAGAAATACATTGGTCAAGAAATGTAAAAACATAAAATCCATAAATTATATTTATCAAAATGTCACTATCTCTTTATGCCTGAGGAGTAGTAGTAGCAGTAGTAGTAACAATAACAATAAGTAATAATAACAATAATAATAGTGCTCTTTGTTATTCACTGACCATGTACTTTGACATAACACTTTAAGAACAATTCACTTATGTGACACATTACACCTGCCTCTGGATTCTCCCACACAAACCCCAATTCCAATGCTTCCTCTTGCGCCATCTGACCAGTTGAAAAGGGAAGTAGATTGCTGGGCTAGAAGTCTAAGCCTGTTAGAGGCCAGAACTGCAATCACGACTCTTCGGAACACATAAACGAGGACTTTGGCTCTTCTCTGCTTCAGCCTTGCCTCCTCTTGGTAGCTCTCCACACATTGGTCAGGAGAACACAAAGGAGGCTCCCAATCTTCTGGTTCACCAAGACGTGGAGGTTCACCTGGTTCTGGAGAAGGTCCCTTTGGGAAGACATTGCACACAGTCACCCATAGAGAGGACACAGGGCCCCTGACAGCAGTGCACAGGCTGCCAGCAGAGACGAATGCTCCTCCTGAGCATTTGCTAATGTATTTCTCAAAGAAGTGTTCTCATGGACCAGTTTCTCACAGATTTGCTCAAGTCCATAGAGTTTTTGCCTGTTCTTCTGTGCTGTTTCTTCCCATTCCTGCGACAGAAAGAGAAACCAACCAAACAAAAACAGAAGAACTATTAACTAGATGGTTTTTACCTAGACAACAGCTAGAATAAAATGGTCAGTTTTCCCATTCAAATGATGCATTAAAAGAGCAAAAATTGTTAGGAATGATGGTGATGAAAGCATCTCTTCTAGTGAACAGTTACAGAATCAGATGTATGAAACCAAATCAATAGGATGAGGAAAATTTGCATGATCATCGACTGCAAATGGGCTCCTGATTTCTGACAACAATCCACCAATACGGTGATAGCTCACAGAAGGTCCAACACCACCTGTCTGCCCACAATAGTTTTAGGAGTTATTACAATAGTAACTATATCCTCCAATTTCAGAAAGAACGTTGTTCTACCAAGCAGAAAGTCAGTGTAAATGAGAGGAAAAAAAGGAAGGCTGAAACATGAAACTAGACAGAATAAACACATTTTTTATAGTGCAAAGACTTCCTCCTGAAACCTGCATCAAATACAATGGCATTATTCTGAGGAAGTAAGTTGCAGTAAGTCATAATTAAGCAGGACATCAATTTCCTTTATTCACAACACTATGAGTGGAAACAGGTGGGAAGGAATGTGATGCTAAAGACAGTGAATGGCTGTTGTGGAATAACAGAGAACATTCTGGATTGAAAATAACTCATCTGACAAGCAGTGACACCTTTACGCTTTTAAATCACTTTTCACTGTAGTAGCAGTAAAATAGAGTTGCTTAACACTATTGAAATCCACCGCTGTTCTTAGGGTTGGTACATATACTAATAGTAACCAAATTTATCTCCAGGTGGCAGCATGTTATTGTTACTCTATACAATCTCTGCAAATCATGATGCTCAAAAAGTATCTGCTGCCCCCAGCAATTCTTAAAACAAGCAAATTCAATCTTACAGCTTTAACATTCTCAGGAAACAAAAAAATCAGGCTTCTGAATTTGGGCTGTAGACCAAATTCTCTTCAGAACTCTCTAAAAAAGTAATTTATTTCTTATTTTAAATTATGTTAACATCAGCACAGTGCTGGGTTGGTTTGTCGTAGTTTTTCTTTACTTTAAAACATTATTAAAATCCCCAAATGACCTTCAGCTGCTAAGAGGCTTAAACTACTGAAATAATCCATTACATGTTTACAAGAAAAGAAAAAATTCCAAGTTCACAGCACCATACCTGTGCTCTTGCATGAGCTTCTGCAAGATTTGAGTACTGGTGTACAAAATACTGTTTTTCTTTCCGGCAGTAGTGTTCCTGTGCTTTTAACTGTTCAGACGTTTTCTCAAAAGCATTCTCCTGGCTCTGCTGAATATCCTTCATAGTGTCAGTCTTGTGCTTACTAATATATTCTATATGAGATATCTGTGTGACAGGAATTTGAGAAGAAATTAATATTTACCTTTTCGCTTTAAGTTAAGCCCAGACTATTCCAGCATAAAATCTACATTGTCATTTCTTCAATATGTTTACTGAAACTAAGTAAAACCCTTTCATCACAGATTAATTACTTGTATCACCAAACAAAACTGAAATATATTTTGAAATAAAGTGTTTTGTTTGGTCTCGATATAAGGCCATCCTTTACACCTCCTTGCAGATGTTTGTCACCTTCTTTCTAGGAAACCTGAACCAGACACTTCATACATTTTTTTAACAACTGTATTAAATTACAGTAAATTAGTAATCCAAGTATACCAGTCTTTTTTAAGTTTGTAATGATTGCAAACAAGAATTTACAAACAGCCTTTAATTTTTTTGTTGATTTGTTTGTGGGTTTTCTTTGTTGTTGAAAAGCCAAGACATTCCAGATTATTACTGAGTTTTAAAACAGTTTCAGTGAATTTCAGCATAGAGGATCTTTTCCTTACAAGTAGCTCATAAGTTTACGATGTGTTTTCAACAAGCCTGAAGGGATTCACTCTTGTGGTTTAATACTCAACCTCCCATGCAAACTACACGGAGGAATGAATTAAGCAACGAATCATCTCCACATGCACACACCTACACTTTGTTACTAGAAAATATCTGCAAGATACTTCCAGATAGGCCACACAGAAGTGTAGGAAAAAATTTTGCACAACACAGCCTAAAATGCCAGAAAAGCTGCATGAGAAGAGCCTTAAACACCTCACAATCCCTCTCAACAACAATACTTAATTAAAAAACAAGCAGCAGTAAGACATAAGCCCCACATACACTGCCAATGATATTCACCCCCTTCCCTTTCATTCCCTTTCCTTCTTTACTTCAAAAGGGAAAGAAACCAAAGCACAAACTGAAACCCAAAAGAGTGGCATAGCTTATTCTCTGGAGCCAGCTAACTTATTTAAAAAGTGGTTTTTCCTTCCTAAAACCACAAGGATTTCTGGGGAGAAAGGCCACATAGGTTCACCTGCATTAAAATCACTCAGAAAAGTACAGCTCCTCCTTCACACAAATATTACATGTTTTATGATAGGTGTTTCCTACTGTGTTTCTAAATACAAAAGCCATAATCCAGAAGTTACAGTTAAACAGAAAAACCCCACACTGATATTCTTTCGCATAGCACATCTGACTCATAAATGCAAAATTTAAAGATGGTATTCCTGGAGCAAGTGTGTTTTGCCTCTGGATTATGGTAAAATAAAGACTTGCTTTATGATTGCAAACGACCTCATTCTGTGAACTTCCTCATCAGTACAATGAATTTCTTTTAATTAGTATTCTGTGGCTGATATTGGATATTCCTATCCAAATGTCTTGCACAGAAAGGGGAACTGAGAGACTTGATACGCACTCCAGTCACATCTAAATGCCCACGGCAACGGCATCAAACTGAGCAGAGGACAAGCCATAATTAATGGTATTCATTTGTTAACATCCAAATCCTTTTGGAAGGATGAACATCAGCCCTTTTTCATGAGACTGCAACGTGAACAAATGTCTCTGAGCTCAACAGAGTGCCTGGGGACATTACCCTGTTGTTAGCCTTGTTCATGATCAGGGCTTCAATATTCTCACACACAAGTTTGCAAAACTCTGCCACAGATAATGCATCCAGGGGACCGTCTGGCTGTCTGGCAAGCACACGGCTGTGTGGCATCTTCTGATGTAAGTCCAGGAGGATGGGTAGATGCTCCTGGAACGCAAAAAAATTAATTGTTGTATCTGAGCAATGTTAAAAGAGGTGCATCATACGTGTAGTAGTAGGTGCCAAGTGCAGCAGAAACCCCTCCTCAGAGCTCATTCTCAGAGCTTTACAAACTTCCTCAATTCATTTCTAATAATGTCAGTCAGAATACTGCATAATATTACAGCAGAGCAAGGAAGTGGATTTCACAAAATGCATCTCGTTAGACACAGCATGTAAATAAAGTATGGAAATAAATCCCAGTCTTGCAGGGGCCCCGACCATGACCCGACACAGATAAAAATTTCCATGCTCTTAGTGGATGCAATTCATTCTCCCATGTTAACACTTTCAGGTGCATTCAGACCATTCCCACTTCCAACACCTGCACAGCACACGGGAAATTGTCTGGTTGGCTTGGCAGCACAACACACTCGAAATTCTTTTAAAAATTTGTTTTGCATGGATTATATATTTATATTATTTTTTTTTTACTTTTCAGTAACAATAACAATAATTTTGAGTACACCATGAAATACTATTTCCATTACCAGAACAGACCTTGATCATGAAGGGGATTTTGTCCTGAATTCATGTCACACATAACATATATTTTACTACGGAATAAAAATCGAAAGGGAAAACTCTTACTATGGCAACAGCTAGCAAGCACTCAAGGTTTCTAGCAGAACATTTTCAGCTTGTAATTGTGTTTTGTAGTTATAAATAGCAATCATTACTGTCTGTAGTTAGGGCAGACAGTTGCTTTTATCTCTTCTTATTCCTTTTGTGCCTGATGAAATTACTGTTTCAGGCTAACTAGGCCAGCAAATGTTTCTTAATACATTAACGCTTGGGTGGAAGAAGCTGTTATTCTCTCAGCAAGAAAAAACAAGATTATGATTTTATTTTTCCTTATTTTATTAACTACAGATCTGCCTGGGTAGTGGATAACACTAAGACAAAGTGTGGAATAGATCCATCAACTGAACAAAGACACCCACATATCTGATGACCCTCTGATGCAGGTCTCTGCTCCTGTCAGCAGGGAACAGACTGTATTTACCTTCCATACTTAGAGCTCTGAGAGTGAAAGAGGAGAAATTTCCAAGCCAGCACCAGAAGTTTGTATTGGTAAGAGCAGAGGCAGAGCAAATGTTACCACACATTCCTTTGTCCCTACTGCTATGCAAGAAGATGGCAAAATTGTTACTCAAGGTGTAGTTGGGTGAAGACAGTAGAAAGGTCCAAAGTGGTCATATAAGAAGAGAAATACTTCAAAAAATAATCCAGTGAAATACATTCCACACGCCAAATCCACAGCAAAACAAGCAAGCAAACAAACGAAACAACACCAAAAAATTCCCTCTTCTTTGCCACCTTCAAACAAGCAAATTTCAAGCAATTTTTACAGTCAAATATTTGCACTAAAACCAAAAGGTTGTATGAAATAGAAATAAATGTTTCTACAATGGTAGCTAATAAAACTCGACAAAATTTTGGGTAGAAAGACAGAACATTCTTCACAAAGAAATCATATTCCATATCTACAAAATGTCTTTTTGATTAGGATTGCAAGTACAACTTACCTGTACTTTTAAAATAACTGTTTCCTGCAAACAACCCTTCAGTTAAATAGACAGGTACCTCTTAACATTTTCAAACTAGCTTCTCCAAGGTGCTGGTTACATTTATTCACAATTTAAAAAAAGGTTACATAACAACAAACAGAGTAAGAGAATGGCAGAGCTCTTCCACAGTGCAGCACTGCAAACCCTCAGCACATCAAATATTTTGACAGTATGTTTAAGAAAACCTAAACAATGTGTGCCACAGGCTTTTTTCCTTACCACTGGGCCCTTCTGCAGGCTGAAGCTGGTTATAGCATCCACTAATCTTCCAGAGGCGTCTCCAATATCCTTCTTTTCCCCTGTCCCCTCTCTCCTTTCCGTATGCTGTCTTTGTAAACTGGAAAGTTTCCACAATAAGACATTTTAAACACAATTGCTTCTGTCAAATGCACTATGCTCTTTTAAGGGGTAATCAATGAGTATGGCGGGTATCATGTTAGCACAGCGTGTGGCTTCTGAAGTTGCCTTTTTTTGTTAAATGCAGAAATGGATACTCCTTCTAAGAAAGACTTCTCAAGTGCTTATGTTCTGTTACCAAGCCTTGTGTCATGAAATTCAATTGGTTATTTGGATATGGACTCAAAATTTCATACAAAAACCAGAATTAATAATATTTTAATTAACACAATAGCTCTCTTCAGAGAGCCTGTGTCACATCTTACATCACCAACCCTGATTTCAAGTACAGTTCTTGCTCCTAAGGTTTCCACATGCCTGACTCTGCTCTGGCATGACTTTTAAAGCAGACTACCCAGAATTTTAATCAGTTCTTGTACTGTATGAATCAGGAAAACAGGTATATCAAGAGCCTGGTGTGACTAAACAGGCAGTGAATGAGATAACTACAAGGCCAAACAATAGTGTAAAGGAGACAGAAGAATCCAAAGAAGATTTTTAAAAGATTGCCTGAGTATTTAGGCATGGTATCAGGAAAGCCTGTTTTAAGCTCACTTAAAATTGGTATTTTCAAAGGATGACAAAGGTTTTCACTACACAGCTCAGGCTTTAGGTATCTTACTAAAAACATCTCCATAACCATGAATATTCAATGAGTCGCTCAGGCCACAAACTTCCTTTCTTGGAGGAAAAACCAGTTTCTTTTGTTCTCCACTACTCCTTGTATATGTAAACATAAATACCTGTGTATACAGACCCATACAGTCCCAGATGGAATGAGAGGTCATCCAAGTTTTGTTACCACAGACACAGCAGACTGTGCTGGGCAGGACACATATCCTAGGTTATTTCATCTGCTCTCACACATTTCAGTATTTTTTTTACCAATTAAAGCTTTCTACAACTATTCAAAAGTTGAGAACAAAGATTACCCTCTATAAATGATACACAACTTCTTGACTGGAGTCTTAAGCAATTCATCTAGCTCACCAAAGTGGAAAACAGTGTTTTCATAATGATATAAGTGTATATAGAAAAGCCATCTTTTCTAGACCTGCCAGATATGTTTTCCCACATTCATCCCAACCACTACTGGGGAGGCTGGACCCAATCAAAACTATGATTTTCAAAATTTTTGCTTTGACAAATAATCTGTAACAAGCCAGTTATTATCTGTATCTATCCACAATACCTCTGGTTACTGATATGGACCCATTATTAATGGACTGCCATGTTCTGAACCTTTGGTTTGGTTTGGCACACTGCACTAGTTTTTCAGCTGACTGAAAACTGTAGGGAATGTAAACTACAAGTTGTACTCAAGCTGCCTACTGCCATTTTACAGTGCCTTGATAAGGAAACTTACACATTTTTTTCTCTCCCTTGTGCATTTTCTGACTCTCTGAAATCTTTCTTGGTGTATTTGCTACCACTGAAAAATCTTCTGTGTGGCCGCCTTTCTCTGCATTCAAAGTATCTTCAAGTTTTTGAATTCTTAACTACCAAGTGATAAGAAAGCAGTTAAAGAAAGTTAGGAAAGACTCTCAAGGTCTTTAGTGCAGACACTGTTCTGTTTTGCTTTTTATAGGTGAATATATTCTATTAATTCCATACAGAATTAGAAAACATTGAACACATGTAAAAATGTAGTAATACATAGAGTTCAAAACTCTGTAAGAAATAGATATGCTGATCAAAAGCATATTTTGTTGTCCTTTCAGTGTTTGGATTTTCCTGTTTTCAACTATTTGTATTACTGAAATTTTCCAGGGGAATTTTATTTTTTTAAGTAGACTCATGAAAAGGTGAGATTAACAGTAAAAACTACACTTACACTCAGAACAAAGCTCACGTGGAGCTTGTTCATGTACACAAACAAGGAAGAAAACCTTACCAGTTCTTCACTCGTGTACTAGTTTGAAATCAAACCAGTGGGAGATTGCAAGTCAGAATTATAATTTTAATAGGAAGATGATAAAAGAATGAATGCAATAGTACCAAAACACTGACAGAGTCAGAATACAACCTGGCACCTTGTTAGGGTGGTGGTAGTCATCCAGACGAGGTGGTCTAGTTGAGGTGGTGATCCTCTGGAAGAAAAGGGGGTCTGGTCTTCACCTGAAGGTCCAGCAGTAGCTCCTGTCCTCTGGGAGTCCCGTAGGTAAGGGCTGCTGTGGTGTTCGAATTCCCAGCTTATATCCAGGATGGAATGTTTGGTTCCTCCCTCGGGGCAGAGCATCTCACAATGGGATGGTGAGTCATGAGATAAGGCATTGATGGGCCATTAACAGAAGATAGCCCAGGAGGGAGTTATCTCTGAGTCATGGGGCAAGGCATCGATGGGCCCATTAACAGAAGATAGCCCAGGAGGGAGGAGGCAGGGAACACCACCCCACCTGGTTTCAACAGTTCATGAGGATGGTGATAGAATATACTGCAGCCCAGGACAACTTGTAAAAGAGAAATCTCTGACTTCAAGGAATGTTACCCTCCCAGTTCCTTTGTATATTGTAAAAGCAGAGAGGGAATCAAGAAAACTAATCATCACTGCTTGTTTAGTCATCACTTCAGTCTAAGTGCCTAGACTCAGAGAAGGTGATAAGAAAGTAACTGACTGAAAAGTGGCAATGCTTATTTATGTTCCTCAGAAAACAGAAAAGAAGATGAAATTCCTTTTTGTTTTCTCACTTAGTTTTTAAAAAATCCAGCGTGAAGGGTTTGTTAGTGAGCACGAGATCACTCAGCAATCATCATAACAGGTTTTTCACACCTGTTTTTCAAAAGAAACCTAAATTGCTTTATGGCATCAAACCTTGCATGATACAGTTTAATAATAACAAGAGTTTAATATTCAAGTATACTTATTACAATTTTTCATATATTTAAACTTCACAGGTAACTGCAGCTATCATAACTTTGAAGCTGAAATATACTCTGAATAATTACATTGGAAACTGCATTCTCAGGATGCTTTAATCTCTCACACCTAGAGAAGTTGGGTGTATGCGCTGTATCTCCAAAATTGTCTAAGCTCCCATTACACAGACATAGCACAGGACATTTATCAGTCCAACATTTCCTTTTCCCTCACTGTTTCAATGCTACTTTGAATTCTCAAACATAAGAATGTGACATTTTAATATTTATTCTAATAACTTGAAAGTTAGCTTAAAAAAGACTTATTTTTTCTATTACCTTTTACCATTTTGACACTCATTGCAAAAAATCTACTCAATGTTTTCACTTAAGCAAGGAAGTCTTGACATTTTGAAAGACTGTACCTTTACAAGTTCATCTTCTGTTTTACTGTAAATTTCTACTAAATATTTAATAAAAAGTTTAACTGCATGATTTCTGTGGTGTATTTACATTGCAAATGTGCTACTCGTGCTGCTTCAACATTTTCCTCCAGGTTCCTCTACAGCTGCCTAAAAGTACATTTTGAAAATACTTAAGTCCAGAAAGATGATAACACCACATAAACACAACTTTATTTGTTCTGTTTATTAGGGCTCCATAAACCAGCCAGCAGCATCTGAACTACTGGCACTTTGGAACTGCAAAATCTCACACCAATAAATAAATAAAAATAATATTGATAAATAAATAAAAGAAAAAAATTACATATCCAGAATACTAAAAAAATGTGCTTTGTTTAGGTAAAGAAATTGATGTAGGATTATGTTCTTGCTGCATTTTTTATTATCACAGATACCTATTGAAATAGAGATTTTTGGAGTTCACCTGAATTAACAAAATAAATTAAAACATTTAAATTTTAGTTTGTAGAATTATGTGTTGAATTTTAACCTTTTACTTGTAAAACCTCTGCAATTGTACAAAGGGCATAAGAAAAGGCAAATCCCTAAAGCTTCTTGCATAAAGGACAATGCCAGAGAAGACCAAAGAATGCAAAGAACCCAGATAAGAGGGCTCATCTGTCACCAAGCTTATCAAGACTGACAAACTTACTCAGATAAGCACCAAAGGACCAACAGCACATGCCCAGAGGAAAAAAGTTCAAGAGTTCAACAAGAGGAAGACCACAGTCTTCGGCCTCAGAGACCACCGAGAGACCCCCGTGCGACCACCACAGCAAACCACGCATGCCCAGAAGGGTGGAGACCTATTTAGCATGAGAGGTGAAGACAGGCGGGGCCAAGGGTTGAATATGCATAGAAAAGTTGTGTAATGTATTGCATATGGAACACCTTTGTGAATAAAGACGTGGGTCAGACTGAGAATCGGGGCACAAGTTTTTGGAGAGCTATCTCACTTGTGCCGGGCGCTGACATACATACCCACTTCATAACTATATCGAGTTGTGGAGTCGATTTATTTATTCCGCGTATCGCATCAGTATCTCCAGATAAAGGCCTGGACATGGAATTACAACCAAAAAAATGGTTTTAGCAAAGGCAGTAACTACAGAACTGCTATAATAGAAATTCACATGCAATTTTAACTACACTGTTTACTATCAAAAATATCTTTTCACTTTGACTGATGACTAAATTGAACAATACACCCCAAAATTACTCCTGCCTACTAGTGATGCAACAAAGATCAAGAAAAGTATATTAATATTAGAAGTCATTTAAGACAGACACACTTAAGGTTAAATAGATACAAGTGAAGCCATTGATTTTGGACAAGTAAAGCAAAGTAGCAAGTATGTGAGACTGAATCTTGAGTCTAAGCACTTCTATGAGGGTAACAGTAACGGAAAAATAAATACATAAATAAAAATTTTAAAAGCTGTTGGCAATAAATTCAAACTCTATAATCTCACACATTCACAAAAGGAAACAATTGAGAAACAGACATCCATGGAAAGCCTACTAGAGAGAAAGTCAGCAACAGCACAGAGATTACCAAATCTACTCCACAACATCAGCCAAAAGACTTAAGCTTTGCCTCCTCCCACAAGATTTATCTGCTTAACACAGTTAATTTAAAAAAAAAATCCAAACCCTGCACAAATACTCCTCCTATACCTCCATATTGCTAAGAATATTTTCCCAGTGGCACAACACTTTTCCCATTTGCTGTTCAAACACCCATGAATCCACCTTTCCTGCAAAACAGATGCTCTCTATTTTGTTAATCAAACACAAGGCACTCATAGCCCAAATTGGAGGTTCCAGCCCTCAAAAATGAAACTACTCCAAGTGCCAGTGCTTGCTGAGACTCCCAGTAGCAGGCAGAAAGCTTTACCTCCAGTTCCCTCACGAGCCTCTCCTGCCCTTTAGCTTTGAATACCAGATGGTTTGCCTGGAGCCTCAGCATCTCACTGCAGCCGTTGTGTTCCATCTCCCTATCTCTCAATATCCGGCATATGTTTTGCAGGGCAGCATTTGTTTCCTAAAGATAAACAGGTAAATTAATAAATGAATACATCAAGAGGTACTTTTTCTGAGATAAAGTATTGCAGTAAATAGCTAACAGAGCAGTGGCGACCACATCAGTAGAGGTCATTAAAATCCTAAAATCTTAGATGCCAGCCCATGTGCTTACCCAACAGCAAACATGCTTTTCATTCAGCACCAAGTAATCTGTGCTGGCCTAAAAGTCACTGTGAGCATGACCTTCTGTGGTAGCACTAAAATCAGAGCCAGCTCTCCACTGGATATCCTTCCATAAAAGAATACAGCCCTTCCAATCTCTTTTCTCTCCCAAGCTCAGTGGCAATGATAGAAACAGGGTGTATTTGGTGAAATGATGCATAGGGACAAAAGTTCTATTTTGTTCTGATTTTTAATTGCTAAAACTTCAAATCAGATGTTTTCAGAAACAGTTACTCTCACAGACTAAATAATTTTAATTTCTGCTTCTCTGACAAGGATTTTCTTCTATCTAGAAACTGAATTACTTAAAAAATTACAAAATATTAAGTTCTCAGTAGAATAAAATAGCTAAGCTGGTCCCCACTTCCATTTCTGCATACAGATATTGAACTAGGCCACAGGTTGGGAGAATTACTAACATTACTGGACTCTGCAGTCTATGGAGTCACTGCTATAAAATCCCCATAGTCCATATAAATTTGGACTAAATTTAACCTAATTCTCTAGCTTTGCATGTACAGCAAGACAGGTTTCTTCCCTTCAGAGTGCAAACAAATAAATTAATAAATTTTAAAATTAAAACAAAATTAACCCTTTTTACAGAAATATAAGCCTGGAAATATATAGAAATATTTATTTTTTCAGGTTAATCTTCCAGATACTAACAAAAGTGAACTGGTAAATGTGAAATAAGTAACAGATCATTTGCTGTAAAAATAATACTACATAAAGACTTAAAAACATTTTATACTGGAAGTGTAATTAACATTAGCAAACTAAAATTGTCAATGAATACATCAAGCTCATTAAACAAGTCAGCATGAGCTGTAGGATTTCAGAATTTTGAAGTTTCTGAAGCTTTCAGAAGTGGTTTAATATTGTTAAATATTATCCCAGTAGTCACTTTCATATGTTTGCTCATGAAAAGCACGGCTGGTCTTTTTTTTTTTTTTTCTTTTAAGCCGTGTGTAAATGACTCAATCTCACAAGTATTCTAAGAAAGAAACGTGAAGGGATATGATCTCCTGCCTAACCACGAGGTGATGCTATTGCCCTTCCTGTCGAACTCCCAACCCCTCTCATCTCAGACCAGGATACACCCAACAGAACACACCACAAACCAGTCACAAAGCAGAGAGGGTGGCTTTTCCTTCGTGTCCCAGGGACACGTTTCAATATTCTAAGATGATTCCACTCCCATGCCTACATCAGCATTTTGACAGCCAAGTTCAGAGCTCTGGTTCATGAAATGCAGTTTTTTCCAGACAGGATTCACCTACATGCTCAGAATCCAACTTCTCTGCATGTATTAAGACCACAATGAAATTTCCCTAGCTTTCATTTTATAACTCAGAATAACTGAAGAAAGTTTAAACCAGGCCTGTAAATACATACACAACACAAAAGACTGCAACACACTCAAAGTCGTAATTTATAAATCCAGATTTTTTGTGATATTTATCTGACAGGTTTAAATAAGTTAAGTTCTCAAGCAACAACTAATGCAGTCAAGTTCAGATTTAACATTTCTTATTTCTTGGAATTTTATAACTATACCTAACAAAACTGTAGGGTGATAGGCAGGGGAACAGCTTCAAAAGCAAACTGGAAAAATGGAACATTTTTACTAATGAAGGCAGGTTAGGGTTTTCTTCTCAAAGAGTTTTGAAGGTTCTGAAAGACGTTTGACAGACTTCTGAAATCAGAGACTTCAAGATTCTGAAATCCTACAGCTCACACTAACTTGTTCAATGAGCTTGATGTATTCACGGCAATCTTAGTCTGCTCATGTTAATTAGATTTCCAACAATTTTGTAGCTTTAATACATTGACCAACAGAACACCTGCCTCGACAACCACTGAGAGAGAGCACTGACAGGGAACTGAGAGAGAACACAATGTCCCAAGCCATCCACTGCTCCTTTGCTCCTTTCCTGAGGACAAACATAATTTGACAGAGCAAAGCATACTTTTTCAACACCATTCTTTTAATGCAATATTAAATGCTCTGAAGGTAGCTTCTACAAAATGCTGTACACAACAGAAGGCAAGGCTCTGCCAGAGCCTCCTCAAAATAACTCAGCCACTTACTGTTAGCCAGAACTCCAAGCTTACCCTGCTCTACCTGGCAACTTTAAAAAGAAATCTGTATCTAAAAGCAGGCTTCTTTACAGCCTATATCCAGCCCTACCCTTATAAGAATCAGCTTTAACTGAAAATTGACTTGTGTTTCTGCTTGTTTTGAGAAAGACCTTAGGTCCTGTCCACCAACTCCTTTGTTTTTCACCAACACTGTGTCCTTGGTTTGGGTGTTTACCATGACAAATAGCACAACACATTCCATCAAAGCCCAAAACCAGCAGGACACACTAAGTGTAACTTTATAAAGCTATGATCTTCAGAACTGTTCTGCAGTATTTAGCTATTTGTTTTTTTTTTTCCCCTAAACCAGAAAACCCCCAACCCATTACACACTTTGCACCAAAAAAACTTCCAGCGAGCATCTCATGGAATTTTCCATCTATTAATACATCATACCTGACGGGCCTTTTCAGATTTTTCTTTGGTAAGGAATTCCATTTCAGCAGAGTATAGTCTGCGAATATTATCCCTTTCCCTTGAAAATTTTTGTTGTTCCTCTTCCCATTGCCAATGAGCACTTTTAAACAGTTTCTCAGTCTCAGCTGCTTTCTGTTGATGTTTGTCATTTAGTACTAGTGTTTACAAAAAAAAAAAAAAGAAACAAAGGTAAATAGCACTGCAGATAAGCATGTCAGAAAAAAAAAAACTATAATGAACATAAGTTCTTCTGTGTATTGTGATACTTTGTGAAACAGTGGAACATTAACACTTCCAGTTTCAGTACAGAGAAACAATCAGATTTTGCGTTCCTATAGCATCTTTCACTCAAGGACATAGAAATGCTTTGTAGAGTTTTACAAATTAAAGCTCTTCTCCTCTTGGAAAGGAATAAAAAGTCAACTCTTTCAAGTGAGGCCTCTATAGCATGGGGAATTTATTGCCCTGTTTGGTAACACTCTGCTAGCTTATTTCCAAATATCCATTTGACGAATTAGTCTCCATCAATTAACTTTGAGTTCAATTTAAGTAACAGTGAAGATGGCCACATGCCACATGAAAAGGACTCTACGAAAACCTAAGGCAGATTGGGCTAGCGAGCAAAGGCTTAGCGTTTCTGAAGAAATTTACTGCTGCTCAAGGGATTTAAATCTTCAGCCCAACAAATGCCCCAAGATAGGGAAATACTGCATATACTTCTCTGTGAAAGTTTAAATGCCAAGGAAGACTTCCTTTCCTATAAGCAGTTTTACTAGGCACTTTGCTTCATTTCATACACTGGCTTTTGGATCAAATATTAGCTTTTTATGTTACTGAGTGCAACTACCTATGTCAGCATTTATGTGATCACCACTTTCTAATAGATTTTTACTTCAAATTCATCCCATTCTTCTGAAATTCCTTCTTAGCTGGAGAAAGATGAAACAGGAGACATGTTGGGAAAACACAGAGAATTAGTGGACACAACAATGGAGAAGACATGTCAGATGACAGGAAGTCAAACCTCAGTAAGAACAGCAGAAAAACAGTTTGGAGAAAATACTAAAAACAGGGCACAACAGAGGTTCTCTGTCCAAGGAGCTAAACTGTGATCATATTAAAGCATCACACAAGGTGAACAAGGCTCCAAGAGACCAGGAAAGAGAAGCAGTAAGTTACAAACAGCAAAAGAAATGAGAAGTAACAACAGGATGATCTGGCTTCTTTGACCTTTGTCACAATAAAAACAAAAACAACCCCCAACAAACAAACAAAAACAGTTTGAGAAATATCAACAAATCATAAGATTTTTATAATTTATCTGTTGTCCAGATGAGTGAAAGTGTAGCTTACTTATTATCTTTAAAAAAATCTGGCACTGTAAGTGCACTTGCAAGTTTCAGTGTCTCTTTCCATCCTTGTAAGGTTACAGACTCCAGGAGGCATGCTCCAATCTTCTCAGTGAACATCAAAGGTTCACAAATACATCTCCTGTACTAAATTTAAAGGGTGTTATACTAACTTAGGTAACAAAAAATGCATATCTCTGGCTGTTAAGTACAAGAAATCCCTCTCTGTTTGAGAAGGATTAAGAAAAATCTGAGTTTCTGAATACAATACTAGTAGGGAAAAAAAAGGCCAGCTAAAAACCCTTCTTTTCACAAGCTACTGTCATAGCACACAACATTTGCATAAAAAGAAAAACAAAGATGACATGAAGAAGCCAGACATGAGCAATGAAAAGCTAGAAACATTTGAAAAGGTGAAAGAAAAAAAGCAGCATGATGAAATTCTTTGGGTTAAAAAAAAATCATTAGAAATAGTGTAAACAAATAAACAGGACTAGATTTTTTTTTTCCCCTGAAATGTAAAAGGAAGAACTGCTGGACAAAGTGATAAGTAGGATGTGGAGAGGGACACCTCAATTACAATTCTGTACACGCTGAGGGAAGGAATAACAGAAGGTAAGGAGCAAGAGACAAAATGGTTTCGATAGGCTTAGCAGGTTACATTTAACTCACATGAGACAACAAGGGTTTTGTAAACTCTTACAAGCTTACAAAAGCAGATGACTAAAACACGGCAAAGAGAAGAGACTTCCAAAATCACAGTAACTGGTATTAAGTCTCTGCTTGTTTTAATGACTTGGGAGAGATGTCTTGCCTCTGGTTCATAATTTTTTTTTTAGTAATTACCTTGATGCTCCACAAGTTTGGTTTTTACTTCACATAGCTCGTCCTCTGCAGAATACATTTGTATAGAAGCTGCTTTTCTTGCAAATGATATTTCACTCTGCAGACCTTGATAAAGAGCCTCATCTCTCTTGAGTCCCAAATGGAATTTCATGATCTCTTTTTCACAGCAAGACATCTAGAAAATAAATTTGTTTTGGAATTGCATTCACAGCTGCCATTTTATCCCATCTGAATTTGAAATACAGTCTTGAAACTGCACATTTATGCCTTTTTTTAGATACTTTTATGGTTTTTTATGCAAACCAATCCTATTCCTAGATTAATTTCATGTCCCTTAAACATATCCCTCTGTTTTTCCAAACATACTCTGCCTTCAGAAAACAAGAATTATAATACTGTCGTCTTCTTGGTCCTTAGAGGAAAAAATGCAGCAACAGAAACATCATATTCCACGGGCAATTTTCTGATAACTGCAGTTAACACCAAGAAAAACAGTCATATAGGGATACTGGACTATCAGACACCAAGTAACTCACAGTGTAAACACAATGATGTTCAGCAGTCAGGCAGAATGCTATTAAACACAACAAATAAAAGAAAGTGCTTCCAAAAGGGATCTTAGCCAGAGTAAGAAAGATAGTCCAGTCACTGCTGCCAAAAACTGAATCCAGGAAGTCACAATCAAGCCATTTGAACACAAGAAGGCAGAAAGTAAAATGTGCATTTCTTCAGAGCACCTACAAAGAAGCAGCATCCTTATCAACAGGAGCTCCATTCACGGGAAGTAATTTACCCCCATTACAAATGTTCTTCCTGATGCTCTTGTGGCAAACTAGTGCCTAAATGAAGTAGCAGTGAGAAAGTACTTCACTGAAATTTACTTTAGTTTGAATTATTATTACTGCTATCAGTAACAATTCTGCTCTCAGCAGATTGTTAGGGGCAGCTGGTGTGAGTGCTCCTTCCTCTGTTTTCAGTTAAATACAGCCAATAAACCAAGTCTGTTGTTCCATATCCACTTTCTTAGAGACTCCTGCTTTTTTCCTGGTGACTTGCTCTTGTCATGCTCCCATTGCTCCATCATCCTGTTGGTGGGATGATTCTATAACATAGATCCCTGGAATTATCAGGATTGAAACACTCAAACAAACAAACCTCATCTTACATTGAGAATTCGAAAGCTGGGGGGGACAAAATATTCTTCTGCATGACTTTGCTGTTGTGTAGTGCACAAGTTTCTTACACACACCTTCAACTATTATAAATGACAGTAAAAGAGATATAAATGACAATGAAAAGAGATATCAGTTCCTATGGACAGGTATGAGGGGTCTGTACAGTGCTACTTCTTGGTTATTTTCCAGCTAGTGCCTCTGATTGTGATCCAGTAGATGAAAGGATTAAGGAAACAGATTACATTTATTCCAAGGGCAAAATTAAGCAAACAAGAAAAAAAAAAGTCCTTACTTCATGATTATGCTGATTGATTAATTCTACATTTTGTTTCTCAGCCTGATGGAGTTTCCTCTTCAGATCTTCAATAGTGTCCATTTCTGGTGGATTTCTATCCTGAGGTAACTGTGACTCCTGTGTATCATTACTTGAGCTGAAAAATACGAATGTTTCCAAAAATCATGAGTATTCCTTTCAAGTTTTAATTAAGTTTCAATTACCCAGTCATGGGCCCAGAGATTTACACCATGACACCATACTGGCATTTAATTAATAGATTTTGCTAAATAAAAAATTACCACTTTAGCACAGCTAGATTTGTGCTAGATGTACAATTAACAATTTTCATGACCAAAAACTTACCTGATGACTTTCTCATATATATTTTTGATTGGCAAAAAAGACATAAATGCCATCAACAAAGGGATCAGTAACTTTGTTTAAATCTTGCCTTTAAAGCCATTACTACTATTAAGGGATGAAATTTCAGTTCTTTAGCTGCAGGCCATAAATATCTTTTAATTGAACAAATACTAAGTATATTCCCATTTAAAAAGAAGACAGACTTCATCTGTGAGATCAGAAGAGCTGTATGTCATCAGAAATTGACCCACAAGGCGCCATGTTCTTAACACATACTATATATTTAAGAAGTGTAGGAGGTAAGAATTATTAAAACCTACATGCACTGTAAGGAAACCACAAGCTCATGATTAACTTTCAGTACTTACTGCCAGAGCAACCAACATGACTCAAATGGCAAGTGAACAGCAGCAATTAAAATCACTTTATTTAATGCCACTCAGCTGCTGCAGTAAGAAGATTTGGAAATAAGTAAAACCTGAACAGCCAGAGCATCTATAAGCTGAATAAAATCTTTGTTTGCGGACATCATGTAAGAAGGTTTGAGAGATCTTTACTTCTCCCAGTCTGGGGAAAAGAAGAAATAAAGGCAAGTCATTTTATTCAGAGATGATGAATGAAGTATCAATCTCAGCTGAAGACAGCTAAAAGCCAGACAGCACCGATGGGGAAAAAACAGAACTGAAACTGAAAACTGGGGAAGACCTGGTCCAGGAAATAAGGGTTATGGAAAGGGTAACATTTATTTAGTCTGTGGGCAGCAGGGGAGTTATTTGGCTTCTTTAAACCTGATGAGATTTAATATTTTTGAATGGAGACCACATGGAATGAAAGCAAGAGAATAATCACTTTTTGTAAAGTAAATAAGAAACACCTTTAAGTCTTTAATTAAATTACACTGGTTTGTATGGCAGTCAAGAGTTAAAGAAATCTGTTGCTTTCAGCTTTCCTATTAAATAACCACCAACAAAAAAAATCATAATGGAAACATCTACACATTAAAACTTACTCAGAGGAGAAACTGACTATGCAATTAAATATTCTGCTTAGTTGAACCTCTGTGTGTCTGTGCGTAAGTGTGGGGATGAAATAAAAAAAAAACTCAAGACTATACCATGCACAAATTGTAGGACACCACATGCAAATTACGGATGCTATTGAAATGAAAAATGTGTATTACAGCATTAAATCAGATAACATAATATTAAGTACTGGAAAAAAGAGCATTAGACACCTTTTTGAAATAGCGTTTTATGCACAGCTTCTGAACTCACTATGCAATTGGTGGAAACTTAAAAATATGTATCAGAAAACCCTATATTTTTTTTCTTAGTATAGAACCAAAAAATCCCAAACCAGCAAAACCAACCAACCAATAAACCAGAAAAAACTCCAGCCAACCAATGACAGAACTGATGGACTATTACTTTTTAACCACTTCATTTTGGTTGTCTACTTAAACATTTTCAAATAAAATTGAAACTTAAGAAGCCTTAAGAATTTTTGTTTCTCTGATACTTTCTTTAATTATCACAGCATAGCCAACACATGCACAGCATAGCCAACACACTTTATGAAAGCTCCCTCCTACCACTTGTAGGAGGTTCTTCCTTCCACCTTCATATAACAAATAGAAGTGCTACAACCATAAAGCTCTGAGAAGATTTAATCGAAGACAGAACCACACAAAGTCCCTGGAAAGTTTCAAAGCATGAATGCTTTGCGGTCTAACAGAATTCAGAGAATGTTTTCTGCTTCTATTTTCATATATAACTAGTTCATCAATCCTTTTTTTGAACTCAAAATCCTGGGTTTTAACTCAAATAGGTTTTTTACCAACTACAGCTTTTATCTAAGACATCATTTTTAGCAGGACTTAAGAATCTTCAAGAAAGCATACCAGCAGATGAAATAGGTCTTGAGCTCTACATTGCAGAAGATATTTTGAAGCTCAAACCCTAAATTCTCAGTGTTCACTTCACAGGTTAGCTGGTCACAGTCAACACTGACCACTGCAGAAAACCGGCTTTTAACTAGCTTCAATTCCACAGCTGGCAGAAAATACAGAATAATTTTGCAACAGAGAGAAAATTTCTTTCACTTTCTACCTAACAGTGTAATTTTACTAACCTTCTGCAGCTGAAGGAGCAGACTGCAGTCTGATTTTCTAACCAAAGTCCATGTTTGTGGAATTTTGCTGTTCCTATATAACTGCCAGTTTTATACAGACTAAAGAGAGACAAATATAGTTTGCCCCAAAGATCAAACTCGTATCAGGTTATAAAACACATGGGTTGTGGGCAAGACTTAAAGCCAGCTTCTACCACCTAAATTAATGAGGAAAACCCTCTTGTGCCTCCTGGGCAGTGTTCCTACATTCTGGCAGAAACCATCTCTGCCTTCTAGTGACTCTGTGACAGCTTGCACGTATCACACTGTATCTGGTCCTTCCTCAGCCTGAATTGCATAATTTCAGGCATCTAGAAAATAAATAAGCCACAAAAGCAGGATCTAAACTACTAGACTTAAAAATCCAGAACCGGATCTCACCGATTAGCTTCCCTGGAGAGACACTGTCTGAAGGGGGGGAACTCATGGTGCCCAAAATGCAGTTTTTTAAGTCTATAAGGAGAAGGAAGATCATAGTTAACCTTACGTACTTTTACTTGATAAGCGTCAAAGATTAGTATTTTTTTAATCATAAAACCATTAAAGCCTCTAGCAAAGACATGCTTTAGTTTATCTGTCAACCTACTAAAATATTAATTTTTTAATCACTCATTAACAGTTACACAACAGTGTTACTACCATGTTGTGTGAGCAATTACCACAACTGCAACTTGACATCAACTTTAAAAAACAGAATTGTACTGATAGTCCTCTAAGCCTGAATATTGTAGAGAAATAAATATATATAGCAGAATATCCACTGTTGAAGTTTTCAGAACATCAATAAAAACATGTTATGTTTGCACAGATACAGCTGCATTCTCCTAAGCAGATTACAAACTCCTCTTCAAAACAATTCTAAGGGAGATAAATGCAGGTACTATGATTTCTTAAGTAGATCAAATATCCAAGGTTGGCTGTCTAATAGAAGACTTGCTATGGTAAAGGCTGCTAAGTCTTTCACAAATTGCACAGAATGTTTGCATTAAGATGTAGCCCTGAGAACTAAGAAACAAGCTTTTCATAGCACCGTTTTTAAAATTATTGCAACTTACACCAAAATCTCATCATGAAGAGCAAAACACCAAAAAACCTTACATTTCATAACAGAATCAATACGTTTTCTGTCACATCCACATCAATCGGAAGTTTTGAAACTTCTTTGAATTACTCTGAAGTCACATAGAGGAAAAGAAAAAGCCAAATCTGAGGAGTATCACCTGGGAATGCTAATGATTTCGAATATGCAATACTCCTCTGTTAAAATATGTATCAATAGTTTACTAGAGCACAAAAGGATAAATTTAAAAAGCATGCTATTTCACATAGGAAAACAAATTGCAGTGCCATGGAGTGGCTTGTGGGAGCTCCACAATTAAACAAATTAAACATAATTAAACATAACAGTCGAGGATGGTTTTGCTTGAGGAATTATGTTTGATGTGTCATTAAAAACTTGTGTAAGATTCTACTTGCAAATGTCTGAATACATGCTGAATGCTTCAGAATAGGCCACCGATTTAGGAACGGGTATGAGGAAGAAATTCTCCCCAGTGAGAGCGGTGAGGGCCTGCCACAGGACGCCCAGAGAAGCTGTGCCTGCTCCGTCCCTGCAGGTGTCAAGGCCAGGTTGGACAGACCTGGGATAGTGGAAGCTGTCACTGGCCACGGCAGGGGGTGGAACAAGACGATATTTGAAAGTCCCACGATATCTGAACGTGATAGAGAGCACTCCAGAAAAAAATCTAACCGTGAGATATGAAGAACGCACTAACGTAAAACAGGCAAAGCCTGGAGCAAGTAACAAATTCGCAGTGAAAACGGTGGAAACTCACCGGACAGGGTGCCGCCGGAGTCGGGAGCTCTCCAGATGGATTTCTGGCTCCAGCAAGACGGTCCAGGACCGTCGGAAGGCAGCGGCTCCCGGGACCGCAGGAACTGGTCTGCCGGGACCCGCTGGGCCTCGGCCGCTCGCGGGACGAACGCGGAGCCCCAGAAGCGCCCGGGAGTTCCGCGCTTGGCGGGGGCGAGCGAGGGGCTTGGCCGGGCTCCCGCCGCTCTGTCCCGCCGTGTTTTAAGGCATCTGGGCTCCCCAGAGTAAAGTAAAAGTGCAGGAATTAAAACGACCGCTTGACACGAAAGCCAGACTGAGGTGTGGGTGCCCTCAGGGCAGCATGCCCTTCACCCAGGTTACAGAGAGGAGCAAACAGCTAGAAAGTTTTGAAAGTCTGTGGGGACAATATTCAAAGCAGGCGGCTCTCTGGCGCACAGGAGCACATCTCCGTAGATGAGGGAGAGCAGGTTACCACTGCCCTTGTGTCTGCAGCGAAAGGTTGTTGTGGAACCTCTCAAGCCGAGAGATTTCGAGCCCCAGGTGTGAGCATATATGTCAAACAACGACTGAAAAAAATCCACCCTGCAGTATCTTCTCCTCCCAGCATCGCTGTACTCTGTGTAGCTCCGTTTTTAAAGTTCTGATAAAGTCTATCTGCACTCTTAGCGTGCGGATGAGTTAACTCTTTGTTGGCACCAGCCATGGTATCCGAAGCACACATCCATCAGGATACTCAGGATATATCCTTCAAGAGTGAAGGTTTTAACTATAAGAAATAAAAACTTCATAACATTTTACACCCTCTGGGATAAGTCTCAAAACTTCATTTCTCCTTGGTGACCTGATCTTTATAAATGGCTTTTGGCCATTTGGTTTGCTAATTCTGCATCATGTAGTTATTTTAAATATATTGTGCCAGATTAAATAAAAAGGGGTGTTGTTTCATTGTTTCACTATTATTTCCAAGAGATTGTAATGCACAAAGTTGTGATTTTAAAATAAATAAAAGTAGAGAGGAAGGCAATAAACTAACTCCATGGACAAATCATAGAAAAGTGACGTTTAAATCTGGATATATGAAATAAAGATTGAGTTACAGAATATAGAATTTTTCACAGTTGCCTTCTCTTTCCTTTTGTGAAGAGAAGCTGTCAGGTCCAGTCCACATTCAGATGCTCTCTATGTGTCTTCTTTTAGAGATTCATGTAAGACTTGGCTTTTATTTCCCTCTTCATTGGAGTGCAATTCTAGTTTTTTTATTTGACTCCTGTAGCTGTTGCTCCTGTTCATTCAAAAGTGATTGGGCCTGCTGCTTCCAATGTAATGCATTATTTAATCCTCCTACACTGTCAAACCTCTCACAAGTGATGAATTTTTGCTGAAGCATATTTAATTGCTCTCATAGGCTCTGGGCTTTGACAGCTTCTTTTTTTCATCTCACTGAAACTCCATTTAAATTCTGCAAGTTGTAGGTGCAGTGAGTGGTGTTCCATCTGTGCTGCACGAAGCCTTCCTGTAAATTCAAATATTGCCTTCTGCAAGGGTGCTTTGTTCTTCATACTGGTCAGTCTGTCACACAGTCCACAGTCCAGAAGAGGAGCCTTTCTCCAGACAAGTGGGGCACTTGCTGTGGATTAGTGGAACTGTTCCCAATATTGCATTCATCTTGTCCGTAAGCTCTGAAAAGGAGTTTCTGGCTGCACCTACTTGAAAGCGTCCACAAAGCCAGGGCTTTGGTTGGTTAACAACATTCTGCAATTCAGTCATGGAACTGATGATTGCAGCATGGCAATTAACCAGGGTACCGGCTGAGTGCTTCAAAGCAGTCAGTTTCTTCCTCTTCACAAACTGGCTGATTATGCTTGTGTTTGGATTCTCCTACTCACACTTGAAATCCAGTGCCTCCTTTTAAGCCATTTGTCCAGGTGAATAGGGAACAAGAAGACTGGGCTAAATCTTCAAGCCTGTTAACTGCCAAAGCTGCAGTCACATCTCCTCAGAGCACATAAATCAGGCCTTTGGTTCTTCTTTGCCT
The DNA here is from genome assembly GCA_020086605.1 of Lanius collurio. Taxonomy (NCBI): domain Eukaryota; kingdom Metazoa; phylum Chordata; class Aves; order Passeriformes; family Laniidae; genus Lanius; species Lanius collurio. The sequence goes on along the minus strand of JACBWW010000044.1, from coordinate 5,393,898 downwards.
CGGCCTTATTTTGTCTTGATTGCTTTCCACATCAGCAGGGGGACCATGAAGGAGGCTTCTGATTTTCTGTTTCACTAATTCATGGATGTTGACCTGGTCCTGGAGAGGGTCTCTTTGGGACGACATAGCACACAGTTGTAGAGAGGACACAGCCATGACATGCTCCTGTTTGCCTGTTCCTATTCATTGCATTCCATAAATCCTTTGTTAAATTGCTTGCTAATGTCCTGGAGACCACCCCAGGTTCATAAATAAGAAGAATTAGAAGCTTATGTAAGTTTGCTATACAGAGAGTGAAGTAAAAAATGCCAGCACAGGTGCAAACAGGGAATTCAAGAGCAAATGGACAGCCACTGTTGCAATACAAAATATGTGAGGTTTTGTTTCCACAGCAAGACCCAACTACTGAGGATTTGGAAGTCAGCAGATCTGTTTGTGGCTCCATTACTCTGGAGCCCAGCAAGAACATGCCCTGACTATCACACTGAGTATATCCTTCAGAAAGAAAACATGCCAGAAAAAATCGTCTTCTTCCAGAGGCCACTCTGAATTCTGCAGCAATAATAATGATTTGGCTTGTTCTGAGCCAGTTAGCTGGTGGGAAGAGAAATCCTTATGAAAGCAAGGTAGTTATAAATTGGACAAATTAGAGCTGATCCTAGGGAGCTGGGTTTTGAAGCGTTCAGCAGTTTATTCTCCATCCATCAGATTCTGAGGCAAAACCACAGTGCAAAATTACAGAAAGGAGGAGAGCTGGGACAGAAAGGTTGGAGATTTTGGGGTTGCTACACCAAGCAGAAAAGGATGGAGAAGGTTTAGCCTTAAATCCTGCTGCTGTGAGCAGCACCTGTTTCTTAATAACCCCGTTATTCTCTGGGGATTAAACCTTTGTTGCAGCTGAGAATTTTAGAGACATTTAGCCCTGACTTCAGTCTCCCTGGTGCATGTGGGGAAAGGAGCTGTTTTCCTTGTTAAAAAACATGCCCTGCCTGCTAGCCTGCTGCCATCTCTGTCACAGATGCTGGTAAAGGAGAGGATGACTTTGGGTTTGGTCTCATCAGCAGATTTTCAGCTGCAGAAAGTCAGCTTAAACATCACTGACTGCTACTGAAATTCAAGATGCTTTTTTTTTTTCAAGGTGTAAGCACACAGTATAAGTTTTTTGTTAGAAAATAAATAATCTCTCTCTGATTTGAGATATGTATTTCCTGTAGGATAAAACTATAGCTGCAAAAAACATGAGTATTTCTAATACACAATCTTCTGCTTTCTTGCCTTCCTTGTCCAGGAAGGACTACATCTCAGCTTAAAGATGACAAATGCTTGCCTGTTGACTGCTGTGCTGAGACAAAGCAGCCCCTGAGCCGTGACTGAGCAGGAGGAATTCACAGACAGGCCTGACAGACACGCAGGTTTGTCCATCGGTGACTCCAGCGTGGACGTTTCTGAGAGATTTGATGGCACCCACCCTGCATTGCTCAGCATTAAAAAGCAATAAGTAAAAGGCCACTGGAAGGCGTGTCCATGACCCTGCTGAGGTCCAGATCCCCAAGAGGTTGGATGGCCCCCTGCCCCCTTGGGCAGTGGCCGGTGCTGGTGGCCAGCACCCACGAGATGGAGCTCTGAGCCTGAGGATGAGCTGTGTGAGCACAATTCCTCCTGCTCTTTGCACTTGCTTTTCCCCATCTTCCTTCCTGCAGAACTGTGGATGTGTAATCCATTTTCTTATTGAATGAGTGCTTATTTCAAATGTCAGTTTGAGGTTTTTCTTTCCCATCTGTTTCTCTGACTTTTCTGGTTTGCTCTCTTGTCCAGCCACGGGCCCTGCTGGGTGAGAAATACCAGCCTGGGAGTCCGATCAGAGAGTGGGGCCCAGTTGTGAGCAAAGAACATCAGGGCAGCTTCAGTCTATTGCCCTGCTGAAAGCTGCCAAAGGCAGGGATTGTGGGTGGACATAGATGGTTGGCAGCGACAGTGAGCGAGGATTGACCCAGGCAGAACCATGGTCAAGAATTGCCAGGGGTTTGCTGAAGATGTTGAGGTAATCCTACCATTCTCCAGTTTCTGTAAGTGTGGCAGGAAGTTCAGTGTCCCTCCTGCAGTCCTGGCACAAACAACTCCCAGTATCTTCAGTTGGCCTGGGGACCAAATGAGTCATTAGAAAATCTTGGCCACCTTTGCAAGGGGTGGTTTTGTTCAGGAGCCTTTCTGCTTGTTTTTCTCCTAAGGTAGAGGGCAGCGGTGCTGCTGTCACCCTGATGTCACCTGAGGAGAGGCAGAAGTTGTCCTTCTTCCTGCAGAGGAAGATTGCAGTTGCAGTGCTTCCCTGGGCTGTATTGCAGGTGCTCTCAGTCCCTGTGTCACCTGCAAGGCTCGGACCTGGCAGGTCCAGGCAGATTTGCTCTGAGGGATTCTCTGGTGGCCCCAGGCCTTGTAGGTGTGCTTTGAGCCCCACATCCCAGCCCATTGGAATCAGTTTGGAGAGGAGATGTACCTCTGGCCGGCACAGTGAGCCTGGGCCCCACTGTGTTTGGGGTCAGAAGGCACTAGCTCCACTGATCTCTACCCTAAATGTTGGCATTTTAGTAGCATTTGGCCTTTGTCATCGAGTTTATACTTCCTAATGATGAGGAAGATTCTTACCTGTTTTGTTCATGTTTGAGTGATGCATAGCAAGTACTTGACCTCAGATAAAGCCAAAATTGTGGGAAGTAAAACACATGTCAATACAAATGGGACGTTATCTCCAATCACAAGGCCTGTGCTCTACTACAAATGTTTTTTCATTCAGTACCTGCCTGTCTCCTTTACTTTGACAAGTTGCCAAGGGCAGTGGTGGAGTGGATATTCCTGGAGGGATTTAAAAGCTGTGTAAACATGGTGATCAGCAACAGGGTTTAATGGTGGGCTTGGCAGTGTGGGTTTAGCAGTTTGAGTCAAGGATCTTAAGGGGGCTTTTCCAGCCTCAGCGATCCCATGAGTCTGTGATCATACATTGGTAAAACACCACAGATTATATCTATCTAACTGATATGGGAGGGAGTTCCATTTAGGAATGGGGAAGCAGAGGCTGAGGCAAAAGGAAAATTTTTTCAGATGGAGGAAGACTTGTTAGCCATAGAGAAATATGAAAGAATAGCATAAATCATGGCATTGGTGCACCTAGGGAAGTCGTGGAACACGTCATGCAGTTAATGATGAGGTGGCAGCCATCCCCATTGCAAGGTTGTGCTTTAATTAGAAATGAAACACACAGCCTAGACAAGCTGAAGAAAAAGGTACAGTGCTTTTCCTGCAAGAGAGCAATTCCTTCCAAAGGTCCCAAGGCAATATGAAAATTACAAAACAGCTTTTCAGCTCTTCACAGTAATATTGTTTTTTTCCTCCGTTTAACACATGGCAAAATTGAGACTACTATTTTAACTTGTATGCTGCAATTGCTGCACAAATAGATAAGATGATTTGGTAAATAGAAAGAGCAAGAGGTTTTCATGGTGATAATATGCTATTATTGACAATTTGATGCTTTTATCAAGTAATGGTAATCAAGCTTTATTTGCTTGATAAATTCCTAGCCCTGAGTGTTGATTTTATCAAAATTACCTTGGCAGTTAAGGGTATAATTTTCTGCTGGTAAAATGAACGATGTTCTCAGGAATTTGTAATTGTTCAATTATTTGGTACAATTTTTATGTTTTAACGAGTTCCATGACTTTCAAGGCAGACTGAATGCCCTGCACGATGTGTCAGCATGCTGAATAGGAAGGCACCTGTCAATGTTTTTTTTTTTTTACACAGTCTTCTTGCTAACTAGGAAAATAAGACCTGAGGGTGTTTTTTATTGTTGACTGTGAAAAAGACACTATATTTTCTCACACCAGAGTACAAAATAAACCTTGCCTAATTCCCTTTCCACTTCAAAAACCATGTTATTGTTTAGTGCCTACTAGGGCACAAAATTACGCCCTGTTAAAAGAGCTCTGTGTCACTCAGTGGGGACAGCTGTCACCAAAAATGTGATGATTCTGGGTGCAGTGTTAAATCTGGTACCACTGATACACTGTGCATGTGTCTAACCACAAATAAAGACTCTGCTGATAGAGATGACAACCCCTGGTGCTTCCCCAGAGCAGTGGAAGAATTTGTTGACAGCATGGTCACTCCCATCAGATGAGCTGCTGGTAAGTTCAGCAACAGCAGCAGGATGAGAAAGGATTTGGCTTGCTACAGCCAGCTGCAATGCACAAGGAGACAAGTTACACCAG
>JACBWW010000044.1:5240566-5384633 GCA_020086605.1 Lanius collurio | reverse complement strand
ACCAGCAGCACCAGGAAACCCTTCACCAGACCTGACCTGTTAGCTGCAGAGACAAAACCTTTCTTAATTTACCTCTATTTACTGTCTTCCTGTGCTTAGAAGCCACTTTCCAGCCTGCCTTTCTCAATTTCCACTCCAGCTCTTCTTGCATTGTTACCTGAAACCGCAAGGAACACTTCTAAGGGTTTGAAGCTGAACAAGATGAAAACCAAACAGCTATCTGAAATCCATGTTTTCATCTGTTCCCATGCTTCTTTGAAAATATTACATTTGCAGTAGGTTATGCTTAAGAAAAAATACCATGTACCTGAAAATTTTAGCAGATGAACTTTGTCACTGGAAAGACTGTCTGGGTCTCAGCACAGAAGCGAAGCACAGTTTACATGCAGTATTTTGTATCACCAGGAATTCAGATGACCAAAACTGCCTGAGCAGCAAGTGTTGCCTGGCAATATTATTGATGTTTTTATTCTAAAAGAATGCAAGCCCAAAAAAAGCACTAGAGGGCACAGTTGCAGGAGACCCAAACCAACCTGATTTGGACTGCAGTGGACCACTTGACACACTGATGAAATTCCTCTCTGATAAATCAATGTAAATCAGGCTTGGAAGGAACATTCTCGTTTCAAAGTTGGCTGAAGGACTGGAACAAAATGGTAGGTGACAATATAGCAAACTGAGGAGTGCTTGTATAATATGATGGCACAGGGATAGATGTAAGAATTGTTCTATTTAACACCCTCATTAGTGATTCAGAAGAAGAAACAAGCAGAGAGTAATGAGATTTGATACTTGGGAGGATTAGTTAGAACTGCTGAGAGCTGCAAATTAATGCAAAGCAACAGACACCAGAATCACAGGCACAGAAAAGCAAAAGGCACAAAGCACGCGGGTGGGAAGCAGAATTTAATAAAGAGAAACCTGGGGGAATTGCAGGCAGAGTAAACATCAATCCAGCAAGAGTAAACCTAGGAAAGGGTAACATGGGAAGTGATTTCAGCTGGAGAGCTGACAAGTTATCACAGTCAGGCTGTGCTGTGAAGATGCTTCAGTGACAACTGGGGACACGTACAGCTGCATGGCCCAGCAGGGAGCTCCAGCACTTCTGGGTCCTGGCACCATACTGGCAATTAATTCCCACCACTGTGCTCAGCTGTCCTGCCCTGCATGTCCTTGCTGCTGTCCAGAATTCAGACAAGAGCAATACAAGTGATGGGAAAGGAGCTGGGTCACTCGATCTCCAGGAAAAACCTGCAAGTGCTGCAGAAGCACAGATTGGGAAAGGCATGGCTTGGAAAAGGTTGTGGGGAGGCACATCCATCACTGGCATAGGAAGGAGGCATAGGAAAGCAAAAGGCAGCCAAGAACACTAGAACCACAGCTTTGCCTGTTGAGTAAGGAAGATGGGACCCTTTCCAAAGTATTTGGGCCATAGTGTCCATGGAAATTCCCACATTTCAGAATATAAGACCACTCTAAGTAAATTGTCATGAAAGAGAAAACCTATAAAATCCCCTCAGTGGAGGGACCTGTCTGCTCAAAACTGCAGACTGTTGTTGCAGAGGAGCAGCAAAGGCAATGAGGATTATTCTGTGTCTGGGCAGCAGTGGGATGTGGGTTTCTTTACCCATCCTGAACAGAAAGCAGACTTGTGTCAAGGAAGTTGCTGAGCAGCATCCAGGGAGAAGGAGCTCTGGAAGCTGGCAGCTCCCATCAATGCTTGCATCCTTTCTGTTTACAGCAGAAGAAAGCAAGTCATTCACAGAATCACAGAATCCCAGGATGGGTCAGGTTGGAAGGGACAGCAGTGACTCATCTGGTCCCACCTCCCTGCTCCAGCAGGGCCATCCCAGAGCACAGGGCACAGGATTGTGTCCAGAGGGTTCTGCAGTATCCCCAGTGAGGCAGACTGCACAGCCTCTCCTGGCAATCTGTTCAGTGCTTGGTCCCTGCACGGGGAAGAAGTTCTTCCTCATGTTCAGAGGGAGTTTCCCAGGCATCAGTTCCTGCCCGTGGCTCTGGTGCCATTGCTGGGCCCCACAGAGCAGAGCCCGGGCCCTGCTTGGAGCAGCCAGGGACACCCAGGGCTGAGGGTCCCTCTCAGCTGGGGCTCCTCTCGGGGCTGAGCAGCCCCAGCTCCCTCAGCCTTTCCTGGGCACAGAGATGCTCCAGGCCCTTCCTCAGCTCCACAGCCTCCGCTGGCCCCACTCCAGGAGCTCCTGCTGGCAATGCCCTTCTGAGTGCACCCCAGGATCCCATTGGCCTCCTTGTGCCCAGGACACTCTGCTGGCTCAGGGACAGCTGTTTGTCCCCCAGGACCTCCAGGTCCTTCTCTGCAGAGCCGTGTTCCAGCAGATCACCCAGGCCTGTGCTGGTGCCTGGGGCTATTCCTTCCCGGGTGCAGGACCCTGCATTTGCCCTTTTTGAATTTCAGAGTGTTCCAGACATCCTTGGCCAGATTTAATTCCAAATGGGCTTTGGCCTTCCTTGTCTCATTTCTACTTACTCTGACAATCTCTTAATGTTCATTCCAAGTGGTCTGCTTTCATCTCCTGTGTATTTCCTGCTTATTCTTGCATAATGACAGGAGTTCCTCGTTTCTCCATGCACCCTTTTCACTCATCTTCTTGCTTCATTTTGCTCCACCTCTGGTCTGCTCAGTGCAGGGACTGTCACACAAATCCTGTCTGCCAGCTGTCTCCTGCAGCCAGATTCATCTTCTTCAGAGAGTGTTTATCAGGATAAAGCCAGAGTTTTATCAAGCAGAGAAAAGCAGTGGTGGGAATTCATGTATCACCTGAAGCTAAAAAAATCATGTATAATATTTTAATCTGCCTGAGGGGCTTCTGGGCAACCCTATTTGTCAGCAGCAGTACTTAGGGTATGCCAAGGATCACCCCAGATCAGGTTTTTGAACAGCAGTCACACCAATGGCACAACAAGCTGTTAAACATGAGATGCAGCAGCAGATGACTCAACCTTCCCCTCAACCTTGCCCTCTCCAGGGCAAACAAAAGGTGATCCTGCCCCACTTGTGTTATTTTTCTGGTTAGCTGAAGTGCTAGTGCTCATCTAAAAAGGCTTTTTTCAAATATATTGATGACAAAAGACAGTGTAGAAATAACATTGCCCCATTCCAGGATGAAATGTGAGGATGGCCACCTCACAAATAGGGACATGGACAAGGCAGAGGTGTTTAACACATTTATTACCTCTGTCTTCAACACTGATAATGGACCATGGGAGTCTCAGTGCCCTCAGCTGGAAAACCACAGCTGCAAGAATAATTAACTCCCAATTGACCCTTCTGTGGGATCTGCTGCTCCAGCTGGATCCCTACAGATCTGTGGAGCCTGATGGGATTTGTCTGAGAATCCTTAGATGCTGATGTCATTGCAAAGCCTCTCTCAAATGACTTCTGACCAGTCGGGAACTGGAGAGGTCCCAGCTGACTGGAAGCCAGTGAACATTGTTCTGAGTTTCAGGAAGGGCAAGAAGGAGGACCCCAGAAACAACAGGCTTGTCAGTCTCATTTCACTGACTGGTAAATTCATGGAAAAGATTGTCTGGGAGGTATTGAAAAACACCTGAAGGTGTGAAGGATAACACAGTCATCAGTCACAGCCAGCTTGGCTTTATGAGGGGAAAGTTCTGCTTATCAAACATGATTTCTTTTTACAACAAGATAACCCACCTAGTGGATCAAGGGAAGCCAACTGATGTAATCCCTTTGGACTTCAGCAAAGCTTTCCATACTGTCTTTCCCAGGACCCTTCTGGACAAAATATTCATCCCACAGCTGGATAAACACATGGGTTTGGTGAGCAGCTGGCTCATGGGTTGGGAAGAAACAGTTATAGAGAATCGAGTAGCATCAGACTGGTGACCTGTCACTAGTGGGGTTTTGCAGGGCTCCATCTTAGGGCAGCTTCTCTTCAACATCTTTGTAAATTATTTGAACTAGAAGGAATAGTAAGTTTGACAACAGCATTAAGCTGGGAGCAGCTGTTGACTGCCTCAGAAGCAGAGAGGCCCTGCAGAGAGACCTTGACAAATGTAAGGGCTGTGCAATCACCAACTGTATGAAGTTCAACAAGGGAAATTGCCGGCTTCTGCCCCTGGGATAGTCCTGGGAGTCCTGGTCGATGGCCAGCTGGACATGAGCCAGCAGTGCCCTGGAACCAGGAGGGACATCCCTGTCCTGGGGGCATGTTGCCTTCTGCTGAGAAGGCAGGTGACCTGGTTTCAAGACAACAGCACAGCAGCTCAGCCTCCCCTGAGCCACTCGGGCCACGACACACAGACACCAACGTGGTGGATGGTCAAATGGCGTTTATTATCTTATCTCATGGGGTTAAATAGTCAAGGGGACCTCACTACGTCAGAAGAGGACGGTATGGCTAGCGAGGGTTAGTAAGGAAGTGGAAAACTACTGGAGTTAGGAGGGGTTGCATGCTTAGGGTGATTGCTTATCACAGCGGATGAGGGAGGGAAGGGTCCCTGCTGCTTTCTGTCACATCCCGAGATCTTCCGTTCGCCTGTCCCTATCTACCACATCTCCCCACCCCCCCTCTTTTTATAAATGAACGAGGTAGTCATAAGTATAGGCACTAAGGTGAGATACGAGGTAGTAACTTGATAAGGGAAAAGGGGTTTTCGGTACACCTGAGTAAATTTCGCAAGGCGAGTTAAAAAAGGTTTTCAACTGCCAATATTCACAGTTTGGTTCACAGCATTTGTTGATGGCGTATGAACAGGACGTTGGCCCGTTCCAGGCGGGTCTGGACAAAAGAGACTATCTTGTTCAGCAGGCATGGTCCAAGGGTAAAAGCTAAAAGCAACATTGTCAAAGGACCTCTCAGGGTGGAAATCAGAGTGGTGAGCCATGGTGATTGATTGAACCAGGACTCAAACCAACCTTGCTGGGCTTCCCTGTCTTTCTGTCTCTGAGCTAGTCTATCTCAGAGTTCTGCCATGGAGTCTCTGACAACTCCTGTGTGGTCTGCATAAAAGCAGCATTCCTCTTTCAAGGCGGCACACAAGCCTCCTTGTTGCATGAACAGGAGGTCTAGTCCTCGCCTGTTCTGCAAAACCACTTCTGAGAGTGAGGAAACTGATTTCTCCAGAAAGGAGATGGATTTCTCGACTCTCTGCAAGTCTTCATCGATGGTGATTTGTAGCTGAGACAGTCCTCGGTGTTGGGTCACCAGAGCTGAGACTCCTGTGGCCGTTCCAGCTACTCCTAGGCCAAGTAGCGCTGCAATGGTTACACCTGTTATTATTTCTCTTTTGTGGAGTCGGCCAGGTTTCTCATAAAGGCGGTACATCTCTTCATCTGAGTGGTACAGGACCCTGGGAACAATTAGAAATTAGACACAAAGTCAGTAGAATCATTGAAATTGGCAAGAAACATACAAGGACTCACTCCAGATCACTGACAAATCCACATCCCAGATGCAGATGGGACCACCCACTTATTTTTTCTGTTAGGCTTGACAACTGGGGCACCAGGCCCAGCATGGCCGGCCAGGCCAGGGAGGGGATTGTCCTGCTCTGCCCTGGGCTGGGGAGGCCTCACCTGGAATATTGTGTGCAGTTCGGGGCATCACAATAGAAAAATGATATTAAACTGTCAGAGACCATCCAAAGGATGCCATGAGGGTGATGAGGGGCCTGGAGGTGAAGCCCTATGAGAAGAGGCTGAGGGCACTTGCTCTGTTCAGCTGGAGAACAGGAGACTGAGGGGAGACCTCACTGGGGCTTCAACATCCTCACAAAGGGCAGCGGAGGGGCAGGTATCAACCTGGTCACTCTGAGAACAGTGACAGGACTTCAGGAAATGGCCTGAAGATGAGGGATGTTTAGGTTGGATGTCAGCAAAGGTTTTTCCCCAGAGGGTCGTTGGGCCCTGGAACAGGTTCCCCAGGCCAGTGGGCAAGGAAAAAAAGCTGACAGAGTTGAGGAAGGATTTGGACAGTGCTTAGACACATGGTGTGACTCTTGGAGTGTCCTGTATAGGACCAGGACTTGGGCTCCATGATCCTGATGGGCCCCTTCCAACTCAGCATGATTCTATGATTCTATGATCTTTTTCCTGGCCACCTGTAGGCTGGAAAGAATTAAAAACTGACAGCTGCTGGAACAGGAGGGCTCTGGCACTCAGGTCTCCATTTGCTGTCCACAAAAAAATGTGAAGCATTTCACTGAAGGAAAATTAATGCTACTCAAGAGAACAGCTAGAGATACCTACCTCTGTAAGGTTTCTGCTGATTTATATAGAGATATATCCATGCTTGTTTGTGTATAGTATTGGTAATTCTAGAGAACAATGACCACTACCTTCAGGCTGGGTAGTTCTGTTTCAGACATAACAGCTCTTGGCTGATTTCCAGCTTTCTGCTCTTTTTTTTTTTTTTTTTTTTTTTTTTTCCAGGTTTGCTACTGTCTGGAGTCTCCTTTGGCACTTGCAAGAGAACCAATATATTCTCACGAGTTATGGGACCTGCAAATCTTGCAAATAACGTGTAGCTCCAAGTGATGGAAATGAGAATTAAATGCATGACATACTGTGCTTTGTCATTAATTTCACTCCACCAAAAGTGCCCTTCACTGAGGGTGAAGGCAGAGAAGGTTGAGGGCAAAGGGCTTACCTCCATGAAGATAAATCCTTGTTGTTTTTAAATGTCTAAATCCCATGAGGCTGTTAACTCTTTTTCAGGATTTTGTTTTTACTGAGGGACAGCAGCACCTGATGAAAACAAAGTTCCTGAGCTGATGAGCTCCACTTGTGACTCAGAAAAGGAGGAGATGATGGGACAGGGTGATCTAGACATCAGGTGCAATGCTATGTGCAGTGCACTAAATCAAAGCTCTTCCTCTTCCACTCTTACTCCCACACTCAGAGAAACTAATTGTATGGCTCCACACACTGCAGATGCAAACACAAGACATTTGGAGGCTGAGCCTTGACTTTGAGCTAACAGAAGATGATAATATTCAAATAGTTTAATACATAATCGCAGTTGGAAATCCGTGCACAGATATTTTGTTCCACTGAGGTGCAATATAGGCTGGGTTTTAAAATACATCTGAAGGGATTTAACTTCTCAGATGCCATTGAAAGGTGAGGGAAGTTGTGCTCTCCTTCCCTCTGCTTTCTTTAAAAGTTTCTGTAAAGACAGACCCTTCCATCAGCAAGAGTGATGTATGGGCAATTGCCAACTGTATGAAGTTCAACAAGGGAAATTGCTGGCTTCTGCCTCTGAGATAGTCCTTGGTCGATGGCCAGCTGGACATGAGCCAGCAGTGCCCTGGAACCAGGAGGGACATCCCTGTCCCTGCTTCTGATAGGTGTCTGTAGGGTTTTTGAGCGGTGCAACAAACTGAGCTGAGGAAATTGCCTTTAGCTTCCCTGAGAAGAGTAAACTCTGATCATCTCTAAAGGTAAGTACATGTTGATGACTGTTCCTAAAAATGGATAATGGCTTAGACTCTCAGCTAGTATAAAATTACAGGGGTGAATTCAAAGAACCGAGCTCATTAACACAAGCTGCAGAGCTGATGAACCTTGAATAGCTGGAAATGCTGGGCTTTGGATTTTATAATTAGAGTTCTGATAGGAAAGAGAGACATGAGGGATCAAGAAAGCAATTAATTCTGTCACAAAGCAAACCATATCTGACTCATCAGCATGAGCAGCAGAAAGATCTCTAAAATTTGTCCTTTGAAGCCAGGGTACTGTAACTGAGAGCTGCTTGAATAAAGAGAATGGAAAAGCACAAAATGCACTCCTTCTTGCCGGGCTCTGTTTCCAGCCTGCCACCTCTTTCTTTTCAACTGCTGTGGAATAACACCCAACTCAATAATTTTCATCTGTTTTCATTTCTTGGGTACATGAGCTCATTCACAGTGAGCCTTGCAGAGTTACTCAAAATCCATAACAAAGCATTTGTCTTCTGACTGTTATTCGATCTTGATGCATCTGTACAGCCCCATAATATGAAAATAAATTGATTGTTGTAATACACTACACATCGTCTAACTTCTTATAAATGAAGAGCATTCCCTGAGCTTTCCAAGAAGAGTAAGGTCTCATAGGTGTGAAATACTTGAACACCTGATGTGTTTATTAAGGACATGAAGTTATCCTGTGTGGAAGGAAGGTCTTCAAATGTATGAGGCTTGTCAGGGGCTCTGCAAGTGTTGTTTCCCTAATAAAGGAGGTTTTGCACGCATTTCCTGGAGGGAAGGTGATTCACCGTGCCAGGTTGAAACCCAGTACACAGCAATGTAAGCAGCTCATGAGACTTGGTGGCACAGTGTATGGAAATCCAGCCATGACTCACACACTCGATATAGGATTGCAAGGAGGTATTTGCAGTAACTGAGCAGAACTTTAGCATCCTATCCCCTTGTTCTGTGCAGAAATACCATACAGGAGCAATCTTTTCTGATTAAGCCAAGTGCTCAGGGAGGTACTCGATCCCATATGTGCACTTAAACAGGACAGGAGAGTGATTTAAGCAAGTAAATAAGGTTAAGCACAGGTTTAACAGTTTTACATCACATGCAGCCTGTGTTTAAACGACTTGCTAAAGCAAAGAATGCCTTTTGTTTTCTGAATTGATTTTTCTCAAGCCTGGGGGGCTGAGGAAAGAGAACAATCTAATTGCAGAGAACAATCCTGGTCAGCAAAGGGAGATCCCTGCAAATTTTCTGCAGCTATCAGTGGACTGGAGTGCTCCATTGTCTGAACACATGGGTGAGAGCTTCAGCTCAGCTTTGCTCAGCTTTAAAACGTGGGCTCAGTATGGCTCAGCACCATCCTGAGAGTAAGAGGGGGGAAGAGATGAGGGAAAGGTTTACACTGCCTAACTTTAGACACATAAATTCAGTGCCTGAACAAGTAGCGTGATTCACAATTGAGCTGCCACATTCACCTGGAGACACACAGTCTCTTCCGCAGTGAGACTCAGAATGACCTCTGGAACCTTTAGATGCTCTAAAGGAGACCATGTCTATTAATTTTAAAGTAAATATGAATAAATATTCAAGATATTATGAATGCCCCTTCCTAAAAAGCTTCAAGTTTGATGCTCAAATTCTTGAAGGAATTTTGACTGCAATGTTTTTGCTAGTGACCCAAGATCCAGCATTTGCAGAGCTCAGTACACACTTGCTGGTTTGTTACATGGTCAGCAATATTTAACTGTCTAAACTGTTCAAAGCCCCCTACAGAATTATGGCTATCTTTTGCATAAAAGGAGTAGAGTTATTTCTCCATTAGTGCAATTGTAGAAACACAAAATTCTTTGGCAAATTCTCCACCCCCAGTTGCTAATGGGATTACCAAACAAGCAAATCTCCCTTCCTCTTCTGTCCCACTCTAAAACAACATGCACTATTAATGCTATCATGATGGACAATCCAAGCTGAAATTTAGCTTTAAACTCTCTTTTAGCAAATTAGTGCTGCAGCTTCTTCCTTCTTGTTGTTCCTGCTAAGAGTTGCTACATTCTACTATCAAAGAGACTTTATATGGAGTCATGTGCATGTGTATGTATTTATTCTATGTAACAGTGTAAGAAATTAGCTTCATTCAGACAGTCTGATGCCTGAAACTCGCCGATGAGGCAGTGTTTTTAATGTCTACTGGCATTTTCAGAAAAGTTTCATTCAAAGATGGTGTACCTCTCTGAAGTGGGGTATCAGAAATGGAGTGTAAAAGAGGATAAAATCATAGCTGATAGTCCTTTCTAAATCCTCAATTTTTAGCCTATGTCTCAAGAACAGCGAATTGGGATGGAAGTAATGGAGCTCCCTGTTGAACTGTGGAACTGAACTTTGTCTTGACATCCTGGGTGTTTGTGATGCTCTGCATCCCACCATCATTATTCTGAGGAGGGGATTAATCCTCTGTGTCTAATGGAGCTGGCATAGGGCTCTCCTCTTTGTCCAGCCTTTATGGATCTGTTTCACATGAGCCCTTTGTGCAGCAGCACATGCAGAGCTGCACGCCCCTGGTCCTAAGTGCGTTTCCTTATCAGAATATATGGCACTGCATTATGCTGCATGTTTATGGTTTAAAACACTGGCTGATAACGTGGCCGTAGTCAAACAAAGTGCTACATGCAACAGCAACCCATTAATCTGTTTCAGGAAAAGAATGTGACATCAGAAAGAAAGAGGTATATGGTTAGCTACATTTGGTTGGAGGCAGTCAAAGAGCTGAAATTATATAACCATTAAGATATTTTTTCCGGATAACCACTCACTTTCACGTATTATCTATTTATTTTTCTCTGGTATCTTAGTGGAACATGGAACATATTAGATCTATTTATTTTTCCAATAGGCATTTACTGCATTGCTGGAGGTAAAATTTCTCCTGCTTTCTATTTACATTATTTTCACAAATTGCAGTAGGAGAAGTGATATTTTTAATGGGTACTTGTGTAATTAAATAGAAGAATGTTTACAGAAATTATCTTTATTAGTGCCTAGTGAGGTTGGAGTTTGAACCTTCTCAGTCTGCAGTTAGAAATATTAGATAGTCAATTGATTCCCAGCAAAATACACATTTCTAGAGTTTTCTAAAACACTGTTGTGAATGGAATGGCTCCTCAGAGCTTTGAAAATGGACTTCCCAAAAGGAAATACTTGATCAAACAGAAAGGATTTAGGCTTTGCAGGTACTCGATGTTGTATAATAAATATTTTTTTTTCCCCCTGTATTTTTTCATCTATAATTATTTTCAGAGGTGAACTCATTCAGATGCCAGCTTTGCTCAGGCTTGTACTGTTTGGAAAACTGCAGTGGCAGAGGCTGGCTTAATGTTGCAGAAAGAGACTCTCAAAGCCATTACAGTTCCTCCTGTTGCTCTGATGCACAAGGAGTTAATTGTGACTATCACCTCCACCGTGTGATCTGCACACAAAAGAAGCAACAATCAGGTGTTTCCCCGACCCTTGAATGTGCTCTTTTAACAAACAGACCATGTCCTCTTTTAATCTCTGACACTAAGATAATGCAATAATAAATATTAGACCTAGAATTTTATTTGTAAGACGCCTCCTTTTCTCTCTTGAAATAACCTTCTATTTACTGAAAATGCTTATGTTTGTTTTCAGAGTGAAGAGGAGAGGGAGAAGTAAGACAAAGGACACTTCATTTGAAAACTAAATAAACAAATTTAGAGTTATGTGACTGACAAGAAACTTTGCTTGGATGACTCAAAGTGGATGAATGTAGACTGTTCAAATGGAGCACTTCAAAACCCAGCCAGCTTGAGAGAAAAAACATTGTTTAGTGTGGAAGCTAGGTAGTTTGCTCTAATAGACTTAGATTTCTCTTTTTTTTTTTTTTTTTTTTGTTTGGTTTGGTTTGGTTTGGGGGTTTTTGGGTTTTTTTTTGGTTTTGTTTTTTTTTTTAAATGCTGCTTCAGAAATCCGTTTCCTATGTACATTTACTATAAGTATTTCTGCTATGGGAATGCATCCATTGAAAGCAAATTTAAAGTGTTTTAGTTATCCTTAGGGCATTTGGCAAGCAGCTTGTGTAATTGAGAGGTAGTTGGTTACACTATTTCCAGTGTATAGGGGTGGTTTCTCTGCTGGCTTGAAAAGGGGATACTGGTGCAGGGAACAACACATATTTCAACTGTTTTCATGCAAGGAAGTGATGACCCATGTGTTTACCTTTGACTCACTGACTCTTTCAGCTGCATTACTTCATTTTAGTGCTCCTGACACACACATAGGTGTATTAGATAGGCAGAATTTTTTTAACAGTCTGAATTACAGAAATTGCTGCCACCAGTGATGTCCACAGCAAATCTTACTTGCTGCAGCTGTGAGAAGGAATGTTATTGGTGAAGAAATCCCTTGAAAGCCCTCATTTTCAATATGTTTCACATTTTTTTCCACCCAACCCCTGGTTATTTCCCCAAGACATTATTTTTCATTCTAAACTCAACTTCCCCTTTCTTTTAAGTCAATAGCTTGACTTTATCTTACTGTTTTCTTCACAAATGTTAAGACCACACACTGAGCTCTGCTAACACATTGTATTATGCTACTAGTAGACAAATTTTAACATCACATCACATACATGTTGCAGTTGCTGTTGTAACATGCCTTTTAAAAAATACCTTTATTGGATGAAATTGTCTCTTTCTCAAGAAAAAATCTGGTTCTTCAATATAATTTATTATGCCTTTTAAAATTCTGTCTGTTCAATAAAATCTTTGCTATATTATAAATACCTGTAACGAAAATATAATTTAAAATTCTGAGAGAAAACTTTTTTTTTTCAACTTTTACATTTTTCACAAAACCCACACAGGCACCAAGGAAAAGCTAACAAAAATAATTTACTCCTGTACAAGCTGATCTGGGTTGGAAACATTCAAAAGAGAGATTTTAAACTTGTCCTCTGTTGAAACTTTGGCTACAGCATAGGAACTGATCTTAAAACAAAGGAGGGTCTTTTGTTTCCCCACCCTTTTAACCTGAAAATTTCTTTCAAGGCCTGATGGAGTGTTGTTAGTACTTTCCTCCCTGTAATACACCTGAATGAGGGCTGGCTACATTTGTTGTTATCTGAGGGAACCAGCCTCTTAGCACAGGACTAAAAGTGGCCCTGACCACGTCAGATGAGTCTATTCTGAAAATTAAACATTATTGAAAGTAAGTGCTCTCATTCTGTAATAGCAGCAATTAGAAATTTTCATGGTTTGCTTGTTCATTAGTTATGCATTGCCAGAAAGCTTTTACATGGAAAGGACAGCAAAGGAAAAGCTCTCTGATCTGCACCACTTACAGGGATTTTTTTTTATTAATGACTTCTCTTCCTAAGCAAATTTCTTAGCAGAGAG
This sequence comes from Lanius collurio, assembly GCA_020086605.1. NCBI lineage: Eukaryota > Metazoa > Chordata > Aves > Passeriformes > Laniidae > Lanius > Lanius collurio. The sequence continues at coordinate 5,371,758 of JACBWW010000044.1, read as the reverse complement.
GGAACGATTCAATACAAGAGGCATTCAATAGTGGAGGTGTTATCCTTCAACTGTTGGCTAGAAAAATAATAAAGAATTCTTACAATTGGAAAAAAGGCAGACCAAGCCAAAGAAAAGCATAAAGCCCCCACAAAGAATGATTTTTAAATCTAATATTTCGTAAGACAATTTTCAAGTTTGTCTTTAGAGAAGTCCTTTTTTACATAGAAGACTTATTTAGTTACAGTAGGTAGATTTACCTTTAAATTACAGAATTTAGTGTGAAGTGTGAAACATTTTTATTTGAACTAATGGATTGTGAGCAAAGTGTAAAATTCCTGTCTTAGAGACTCTTGCATGATTTTAAGGAATAAATGGTGAAGGAGAATCTAATCAAATATTTCCAGAGAGTCTGCAAAACACATTTCAATAGTAAACAAGAGGAAGAAAAGTGAAAAGCAGTCAGCGCTTTTTGAAATTTTCTTTAGCACTTCAATGAGATGACTATCCCCTGGGAATCTTCACTTCCTTGTTCTAGATCCCCTACCTTTTCTGAGCATCCAACATGGCTTGCTTTTTTTTTTTTTCTTTTTCTTTTTTTTTTCCCCCAATCCTTAGAAGCAAAATAATATATCATTTTGGCTCTCTTTAAAGAGATATGTGTGGAAAACTGCTAATGTTAGAAGGTTGCTCACCCCAGTTGCTTTCTGACAGCCACCTCTACCTCATCCTCATCCTTTCACTCCACATTCCATGCCCACCCATCTCAGGGTATTGTTTTTTGGGTTTTTTTTAATCTTGAACAATTTTGCCTTTTCTTCCTAGATGTTTTGGGAATTTTACAGTCTTTTCATAGACTTTTCTGCAACAGTGACCCTTTCTGTTCCACTTGGCTTGACTACTTGCAGATGTAGGCATCTCAGAAGGCAGCTATACTACTTTAGAGACATAACTGTAGCTCCACAGGTAAAAGATTGGAGCCCAAAGCTCATATAATTAACCCAAATTGATCAGTACTCCATCAGGTGATTCATAACCAATGAAAAGAAAGCCAAGTGCTCTGAAATGCTCTCTATAGGAGACTCTGTCCTCATTAAATACGTACAGCCTAGAAAGACCAGGCTCATATTTCAGGCACTTCACTTAGGTAGGTCCAAGCCAGGTGGAGAGAATGCCATCCCATGGTGTGAGATGCCTTGGTGGGGGCTCTTTTTTATTAGTGTGTCTGTCTGTAGTCTTAATTGTGAATACCTTCATCAGCATTCAGTGATGCCCCAGTCCAACCCCAGCTTCCCAGATGTTCCTTTACAGGAGAACAGAAGGGTGAGGGAGCATTGTTTGGAGAAGAAACAAAACACCTGTGACAGAAGCAATACTGGCTGCAAGTATTAAATCAGAATAAATGACAAATGTAACAAAGACTGCAATATTCATGACAAATCCATGGATGAGAATATATCCCCATAGCTTTGGCAGTTTGGTTCAAAACTGCTTGATAGTTCAGGTTTTGAATCCTACTGCATGCTTAAGTGAAGAGGGTGGAAGAATAAGTAATGTGAACATTGTTTAAAATCGAGTATTAGGGTTTTCAGGGGAGTACTATTGCATTTCATGCCTGAGGGGGCAAATCTACTCTGAAGAAAGGCTTTGAAAAAAGATAATACTAAAAAGTGTAATTTTCCTGCCTTATCCCCTCACACCCATTTTTTCCCTTCCTTGATATTTGTATTAAATATGAAGCAATCAAAGCAGCAATCACACAACTAGAGCATACACAGACTTTGGGAAAAAAAAACTACAGGTGGGGAGAACGAATATTTCCAACTCAGTGCCATACCCTACAGTTAATTTGCTTCATTTATGATATCAACCAATGCTTGCAGCAGTCTATCATCTCTATGCTTGTAAGGTTTGGCATTGTAAAAAAGATCAACGTAGTCACTGTACAGACTTTCTTCTGAGCCTCTCAGCTGGGAGGGCTTGTTCAATTTTTTGAGGGCTTGATAGAAATGTTCATATGGAATATTTGACTTCTCACTTGCAGTCTTCTTTGGCAGTTGCTTCTGATCCATCTGTCTGCTAAAAGCACTTTGCAGCAAATGCAGCATGGCCTCTGATGGGATTTTATCTTCTGCTTTGTCACTGCTGTTGCTGGTGTCTTCTGTGGCCTTGGGTTTTTCCCTCAGGCTCTCCAGTGTGGTGTGGTCCTAGAACACATATTAGCATGAAAAAAGATCAGGTGCCAATGAATGACACTTGACTGGATTAGTATTTGCTCTGGTTGGTGATCTCCATCTATGTGTGGGCAAATGTTATTTTTTCATTCAGGAGCCACCTGGGCATCTGGAAAACGACCAGACCATTATCAACCAAAACAAACTATCAAAAGGACTATACTGTATAAAATATCAAATCTCCCCACAATATAGGCAGTTATAAACTCAGATTCCACATTGGCAGGATACAATATGTCATTTTATACCAGTATTTGTCCCAGTCTTAAGAGATATTTCTGGTTGTGCTACAGGACACAGCAGTCTAAATGAAGGAAACATGTATGCAGTGGTGATGGCTGCTCTGATTGTGCCTTGTATGCTTAGAAAAAGGACTGAACCACTGTTTCCATTCTTCTCTGTAGATGATCTCACCTGAGAAAAAGACAGTGAAGACATATCTAGGAGACCTTGGAAGACCAACCCCAAATACAGATTCACAGAGCAGTTGGTGAGAGGCATGATCTTGTTTCAGTGCTAGTATAGGCCTAAAGAGCTTCCTCATTTAACCTGGAACTGTATTTCTAACTGAACATTCATTTTATCTTCATGTATTTTTTTACCATTCCACCCATTTTCTCCTACAAAACCTGTTGGAACCACTTTTACTTTCTTCCAATTTTTTTTCCTTGCCTATGGCTGCCAGACCTGTGGATATTTACATAATGGATTTAAAGACCCTTATCACACCCATCTTTCACAACCTGTCTGAGGAAGGTTAAAATCTCTGTGCTTTATGGATGTCCTAATTACTTAATGGAGAGACAATTTGATGGGATTATTTTCTGAAGCTGTTGACGTAATCAAGCACTATGAAAATGTACATCACTGCCATCCTGTGCATCCTGAAACCCATTGTCACTCTGCCTTGTTGTATTTTTTACAGCACTGTTATCTGTAGGGTAAACAGGGGTTGATAAAGGATCTGGCAGCAACAGACCTACCGAGCAAAACCTTTTGAGTCAATGAGTCCCTGACTTTTGTCAAGCCCTTTGTTCCTGGACTTCCTTCCAAACTCCCTGGAAGCACTTCAGCAGGCACAGGTCCTTTAGGATGTGACACTTGTTCTCAGTAGAACTACATAAATTTTGTGTGTCTGTCAGAGGTGTCTTCCTCCCTCCTTCTACCAAGAAACTGCATTGGCCATAGAGTTCCTTGCTTTAGAGGCAATTTCCTATTATCATCCTAAAACTCTTATATCTTGCAATTTGAAAATAGAGACTAATAAAAATATCAGTTGTCAAAATGGGCAAAATTACAATATACACTCAAAACCAGTCAGGGGTTACATAAAATGAATACAAAATGAGTAAATGTCTTCTTACTAGGAAAAAAAAAAAAAAAAGTCTTATAAACTGAAAAACATGTAAGGAATAAATGCAATATAACTCTACCTCTACAAGATCTGTCATCTTCTCCACTCCTCTTCTGTCATTCTGCACAGCATTGTAGGATGTATACACACGTGGCTGCTTCATGTGTTCAGGCTGGGTAGCAGTGCCATGCAAAATCAATTTCCAGTTTACAATCCTTCCCTCATTTTGTATTCGTCTGGACTGAAAAATAAGCGTGGCATCAGAATAGGTTCTCAGGACATAAAAGATGAAAACAGACACTTGAATGCAAAGTACACAGAAGCACCCAAAGCAAATTATCAGGCTTTCAATACCTTCTTATCGAGTATGATACATAAGCACAAAAGCCCCAGATTTTGTAGAGACAGATTATATTAGAATATGGGATTTAATACAATATCTTAACCACTCCAAATAATCACACTTTGATGTAACATAATTATTGATTCATCATGTAAACATCAATGGAATTTTGTCATAATGCTAGAAGTTACTGAAGTAGTATTTTGCATTATAGAATTTCTTCACTAGGCTATACCTTGGTAATTTCCTTGTAATAATTACCATTGGAAATGATAATGTGAAATACTGTTCTTTACTATTATGTGGTGTACAACAGCAATCTGACATACAGTGTGTGGAAGAGGGCAGCAAATGTTTATTTATAAATTTTGGTGGCAGTATTTCAGAAGTAGAAAATGGAAGGGACAAGTACAGAAAACACAAAAACCTACAGGATGAGGAAAGAGTGTATCATGCCTTGAGGACAAAAATCTTGCTTTATTGTAAGTTTCAGGAAGCTCTCACCTGAAATGAGGGCTAATTTACAAAGGAGATTCTCTCAACTTTGTTCCACAAAAATGCTTTCAAAGAGCAGGGTACCTGTAACCATGTGGTTATCTATAAGCCTGCAGCATTAACACTACACTGCTGATAGTAATATTTACTCCTAGTGCCTTATCCATCTGCTCAGCTCTTGGCAATACCCTCCTGTTTACAATTTGATGCCAATAGGGGCAGGAGTCTCAGTGCCTAACAGGAAGCTTTCAGTTTCTGGCAAGATCTGACCCCTAAGGACAAGCTTATTAACAGACAACTTCAATGAAATGAGTGAGCTTGATCACTCTCTCTTTGAAGGGAATTACTTTTCAGTTGCCTACCAAGCAACTTAATTCTGGTATCTTGCTGTTGTAATCCATATCCCCAGGTGGCTTTAGTAAACTGATTTATTTTGTATCTGTAGACTAGATAGCTGGCTTTAATCTTTAAACATTGTTCAGCAGCAGATACTCTCAGAAAGAAATTAGGGAAATGTATACTTTAGAATAGGTCACTGAGATCCTCCCAAAAATCATTAATTCAAAAGGTTTTCAGTTAATGAAAACTGAGCACATGGACCAAGAGAAGCCTAGATCCATGCTGTGTTCTTTTCTGCAGAAAAAATTTCCAGTTAACAATGTGTTAATTTGATTACTTATTTCTCTCCATGAATATCCATGAATAAAGAAAACTTTATTAAGTGATTAATTTCATTGATGTATGTCTGAAAAATACAGGCATGAAATTTTTTTGACAGTTACATGTCAATGACAGGAGAGAGGTGCTTTGCATTTAGGTAAAGAACACAAAAATGTGACCCTATTTTTTTATTTAATCTTCAACCCAGCTGTATATCTTAAATACCCCCTCATTGAGCATGCTTAATGAGCAGGCTTGTTGTTCTACACGCTTTGTAGTGATGAGTGATCATTTTATCTGTGTTAGCTCCCAAACACAGCTACTTAGCATACAGGCATACTTACCATATCAGTAATTCTTAAAATCCATGTGCCTGTTGGATTTTCCCCCCATGTGTGGACAGACATGAAGTCCCAGTTCTTGAAGCCATTGGGAGATTTGTCTCTCTCTCTCTCAGCCAGTAAGACAGTGCTGGTCCCTGTGTGGGTGCAAGATCAATCCTGTGACTGTCCATGCACTGCCTGCTCCCAACTTTTCACATTTCTTAGCTTGCACACTGCCTAGAGCAGAGGTGACCTGGAAAATCCACTGTTCAGCAGTGGCTCCTGTAATTATTTTTACAGCAGTGTTTAGGAGCACACAAGCTGTCAGGTCACACCAAGAAGGTACATCTTGTTCAGTTTTCTAGCACACAATGGTAGTGAATGCACATAAAAGAAGCATAAGGAGAAGGTGTCAGGCACAGCTAGTGTTTTCCACTGATGAGCTGTTCAAGGAACTTCTGAAATGGAAGTTTTGAAGACAGACCAGCTCATGCAGTATTATGAAACCACAGCCTTATTGGGATTTCATCTCTTGTTTGGTTTTTTGTTTTTTTTGGTGAGTGGATGTAAATTTTTACAGCCTGGTCCTTTGACAGTGTGAAAAGCATTTGCATTGTTATTATTACAAAAATGCTGCAGCTCACAAAGCAGTTCTGCAGCAAATGAGGTTCTGCTGTTCAGGAGGAAATTTGTTGGGCTTGTTTGCATTCAAGGAAAAAAGCAAGGGAAAAATATTTACATAATAAGAGAAAAGTGAAGCCCCAAGGAGCCTTGTCACAATTTATAAATATATTTAAAGGTAACACCATAAATATAGAAAAGGAACCGCATATATTTGCTGCAACTGTGTTGCAGGAAAGTATAAAAGCAGCAAGAAACAAGGGAAAAACAATTTAACAATGAAAGCAAAGTGATACTTCAGTGGAGGCAGCAGTACTTGATGACTGCTACTTAGAAATAGAAAAATTAGATCAGCCTGATGTTTAAATTCATATCTGAAAGTTTGTCTTTTTTTCCCTATTAATACCAGATGATTTAACAGACTTTACTCTTCATTGTTTATACTAAGTTGGTTTTGGGGTTGTTTTGGTTTTTTTTTTTGTTTTTTTTTTTGTCTTACTGTGTTAATTCAGGGCATTGTCGAGACAGCCTGTCATATTCTAGGTCATTTAGTATAGTTGTACTAAGGTGCCTAACAGAAACACTTTATTTTTTTAAATGCACCAATCAGGAGATGCATGAAATGAAACCTAAGGGATCAGATATCCTCAGTTTTCCATTAGTCTGCTAAATCACAGGAAGTCTGACAAGAATTATTGATCTATAATTTGTTGTCTGCCAGGAACCTTGAGTTTTCATAGGTCCTGTTGCCTCTGTGAAAATATTCTGCACCTTCATTTTCTGAAGTATGATTTTCAAACCTCTTTTCATAAAAATAACCCGAAACAGGTGAAGGTGGAAGAGGGGTCTCTGTAGTTCCCAGGGTGCTTTATCCTCACTGGATTTGTCCAGTGATATATTTAGCTCACTTTGAGCACTGAAAACCACTTTTTTTTTTTTTTTCCATGAAGTAAATGTTACACACTAGAGCAACACAAAGAAAGAGTGTCTTTGCCTCCCTCACCTGATGGAGAAACCAGAGTGACATGAAGATCACCCCTACGGGAATACTCAATTGTTGCCTCGAGCTGCACGTGCTCCAGAGATGCAATGGAGTTCTCTTGACCCTCACAGGCTTTTGTGGGAATTTCGATGATGACTTCTTCATTTGCTCTTAATAATCTGTCAAAATTGCAGTATTTCTTTGGTTACTCACTGAAACTTTTGATTCTGGGTCATGAAGTGTAAATGACACATCTAACAGCCATGTCAGAATGATGAGAAAGGAAGAGCCAATGCCAGCTCAAAAAAAAAAAAAAAAAAGTGATGTCTTCTATTCGTGCTCTGCACAGAGAGAGACTCTGCATAGCTTTCTCTGCACAATTCCCATTACTTATGAAGAAAATGGGTATCTAAATCTCCACATCAATAATTGTTAACTCAGGATCATGGGATCTTTGTTTTATAATGTAATGTACAGGACTGCAACAAAAGTACATAAACAGCAAGTATGGCATACATAAGCAGTGGGTCAACATTCTGTGAAAAATACAGAGCCCATAAAAACAATTTGATGGTAAAATTGCATAAATAATAAGGTTACCAAGCAGTGGCTTCAAAACACTGCAATGTATTTCTGCAGACAGACCTTTGGTGCATTCACATGGTATAATTTCAGCCTTTGAAGTAGATAATTTTTTTCTGGATAAGTATCCACATGTGAACATGTGGAGACAAAAAGAGTCTAGATGTCTTTATTGATTAACCAGCTCAGGGATTAATGAGAATTAATCTGTCTGTTCAGGCCCGCTCTGCTGTGGGCATGTGGCTGGTAAGACTTTTCAGTGAGCCCTTGAGACACCTCTGTTTCATAAGAGAAATGCTACCGACATGACTAAAGCTCAATATATCACCCTGATTTCAATATATACAAGCCTCTCACAGGACAAGAATTGCTAAGAGCCTTTACTTTTTTTTTTTTTTTTAATTCTTGTGAGACATCGGTATCTTTTTATCTGTCTTCTGATGGTTGTCTAAAAATTCCCAGCTTTGCTGATTGGGCTCAGCCTCACAGTATCATCCTTTCATACACTGTCTGCTGAAGCAGACATCATAATCTTAGTCTTTGTTAAGACTTCATGCTAGTAATTTCCATCAGTCTCACACTAAAAAAAATAACCAAGAAGCAAATGCTGCTTGCCTGCCTCTGGGGAGTACAGTTAAGCAAAACTAAATGAATCAAAATAAGTCCCTTAGTCTCATTCAGAGTAATCTGTGGAGAATATGATCCTTCAGGCTTTATTACAATAGACACCATATTGGTAACTGAGGATGCAAATCCTTACCTGGGTTCAAAGCTCTTGTCTTTGACAATGCACTCTCTCTTTTCTGGTACACTTCTCCATCTCTTGGGATCAGCCAAATCCACCAATGCATTGGCATTGAGTAACCCAAACCCAAATCGGCTGTTGACCATCAGTCCCGCTCCATTTTTTTTCCATCCTGGATTTCCAGCCAGTGGATCATATTCTGAGGTCCACACCACCAAGTGTTGCATATCTCTCCATGTTAGATCTGGGCTGTTGGGAAAATGTGTATGGTTGGATTCTTCAAGGCTATCTATCATTTTTCTATCAATTATTGGACTGAAACAGAACATGCTTCGAATGTATATGGCATCCCACTGTTTTAAAACACACATCGTGTTCCACTTATCCTCACAATGCTTCTCCAAGCAGACAAGATTTCTGTGTCCATGAAGAACAGCTCTCTAGCAAGAGTAGAATCCAGTCCTCCAAAACTCCTCAGGCATTTAAAGTTAGCTAGCAACACTAGAATTTCCTACCAGTCTCTGTAGGACCTAGACTTTGAAAACTGAGTATTTGATTCCATCTGTGATTTAGTCTACCCTTTAAATCATCTGAGAGGCTTCACTCATGTCACCAAAGGGTTGTGCAGTAGAAAATGGAGGTGAATCCACACCATCCAAGTTATTAAATCTGTGTACTACTGCCTAAACTGTTTTCTGTGAAAAAGCCATTCTTACCATCCCGAAATCCTATCTGACTACCTGCCCTACAGGATCTGAACCTGGCTTCTCCCAGCCTGCTCTGACAGATAAGCTTGGGCACCTTCTCTTTTATGCCACATCATTGGCAGAAAATCTTTTGTGAATAGGCTGAGGCTTAGTTTCAACTCCTTGCAACCTATCACCTTCAAATCACATTCTCCTGAATCCACGTACACCCTCACTTTTAAGTGCATTTGACCAGAAATCAAATCCTATTGCCAATACACAAAATACTCCTCATTCACCATGATTTACTCATATTTGTTTTGCTTTTTTAGGAATGTGTTAGGGCAAACAGCTGGTAATTTTTTGTCGTCAGCCTGACCAAGTCGGACTGACAAAAAGTGGAGTTGCAGCATGACGTGGTGCCACTTAAAACAGGCGTTTTGGGGAAGGTGGTGAGATGGCTGAGAGAGAGGAGTTACAAAGGTAATTGTGTGACATCTTACTTTGCTTCCAGCGCTAGAGCAAAAATTCCTGCTGCCAGGGGTGCAGAGGCAGAGGTCCCAGTGTGAGTTTCTGTACATTCATTGTGAAGATCAACACTTGTCTGAGAGAAAATAAAATAAAGAAAAAACCACCAGATTGCATGAGTAAACAGTTGTAAATACAGTCACATCCATACTCACAAACGTAACTACATGTCCTTTACTTGGTGTGTATTAATACACTCCTCACCAGCAGAAAAAGTGATGAGTGTTTAAATCTGTTCATATTTCAATCCACTCTTTTTACTTCAACTGTAATTTTTGTATCAAAACGTTTTTTGTTGGAACCAAATACTCCCACACTGAAATCTTATTTTAGTCTAAGGTTGCACAATAAGAATTTCAGGCTTACTGGTGAATCATGAAAACAGATCATTGTGTTGGGCCTCGAACATTCAAAATTACTGCTTACTAGGAAATTACTCATAGGATTAGTATTGGTGTTCTGCTCCCTCTTCAGCAGAAGAACTATAATTTGCAATGAAACATGTGCTGTATTTGGAAATTAAACACCAAACTCATCAGCCCATGTATCTAAATCTTGACTATAAAGATAAGGGCTCATCTCCTGGCTAACTTGGAATGACACTGTTTTAATCCCCATCAGTGTAGTGTATTGTAAAATTATCATCCACCAGGGCTGGACAGCATTATTTCAGGTACTTCAGCATTATTGTGCCACTGCAATTTTCCTAGTGCAGTTAAGGAAGGCACACAGTCTGGTATTCCTGCTTTCTGAGTTTGGGTGATTTGGAAGCACTGTTATTGCTGTGTCTGTCTTACAAAAGGTAATGGCAAGGTACAACAGAGGTCCTGACATCGCAGGTTTTCTTTTTACTCGAAATCTCTTTTCATTTGCCCTTTTCTGAAGAGTGGGACCATATCAAACCATGCAGAGACCTCTTTCATACAGAAAGCACTCACAAACCACAGAAAAATTCAGCATGTTGATTTAACTGCATAGACACAATGATTTTGTTTTAAGGTAGAAGAATACAGGAATACAATCACTTCTTTTTTTGTTACAAATCCCTTTAAAGTTCCCAGACAAAAGCACTTAAGCACATAATATATAACATAAAGCAGGCACTCAAAGCCAGGCTTTTAGGAGGTTTCATTTATTATTTGCCTATATCATACCTTTCTATTTGTTCTGAAACCTATAAAAGCAACTTACAATTCTTTGGTCAGTATAATCCCCACTGCTGTATGCTGTGGCCAGAGTTGAAGAGCACTTCTCTGCATACCAGGGAGAAAGCCCTTGCTGAGAAGCACTACTAATGGAGATGGTGTAGATGCTATCAGTGTAACCATCACAGTCACAGTTGTCACCCTGACGACCTCCATTCCCTGAAGCCCACACGAAAATGGAGCCTTTCCCATTTCGGCCCTAAAAAAAAAAAAAAAGAAATGAGTGGTTATCAAAGAGATTTCAGACCTTGCAATGTATCCTTAACAACTCCTTTCCCCAAAAATCCTCATATAGCAAACATGGAAGAGGAGAAATTTCCATAAGCACTGTAGAAGACATTGACAGAAGAAAGCAGCTGTTTGAAATATCCCACAGCTAATCTTACAGCCCATCTCTTAGTCTGGCTGGCCTAGATTTTATGTTACAAATACAGCAGTTTTCCTCAGGTTTTCAAGTTGAAAACAGAGTCTATGTTCAACGAGTAATTTTTTCCACATGCTGCTGTTTGGTCCTCACCATTTCTAGAAAAAATGCCCTTCTGTCTTCTAAGAGTAGGCAAGTTTATCAGGGTTTATTTCACTTGCCTTTCCTGTACTCACAGAGGTATGTGTTAGGACCATGAATGGTGGACACACTGAAAACCCTGCCTTCTGTCACAGATCCGTGGGTCAGAATCTCCAGCCTCCAGACATAACCATGTAAAATGTCACAGCTATCACAGGGGAAACATGCATCACTATCCAATCTTAAGCTCTACTAGTTCTTCAGAGGAAAAAAATATGTTTTGTGCGACGAGCAAAATTTCTTATGTTTTCATTATAAATATATTTGCACATTTAATATTCCACAATAGTTGGAATATTTTTTTTTAGCACTCCTTTCAGGTGAGATTTGAAATTATTTATGGAAATACTGAGATATTTTCAGCACTTAAAACATTTAAAGCAAAGAGAAGTAAGATGTGCTCTGTGATACAGCTTTTAAATTGGGGAGGACAAGCCATGACAACTACTGAAAATAATCTAGTATTGTTGAGAACAAAGGCTGAAGTCCAGAGAAGCATTGGTGTATCCCAGCACCTGCTCTGATTTCACTTAGAGTAGGTAGCAACCCTTCCTTAGTTCTTCAGGTTGAGCCTGTGCTCAGGTGCTTCACCAAAGCAGCAGTGAAGGATCCAAAGATTACAGTTGTCAATTCCAACACTGACTTTAAGCAGAATGGACACCAGCTAGACCTTTGCAAGAGGAATCTTGGAATCCTGACCTAGCAAATGGGTAAATTTGATCCCCGTGAGAAATAAAACAAGTGTTGAAAAGATACATTCTTCACCAAAGAGCCTGTTTTTTTGGAGTAAGACCAACAAATATTTGTTGCTTAATTATCACTTTTAATTCTCCCTCTGCTCTTGCTGCCTACCTATGGGCATCTAACCTGTTATCAGCTCTCTCCTCTCAGTCTCCATTATTCCCTCAGAGTGTCTTTGTCAGCTGTCAGCCTCTGCATTGTTCTCTCCTTTTCTCCTTCTGCCTACTGATGTTAATTGCCCTTTATCCAAATTTTTCTCTTTGCTTGTCCTTCAAGTCATTTCTCTCTTCTCTCATCTCTGATTCAGTCTTCTCTCTTTATTAGTACCTGTCTTTGGACATCTTTTGCCTCACTGGCGAAAGCTAGAGTGGTTTACTAATAAATACATGGCAGCTCTTAGTTTGCACCCTATTTGTCATCCAAACAGATCTAAAGAGGGTAACATGACAAAAACTCCAGTAAAAATATTTTTCACAGTACTCTCCATCATGCATTTGCACTATTTGAATTTTAATTAGATCACGATACGCACCAGTTCATAAATGAATGCAATTAGCACAGTACAAGCTCATCCACAGGGTGCTAAAATGCATTACTATTTCACACAGCAAAATATTCATGAAGCAGGAATTTTGTGTTAAATTTTATGGGGGCTTTCAATGCAGAAATCTAGTTACTGATCAGTGTGAAACAAACAGCAGAAAATGGTGGGTGTAGGGTGAGACAAATGCAGAAAAATTAAGGATGTAAAAAGAAAGCTTATTTATGGAGATTAGCACCTTAAAACCAGTTTAGAAAGCCCTAATGGTGTTTTCTCACAAGTTATTTTCTGGCTGGAAATTTCTCTCACCTGTACTATTAAAATACTTCATGTGCATTTCAAATATGTTTGATAGAAGACAGGACAAACTATTTTCATTTTTTCCTCTGGTATCAACCATCTTAAAATTCTCTTCTCTGCCGCATTTTTGCTTTATCTTTCCCTGAAGTATCATACCTGATTTATCCCATACTCGAAAGCCTTCTGTGCCAGTCTCCCAGGTCCCTCCACAGTTTTACCATCATCGTTAGGGCCCCAGCTTGCACTGTAAATATCCACATGTTCTGGATTGAAACCGATTGAACTGGCCTCAATAGCATCGGTGACTATTCCATCCAGCATTCGTATACCTTCACAGGAAAGAGAAACAGAAGCAGACTGGATTTACTTCCCCCCTCCTTGTCTTTGTTAGCTGTTTTGAACATTTCCAGTAAAATTAATCCGTAACTACTCCAACCACAGCCGACAGCTCTTCAGGTAAGCAATACTGAGGACCATTCCTGTCAGTGTAAAATAATACAGTTAGAGTTTATTTACAGAGCTCAGTGTTTCTCTTACGATCATTAAAAAAAACCCCAAACTTAAAATCTTGTTAGCCTCCTGTTTATTTCTTTCTCTCCTTCTACAGATACCCAAGAAGATGATGTCTTGCTTACTGTTCCTGCTTTTTCTCATTGCATTCTCTTTCTTCCTCCCTCTTTCTATATCTGTAACCCAGACCTCTCAGAATGTTAAAATGCCACTGAAATTAAAGAGGTTTTATCAACATTACTTTTATCTTTAGGAGTTCTAAGAGTTTTAGTTCAAAGATGTAGTTCTGAATGTTCTGACTAAAGCACGCAGTCCTCACAGTCATTAAAGGTTTTGCTGTCTCTGTGACGCTGCACTTTCACCAGTTCTTCAATCTACCACATAAAAAAAAACCTCCCTGTTTTTCTACTGCCACGTTTTTTTCTGCTGTGAGCAATCCAGAGATATCTAGCCATTAACAATTTATTAGGAGCTGCATGATCTAATCTTCTTCAGAGCAAGCCTGATCTCAGTGGTACTTAAAATTCAGGTGCAAGCAATGGTTCATCTGCACTGGATCCATCACTGCGCAAAGCCACAGCTCTGCAGTGGGGCTGCTACCCCTGTCCAGTGCTGAAGGACAGCAGAAAAAGCAGAAATCTGGCAAAATTCCCACTGTGGCATGGCTTTTGCAGCAACAGCAGCAGTATAAGAGCCACAGCAGTCTGTATTCAGCCTGTGTTTACAAGCAATAAAAATGTCTGTGTTCCCTTGGATTTGGCAGGTTAGTGCTCCAGCAGCTGCACTGTTGCTGGCAGTTGGTGAATTATGAGTACTCATTTTCTGGTATTTTCCACAAAATGGGGATTTTTCCAAAGTGCAGCAGGCAAGATATTGTCATTCTATTAAAAAAAAAAAAAAAAAAACCAACCCAAACTACCCACAAATACCCAACAAAAGACCTCCAACCTCACCCTTTCAGCTCAGTGTCTTGTTCTTTTATTTTATGCTATCAAGCAGGGGAAAAAAGACTGCAAGCATAATTCTTTTCCCAAATGACCGACCTCTTAATACTCCTAATACCTCTGAGATAAAGCTGAGCTTTATTATTTCATATTCATTAGTGGTAAAATCAGACAAAGGAGTTAATCTGCTCAGCCACAGCTGCTCCACTATCACTCACAAAGCTGGAAAAAGCACTGAGGTATATATCCTGTGCCTCAGGTACTAAAAACATCACTTACCCAGGATTGTCTTAAACTGAGAATGGTTTGATTACTCTTTTTTCAGTTGGCTCAGAATTGCCAGATTCTCTCAAGCCAGCACACTGTGAGCAAAGATCTGCTTGTGTGAAAGCGACTGCAAGCCCCAGGTGAGAGCTTGCAACACATAATGAGACACTGGGAATGTGAGGAGTAATGTGCAGACACTTCCCACAGAAAAAGACAAAGGCAACTCTGCAGATAAATAATTTAATAAGGAAAAAAAAGCCCAAGAACAATGACTCCACGCTGACGAAAACAGTTCAAGGAAAAAATTGCTGCCTTGCCTTCCTGATCATCAAAAACCCTGATTGTTCAAGTCAACTCAGGGATTTGACGACTGCACTGATATTCCCCTAAGCAGATTCCAATTATGTCCTCTTGCATAAACTCTTTTCTATTCTTGCTCCCATCATCAGTCTCACAAAATCAAGAGCAGGCAAAGCCCAAGGTAATTTCAGACACATATATGTGCCTGACTGGCAGAAGGCTATTTTTAGCAACACGTCACTCTGCATGAACTCTCAGCCCAGTCCTTTGTAAAATGGAGCTTCTTAATCATTTAATTTCCATGGCAGCACCATGGAAATGTCATAAGACAGCGGTGTGGTTAGGTATGCATGAAAATGCACACACCCTGCTTTACTCCAGAGGTGATCGATACACATTTCTCAGCTCTACACAGACAAAGAGGTGAATGTGAAAGGGCACTGAGAAGTGTCCCTTTGAAAACTGACATTAAGAGTATTTTTTCTTCACACAGGGCACAGAAAAGCCTGTGGTACTCACAGCCACAAAGTGCTGGAGAGGCTGGTCAAGTTTTCAGAATAGGGCCAGGCATTGATGTGACTGCCGAGAACATTCAGGGTTGTTAAAACTCAGTATTTTCACATAAAACAACAAAAGCATCAAAATAATGGAATGTTTTGTTTTACCCCTCAAGGCAAAGTTAAACCAACCTCTGGCGCTGGAGGTTGGAGAACAAGGTATTCCACACATCAGGGTTTCTTTTCCTAAAGCAGATATTGCTGACTATGAAAGAGGAGTACCTGTCTGTGGACCACTGGATTTGTCCACTATGGCAACAGCTACAAGCAAACAGACACTTAAGAAAGTCATCCTGAGCTAATGTCAAGTAGAAGTGTGTGCTGTGTCATTTCACAGATATATATAAAAAAAAACAAAACAAACAAAAAAACCCACACAACTAAGTAAAACAGCCTCTGGAGAAATGAATCCCATAGAGCTTGGATCATAAAAAGAATCTTCCAGTGTATAGCCACTCCAAATTTATCTGAATTTTTTGAAGCCTTCTCTTATCTTCCACTGCTCTTTGAACATATTCCTGTTACACCCCTATCGTAATCAGCCTGGTCACATCTAACAGCTTACAAATTGTTTCAACTTTTCCACTTCCTCCTCCCCCACCCATGTGTGTATTTCTTGCTGGGTAATGTGGATTGCTGGACTGCTTTTCCTGCTGTTATTTCCCTTTTCTAGATAAATCATCCCACACAGATATGTAGTTTGCATTTGCAAATGAGCACAGATCAGATGCAAATAGATGTGGAAAAACCTTCTCTGTAGATGCAAGAGCCTTAAAATATGGGCACAGTGGGACTTCAGACATCTTTGCAGCTTCATCCATTTTGCCTTCCTTTGAAAATCTCACGTCTTCATATTATGAGTGAGATATTTTATTTAAACAGATCATGACAGCATAATGCATTATGGTAAAGGCAAACTGCAAAAATGACATCCATGACAGCTCAGTGGAGTAACTGGGAACTGACAAAACACCAAGCTGAAATAGTGGGAACGACAGTTATGGGTGTCAATTGCCACTCATCGTCCAATCGTTTAAAAGGAAAAAGAGGGAATAATGGAGAAAGTAGGGCTGTACAAATAACTTCCTCTGAGCTAAATGACCATTTGCAACTGATACGTGCATCATGATTATTTCATAAACAGCTAACAGATTGAGTCATTGACCTAAAAAAACAAAACAACAATATTGATTGATGGGCAAGCAAGACTCTACTTGTTTTCAAATTTAAGTTATGGTGACAATAGAGAAGGAACATGTTGAAACAAAAACAGATAGCAGTTTGAGTAACTTGACTGACATGACCTTTTGAATGCAATTGTGTAGATGGAAACAATATGCTGCAAGTATGAGTGGGTATAATTTTGTATACTCTTACTTTTGCTCTACGCAATCCCTCTCCTCCCCTGGATAAACAATAATAAATAATTAGTCCATCATTCCTTAGAAAATACAGTCTTAACTCTAGGTATAGTATACATTGTTGCTATTATTGTTTTAATTATTGTTGTTGTTGTTATTATTCTTAATAATAATAATAATAATATTATGAACATTATGATTACTTACTTTATTAATATTATCATAATCATCATCATCCCTGCCTATACTGTTGCTGCTGTTGCTACATGTCCTACCTATCTATCTATTCACAACCAAATTCCAGACTTTATTCAAGAAATCCTATCATATAGAGGTGACACTCAGCGCTGTGGCCAGACAGGATTTTGAAGCTTTTAACACTGCAAGATTCATGTTTTCCAAGAATGACCAATCATTCATATTTCAGATTAATGGTTTCTATCAACACTCACCATCTGTCTTGTTTCCATTCCTATTAGACATCTACTTATTTTTGTTTCCTTACCTCCAACCCTGGAGTTGTAGGCTACTCCAACTCCGCATTTTCTGTTGTTGGCTTGCATGGCGATTTCTCCTGCACACCGTGTCCCATGCCTGAATAAATACAGCAAAAATAAAGAACACATCCTAACATCTTTGTTGTATTGTACAGAAAGACAATCAAGGACCCTGATTTGTTCAAATTCCTCCTTTAATTGAATGCAGTGCAGTTATTGAAGAGCTTTTGAGTTGTATCTACATGATGCAAAAATACTTACTTCTCATAAGCTTCATTAAATATAATTTTACTTACTTAATGATCAAAGGAACATTTTCATAAGATGATAAATGCTTTCCTAAATCTCACTGTAGATACCAGTATTTTAGTAGAGTGCAAAAGCAGTGTAAAATTTGGGAGAAGAAGTTGTTTTCAGAAAGAAATATAAGTATTTTTTAATCACACATTTAGATACTTTTTTTTTATATGACTGCATTTATTTAGGATTTCAGAAAATGAGCCTTTAAAGTCTCCCCATTGGTAATTTTTCCTTGTTACAACTATTTTCAATGTAATTTTTTTTTTTTTTTTTGTCATGGGTGGTTTTAATTCCACAGTACAGAAAGCCTTCATACGAGTGTCAAGGTAAGAGACTTGTATTATGTAATGCTACAAACTGTTATTCAATGACATGCTTCAATGCTTCTGGGCTGAATTCCATTTACTTATTAATTAAGATTAGAGGCAGATTTAAGAAATAATGGCATCATAACAAGAGGATAATGGCTTCTTTCTCTTAAATAACACTGTAACAATGTACAAATGTCATTTTTAAAACATCTTATTCACGGGGTTTTTATCCTCTGACTGATTTTTTTTTTCCCCATATAGTGATTTATGTTGCTACTGTATTGTCTGGTAAGAAACAGGGAAACAATGCATCAGTTTCTTGCTATCTGCCACTGAGTAGTGGCATCCTAATTTGTTTAAGAAATTGACTTATTTTAAGTACCAGCTTCTAAGGAGGCCCCTCTTGGTTTCTTTCTTATGAAAAAAATCCATAACTGGATTACAATGGAGGTGCCCAGGTCTGACAGACCCATCAGAAGACTTTTTTTTTTTTTTTTTTTTTTTTTTTTTGCATTCCCATTGCAAAGCAGAGAATTGAAGGAAAAATTTGTTTTGGGAGGTATCATTCCAGAAATCCAGGTATCATCACAAAGAGTCACATGAATATATTGCTCCCTTCATCCTGCAGGAGCACATCAGTACCTTACACACACAAGGACACAAACAGATTCAGGGCACCACAGGGAGATTACAATTATAAAGTTCTTCATCTGGGAATTTAATCCCAGTGTTTATATCAATGTTATGTGAGAATGTTTCTACAAACTGGAACACAAGACGCTCCGTCTGAACATCCAATAATGATTCTTTGTATTGAGGGCAACCGACAACTGCAACAGCCTCCCCAGGGAGGTTGTGGCCTCTCCCTCCTTGGAAATATCCAAAAACCACCTGGATCATCCTGAGCAGCAGGTTCTAGAGCTCCCTGCTTGAGCAAATGACCTTCAGAAGTCCCTTGCAAGCTCAACCATCCTGTGATTCTGTTACACAAATTCTTCCTCTTCTTAAATGATTGCCACAGGAGACACACATAGAAATTTCTGCACTTTCATCTTCTAACATGCGAATTAATGCAGTACTGTTTTGTTCTCTTCAGATAACTTGGAAGTTACTCACTTGTTTTCATTTGTTGGGTCATATCTAGGAAAGGGATCATGATCATTGTCGTTGAAATCATAACTTGCTTTTGGGTCCTACGTGTAAAAAAAGAAATGTTTAATTAATTCAGATAACTAGAAAGGGCACTTCTAAATTGTGTAACAAAATGGGTTCTAGAGTTTGTATTTTTTTACTTGATATGCCTCTCATTGGCAGCAATCAAGTGGGTAGGATTTGATGACCATTAAAAATTCCATAACTTTTTCATGGAACTTTAATAATTTATCATTAAACCGCTACATACAAATGGGCCTGGGAACTAAATCTATTGAAGGAAAAACAAAACAACAAAATACCCGCCCTGCTACCATTGCTAAGTGACATCCAGCTTCCTGTGACACAGACCATGTTCCAAGTCATGCCTAAGGCAAATATTTCAGTCTCTGTACTGCAGGAGCTGACTTACAGAATAGAAAATGAGCTGGGGAAAAGCGTCTGTTTATCAAATTTACAACTGGTCAATCAATTCCATAGCATTCTAATGCTCAAACTTACATAGTTATCATAGATGTCAGTGTGATTCCACTCCAATCCATCGTCTAGGACTGTGATGACGACTCCCTTGCCTGTAAACCCTTTTTGCCACACAGGAATAACATGGAGATCCAGTTTGGGCAAGGATGGAGTAATTCTTGTATCTTGCTGTGGGACAGAATGGATTAAAATATGTCAGCATTTTATCCAGTTTATAACAAACAAAGTTGTATTTTAAAGATGCTCCAAACAATCTCAGCCTGAACTTTTGCATTTTGCTCAAACTTTGCAAATACAAACCAAAAATTAGTTTCATCAAATACTTGTAACACTGAAAGACTTACCCTGCTGCTTGAAGATCCCTGAAGATTGCCTCTGTAAAAGAAACATCTTGTATTTTTGTTAAGTAGGCAGCAGAAACTGAGAGGAGTGGTGGGGATGCACCAATGGACCTTGGAACGCTGGGTTAATAATCAGACCTGCTAATGTTTGTGCTTTCCATTTGATGAGGAGCCAAGACAGTGCCTACAGTACAGTGAGCTGGATTTCCTCCAAATGTATTTTCTCCTCTGACATTAAAGTTAGCCAGAGCAAAATAATTAATGGATAAAACAATTAAGGTAGTTGGTTGGTTGGGAACAACTCTGTTGAATCCCTGCTTTCTCTTTACTATCCTCATTGCTGTTCCTGTGGTAAATCAGCTGGAAGTATGAATCATGTATAACCTTCTCTTCCACAGCAAGTTTTTTTGAAGAGTATCTCCTGAATGGGTCATTTTCCCCTCCTAATACTAAATGTGCAGTACACACATCTAATTTAGAAAACTTGCTTACAGCTCCCATAAAAGCACAGATGTAAGAAGAAGCACTTTCTTTCTGTTTCTCTGAGTGCAGTTGTGTTAGCTGTCGGCAGGTTTTTATAATGTCTTTGTTTCCAAAGAAATACTGCATAAAATACAAGACTTAGAAAAAGAAATTTGTTACGGGGATGAAATTTCTTTCATTTTTTTTTTCTATCTATATCTGACTCCTTCCATTCAGGAAATTATTTGAGATTGCAACCTTTGTTCTCTTAAAACCATCAAATAATATTTTTCTTTTCCTTGTGATGTGTGAAGGTACATTGGATAGAGCTAAAACTGTTGCCATCAAATTATAAATTAAGGTAATAGTCAGTTATTCACTACAAGGCAGAAAACATATTTTGGAAGAAAATATCTAATGCATTTATGCTTTTAATCAGAAAAATTCAATGTGCACTCTGAACGAGGGTAAGCAGCATGTTTTTGTTTTTCATGTGTGAAAACTAGAGGGAAAAGAAGTCAAAACCATAAATGAGGGGGAAAGGAGCCACGTCTCCTGGAGAGCAGAATTGCCAGGTCTTTTACCCCAGACTGCTTTTATGAACTCTGTATGTGTTTCTATAATTGTTTAATATACATCTCGGAAATGTCCTGCTTTTTTGGATACAGGCAAGGAAGCATACTGATATTCTGCTTGAAAGAAAAGCTAAATTCTTACAGATAACAATTATTTTCTTCTGTTGAAAAGGAGTCTCCAGGAATCTTCATGAAAATATTTTATGGTATGTGATTTATAATTTATCTTCCCTAGCTCAAATGAGGGAAAGCAGGCTAGAGTTTGGTCTGATTTCTCTAAAATGAACAGTGGAAAAGTATTTCCAGCCACTCAACCCCCATTTGTGCTTGACCTTTGTTTTTGATTTGTCATACCCACCTTTAATCCCATCCCTGTTCTGAGTAAAAGCAGTGAATCCTAGACTGAAGGTACAGCTAGATGCACAGTGGAAACACAGGCTCTTGGAAGAAACCATGTAAAACCTAAATGATCAACTGTATTTCTCAATTGATAAATGCAGACAGAAACTATGGAGCTCAGGAAATATTATTTCCCTGAGGTTTTGAGCATGTGAGTAAGCTTTAGAGACCCTCTTAGATATAAATCCTACTGCCTGTGGCTGAAGGTGCTTGTCACATGCATGCAGATGCTTTTGTTTTCATCTGGAGTATGCATTCTGCATTACCAGTTTTAATAAAGAAATACGTGTCCAGCTTCAGATATGATCATGGACTTGTTACACGAAAACAGCAAATACTTGAAAATTATCATTAAAGTAGTTTTTAACTGTTAACAATTTGTGATATCACCTCCCCCATACTAAACAGCAGCTGAATTGGCATCTAGAATCTTTGTAGAAACAGCACTCCACAGAAGATAGAAGGTTGCCTGTAAATGTTATGCACAGAGATTGCTCATTTTTACAACACATGCTAACAAAAGGGACTTTTCATTTTTTCCTTTAGTGCAATCTCTCTGATACTGGTGAAATCATGCAGCTGATGGCACAACCACTGTCCCCAGTTCCACAAGGCAACAAATTCTTACCAGATACCACTGCTGATTCCACATAGGGTCGTTGAAAAGACTTTCTGCCGAGTCTCTCATGGAGGCGCGTTTAGTTCTCTTTTTTTCGTACTGCTGCTCTGCCCATGACACCTAAAATGATTTGTAAAAATATGACAAGTGAATCTCTTTAATTTGGGACTTTCTTAACCCAGAGCATTCCTAGAACCGAGAAATTTTGGAGCCTAAAGCAAAATATGCAACACTGGTGTGGAGAAGAAGATTATTTAAACTGTTGTACAGTGCCATTTGGAGAAGGGAACTTGGTGAAATTATGATACTATAGAATTAATTCACAAAAAATCATTTAGTACAATTTAACAAATAACTCCTGTGAGTGACACAAGGTAGGTTTTTACATCAAATAAAACCATGTAGTATGGTTAATGTTGGCCACTGAAACAAGGAAAGCCATGGCCTGCTTCTTTCTCCTACTTATCTTTTATTCACTCTCTACTGGGAGTTAAAAGGAAAGAAGAAATATTATCTCTGGCTTTAGTCTTGCAATCATAATGGTGCTGTTACTCACAGACCAGCTGGACCTTCAAGTCTCCTTCCTGGTGGTGTTTTGAAGAGTGGTCAATTAGTAAGCAATGAATATTAGACTGACTTCATCACCGGCATAATTCCACTTAAGGCTACTGAAAGCCAAAATGGTTCAGCATGCTTTGATAAATCATCAAAAGAGTTGCACAGCCTTTGTGCACAGACACAGCAATCTCTAAGGCACTGGGTTGTATTTTAAATGTGCATCACCCTTGAATGTATCACTGAACCCAGTTCAAATGAAATCATGATGATGATGTCTCTCTCTGTGTTGTGTGCTCCTTTTGGAGAGGGAGTAAAACATTATTTGTAGTTGATCCTTGCATGGTCACTCTGACACAAATAAGATTGGTCCTTTTCATCCCAAATTCCAAGCAGACAAAGCAAACTCAAGTTCAGTAGATTGCCAAGATCCTGTCACAAGCCTCACGTGGAGGGTGCCTTGGATCTCACCTTTTACTTTCAAGCTCTGAATAGATTTTGTTCCTTTTATCTACTGTGATTGAACAGCTTTATGAACCTGACATCACTGTATATGAAATAATAATGACTGAGAAATTTTGATTAGAAAGTATGATTTGATTAAAATGAAATTTTCTAATGAAAACCTTAGGAAAAATCACTACAAGAACATAAATCCTTTAAAATGGTAGCTGTTTATGATTCTCCTTGCTATATATTTAGTCCTAAACTCCCTACAAACCTTGGTCATAAAAGATGAATGCACCCATGCAAGTGTAGGTATTCTAACCTGCCCTGCTGATATCTAGGGCCACACATTCTTGCACACACACTGGAGCAATTACCTCTATCTCTGTCTTCCCTGCCCACAGCAAAGCTTGACCTCTTCACCACCCAACAGTAATTAGCAATTGAGAACTTCCATGCTTGTAGGTTGGGGTTTTTTTCATGGTGAGCAAATGCATAGAGGGAAATGAGCTGAAACTCCCAAGCACATATATCAGGCAAACAAGTCAAATATTTGTCGCTCAGCAGCTGGGTGAAGTTCCAACCATCCATCTCCAGCAAAAGCTGAAGGTCCCGTGCCAAATCTCCCATTACTGATACATAAAGCAGTAAAAGTAATCTCAATTCAAGTCTACTTGCAAGAAAGTAAATTTGGAAACTAGTGCAAATACTAGATAGAAGTTAGGTAATCAGATAATTATATCCCTTCAATGTATTCACAGCCTTTATCTGTTTTACAACAAACACTATAGGAAGCAGATAAATATTCAGATTAGAGCCAAGTTTCACCACAGCTTTCTCACTTAACATGCCATAAAATTCATGAGGGCGTTATACAAACAAAAACAGGATTCCCTTTTCTCTCCCTTTTTAAAGGCTGAATCTAAATCTTTTTAAGTAGACTGCTGCTGAACAAGGTCCCTGTGTAACTACACAGTGTTACATGATTGCTTTGTGTTTATACACTTACATAATGCATAATTACATCTCATTTATTCAGTGAGTTAATTTGCATACTGGATTGTAAATGAAAGGGTAATTGGATTAAATTTAGTAAATCACCTGCAGCATTTTGAAGCTCCATTTCTGAATCTAAGAATGCAAGGTTGCAATAATAGCTGGTAGCAATATAATAGAATCACTTCCATTCTGCTAAATTTCAGCATGAGATGTATTGAAAGCTCTCATTCCACCCCATGTAACACATTAATTTGATGCAGTAAGCCCAAAAAAGAGAGAAAATGCACCCAAAACTCTGATCTTGAACATGGTACTACAATGATATTGGACATCTGATCACATGACTGGGCATAACTGGAACCAGTTTACACTGAACCTGCAGGTTTGAATATCCCCAAGTTAGGAATATTTCAACTTAAACTATTAAACTAATGTTTGCAAGGAAATAGGTGAGAGTGTACAGTTTTGAAACACCACAGGTAAAACAAACACCCTGTCTCACCATACAAGATATTTCCTCCTAGCTGACATTTGCATCTAAAACCTCCAGATAGAAAATTACTCATTCCGAAGTGGTTTGTCCTTATATGATAATTTGCTGGGTTTGACAACTAGGTTACTTCATGATTTGGACAGCTCACATTGTCACAGTGATTGCTGCAACAATGCTGATCTCAAAATCAAATGTTGTTGTTGTGACATTTCCCAGAAAATAGTTTGTAAGAGAGGCTGACAGCTTTCTGGTCTGCTCTTTAAATTTGTCATGCACTCCTTTTTTTCACTATGCTTACAAACAGAAATGCTTCTGTCTGAAATAAAGCCAAACATGGAGCCTGCTTCACCAGTGGGTTGTACCTTAGACCCCTGGCTCTCCAGTTAGCCTGTTCTCTGATTGCAGTGGTATATCATTTTAACAAAAGACTGCAAGTCTGGAATGTGTGATGGATCCTTTGAGAAGGGATTTTAGCTTGTTGCAAAAGCCAGTCTAGCAGAACCTCAGCCCTTTCCCCCTACTTCTTTTTTTTTTTTTTTTTAGTTAATATTCAGTCACTTTAAATCAAACCTAATTCACATGGTAATTGCACAGACGTGGCCTAATTAAATTTAGTGCATTTATGGATTTTTACTTTGAATCCAGCCCTGTAGTTCCCTGTTCACATTTTTGCATCAACATCTGAAATTCCAGGGCTGCACATCTTAACTTTTATTTTGGAAAGCTCTCCTAAAATATGTGGTAAGGGAGGGTCAGATTCTGCTTGTGAGTGACAGAACAGTCAAGTATTATTCAGCACAAGTATGGATGGCTGAATATTTTAGACTTGCAATAAGAGGAAGGCCTGCCTGTGACCTCATTACGAAGCTAGCAGTAAGGAGACAGAAGAAAAAAAAAAAAAAACTAAAAAAAGAATAAATTTAACACTGACCCGCTCATCATCAGAAAGTCTCTTAGTGATATGAATGGCACTTCTTCGGGACCGTCTCGGGTGACTCTTATGTCTGAATAAGTAGTGGTTTTTTAGTGATCCAATCTGTAAGACACAGGCATGCTTTAATTATTAGGAGGTTTTTCCCCACTGCGAGCAAGTATCGACAATCAAAACCTGAATAGATTCACGCTGCCTAAAAGACAGAAGAGCAAGAAACCAGCCTTTAGATATTTTAATTGAAACAAGGAAGCACTCTTCAAGTAACAAGTGCTTCTCACAGCCTGTGTGCTGTTGGAAGAAGCCGGGGGAGTAATTTTATTTCGGCTGCTCAAGTGCAGTCATTACTACTACAGAGCTCAAGTTACACAGCACCTAGTGACCACTACACTCCTGGACACACCTCGGCACAGTCACTTTTTGGTGGGCAGGCTGCACCTGTGGTCACACACCAGTTTTATCCGCTTTTCCTGGCTTTCAGCAGGACAGGTGTGAAAAGCTTAGCATGGCTTCAGACACCTCACTGCGGGGCTGGGCTGTACAGGCACCAACTGTGGCAGCATTTTCACTTGCTCAGTAGCAGGCCACCGTCAGAGCGGGGTGCACCCCACTGACCTCCAACACCCCATTCCCCTAAGGACGGGCGGTTTGAAGGCTGTCGGGGCAAATGCACCGGCCACAAAGGCAGAAGAGCCAAACTCACAGAGGTGGGATCACACGTACACACGATTTTCGGGAGTCGGGAGAAGGCGGCCGTGCCTGAACGCAGGGCTAGGCAGAGGGTCAGAGGCGGCTGCTCACGGACAGCACCGGGAGCACGGAAGGGAGCTGACCGCGACCCAGCCACAGGGCAGGGCCGGGGTCAGCGGGGTCCCGGCGTTAGTGGACGCCGTGCCCGGCACAGGACTCTCGCCGGGAGGTGAGACGAAGCTGTTTCCTCCCGGTGGTTACTCATCCCTGACAACGCTGACGTCACGGCATCCCAAAAAAGCGCCCGAGGGATGGTTAGAGAGAAGCCCCGAGATCGCGATGGAGCCGGCGGGGCGGAGGCGGCGCGGGGCCGTAGCCGGGATTGCCCGCTCCTTCCTCCTGCCCGGACTGCCGGGGGAGAGCCTGGCGCCCTGCTCGGCCCCCTCTGGAACAGCGGGCTGCCCGGCCGGTGTCTTCAAGGGAGAGCAGGGTTCCCTGCCTGACTGTGTCCGGTCTCTTCAGGCAGACCCAGGTGCCTGGACCCCTCCAGGGAGAGCCGGAGTCCCCGCCCGACACTGCCCAGTCCCGCCGAGGAGAACGGGAGCTCCCCGCCCGCTCCCGTCAAGGAGAGCAGGAGGTCTCCGCCTGGTCCTCTGAGGAAGAGCAGAGTCGCCCTGCCCCGTCCCTTCTGAAAGAGCTGTCCCTGGCAGGACACCAGGGGCAGACCCCCACCCTGGGAGGCTGCGGTGGGGCACACGGAGCTTCAAACTCCCCGGAGCCCCGCGGGAGGCAGCCGGACACAAGTTTGAGGGAGAGGGGAGGGAAGCAGCCTCGCGGGATGGGAAAGGTGCCCCATCGCGGAGCATCCTGCAGGATGCGCGGAGCCCCCCGCCCGGCCGTACCTGCCCCACCAGGTCGTAGTCCAGCTCGTCCGCGATGGCTCTGGCAGCGTCGGGGCCGGCCGGGATCTCCGCTGCCCATTCGTTGAGGAAGAGCCTCCCGGCGCTGCCTCCTCGGGGCAGGGACCAGGCTGCCAGGAGCACGGCCAGGGCCGCGCACCGGCCGGCCCAGCGCCGCCCGGCCATGGCCGCGGGACGCGGGAGGGATGCGGGCGGGCGGGATGCGGGCGGGATGCGGCGCCGCGTTGCTACGCGATAGCGGGGAGCGGAGCCCTGCCTGCCTGCCGGCGCGGCTGCCCGAGGCTCACAGACCCTCCGGAGCCGGAATGGAAATGAGTGTTTACACGTCAAAACGACGACAGCCATCCTGACGTCAAGTGTACCTGGCCCCCGAGCCAGGGGGAGGGTGATTCCCGATGGGGCGCGGAAGCGAGCGGGATGGAGGCGGGGGCGCGGGGGCGAAGCCCGGCAGGTCCCAGGGGACGAGGGAGGGGTGCGGGGGTGGCGACGGCTCGGCGGGACGGGCGCTGTGGGGTCCGGTCCCCGAGGGTCGGGGGGCGGCTCCCCGGGCTCGGGGGGCCGGCTCGGTGCCGGTGTGCGGTCGTTTCCATTATTGCGGGTGACATGTGAGCCTGAGCGGCAGCAGGGGCGCGGACCCCGCCTGCCCCTCGCACCCATCCCGTCGCGGGTGGGTGTTCTGTCCCCAGCCCACGTCCTCTCTCGCCTCAGAGCGAGGGCAGAGCGGGGAGAATTCAGCGGTTTTTGGTCTATTGGGCTTCTAACCCGGGACTTCGCGGGCGACACAGCCCAATTATGTGTGCATCGTTCCGCGACAATTCTGACACACCACAGATGTGCTGTATTAATGGGTACCACTGCCCACTCTGATGATGGCGGGCAAATAAATTTTTCCTCAAATAAAGTCATTAATTTTGTACAATTTCTCATTTAAAAAGAATTTCAGTTTTTATTCTTTTAATTGCATCCAGTTGCCTCTGCATGTTGTACTTTTTCAGCAATTACTTCAATCTATTAAACACTTACTTCCATATTTTCATTTTGCATCTGCGTTTCCCCTGCTCCTTCAGTTTTATTTAACATTCCCTCTACCCTTTTATTGTCTTTTCACATGTTAGAAAATGCTTCTTCTAAAAATTTCTTAATGTTTTTTAAATGCTCTTTGCCTCTGAAACGGAACCTTTTAGCAGCTTCACTTTATAATGTCTTTTATTTCATTGCTCAGTCCTTCCAACTTTTAAACTGTAAATTTTAATAAGGTGGTTTTAGTTCTGTACCTAAATGCTGTACTTCCTTCTGTTTATTATGGAGTGACAGATATGCCTGTCTTACTCTTCAATGGATTATAAAATAAGAAAATAACCAAAACATAAATATGAAACAAAGAGGAGGGGAAAATACTTTAAAAGACCAGTGTTTCAGTGTCTGACATTTCAGCCTCAGACATCATTATGCCAGAGGGGATATGGTTCTGAGCATCTCAATGGACCCCTGATCCAGGCATCAGGGGACTAACCACTGCCACTGCTGTGACAGCTATAGGACTGGGAGCCTCAAACAACAGGAATATGAATGGATCTAGGAGAAGGGAGGGGTGAGGGTGGAGTAAGAACACAAGAAAGGCCAAGAGAATATCAATAAATATTGATATAGAATAGAACACTGATAAAATGACACTACAGTACCATCCTGTTTTTCACCCAGGCTCGCTTTCTTCAACGACAGGTCAAGGTTCGTCAAAGCCAAGCCAGCAACCAGGGCATGTAGTTCCAGTTCATTTTAATTTATTTTATTCTCTGCATGATTTTCTCAGTGTTCACTGCCAAAAACGTATTTTCTTCACTTTCCTGGACAGATGCCTTAGAGATCCCTCTGTTCCATTTTTAGCATTGTTTCTGAGGCTTTATTTTAATGTGGCCATCTCAGTAAGAATTTCCTGATTCCATGCAGTTTTTTCCTGTGCAAATATTACCACCACTGTTCTACTCAAAACACAAAGTGCTTTTTACCTATCATTTCTCATCACTGAGACTGCAAGTTGACACGGCTTTTTTATTACATTATTTATTCAGGAACTGTGTAGAAATATTATCTCCTTACAGAAATGAAATCAGCATATGTATGTATGTATGCATAAGGACAATTTATATCCTCAAGTCCTTAAGTAGTGGTCAGAACATCTATAACCACCAGAGTGTTTTGAAAGTCTAGGTACTCTTTTATAAATTATTCATTCATTCCCATGTGTTTGGCTTTTAAGAAATCCTTCTGTGCAGGATGATGGGCTGTGTACAGTGTTCTGAATTGTGCTAGAGAATGAGTCTGTGCTACCTGGACTTGGTTATGTCATCCATTCAGGAAAGATGCTGTCCAATGCACTACATTCTCATCTAATAATAGTACAATAAATAGGAACAGCTTGCTCAGCAGCATCAGGTGGAGTCAAAGATAATTGTTTTATGCTTCATAAACAATTTAGGTTTGTTGTTTATCAGTAAAATATTTATTTAGTCCCTACTGCACCCAGTAGTATTCTGCCTGAATATAAAATCAGAAATAAGCACCAGGTGGTTATGAAAATATTATTTCTTCTTTATAACTTCAGTTTAACATGATATTCAAGGCAGACTTGTTTCAAGAGGACCTACATCCCAGTGAGGACCTGTTGTAGAAGTTTTATCAGTGTGCAGTAGCTCAGTGGGAATCACTGCATTTCCCAAGCAGAAATATCCCCTTGTAGACCTAGTGCAAAATGATCCTTGGCACACTGATATCCATCAATGCAGCATGTAATACTGAGGAGGGAATCCTAAGTCAAAAGGGCCAGGAGTCTAACTGAATGGATTTTCCTTCCTTGATGCCAAAAGGCATGCAAAGGTTTGAGGTTGTAGCTGAGTTTTTGTACCCACATTTCAGATCCTTCAAAGACTTGTCCATGAAAAAGGGAGACAGCCTGCTTTTGAAAACCCACAGCACCCTATTTCCTTGCTTGTTAATAGACATAACACATTTAAACCTAATAATCCTTATTCAAAGTTCAAGTCTGTAATCTTGAGCCCAGCTCTCTGCTGGCTGCTGTGGCATCTCTCCAGATGCCTGTTCCTGGCGTGGGGATCACTCTCTGCAGCTGGTACCGAGTGGCTTCACCACATCCACACTGAAAACAAACCCATCCCACCAGTCAGAACTGTGCAGTGGGGAAGGCTGGCAGAGTTCAGGAGCTCCAACACCTCTGAATAGTGGCCGTAGCCCTGTGAAATTTATCTATTACAGAGTGGGAAGCACAGGCATGAAATTCTGCAAGCCATGAATTGAAAAAGCTGTCACTGAAATGAGATCACCCCAGGAAGAGATAAAGTGAGAAAGACGCATTTCTTCTTCTTTGTGCACCTTGTAGAAGAGGAGCAACTGTCTTCTTGCTGAGACAATTAAGGAAAGAGCAGAGATAAACAGGAGCAGGGTGCAAGGAAAGCCAAAAGTGGGTAAAAGCACCATGTTTATCTGCAGAGAATTCAAAAGGGTTCAGGAGGATGCCACTGCTTTATCATCTTATTGTGTTGCAAGTATATTTTGGGTGAAGAAAGATATTATGTAATGATATTTTCTTTTGGATCAGTGACAATGCAAAAGCCAGAGAGAAAATTAATCTCTGATGTCATATCTTGATCAGCTCATTTGACTTGCTAAGATCAAACTAAGCACATTTTGTCTACCCACAGAGCTTCCTTTCAATATGTAAACTGAATTTAGATTAAGATATTGGTAGTTCTTGATGGGTAAACAATAAGCCCTCTCTATGGGAGTCTGTGAGAGACATATTTAGGGAGCAGGAGGAACAGATCCTGAACATGTCACTGAGTCCCTTCACACACTGCCAAATTGACAGAGAGATAAAACCAG
Organism: Lanius collurio; assembly: GCA_020086605.1. Classification (NCBI taxonomy): domain Eukaryota; kingdom Metazoa; phylum Chordata; class Aves; order Passeriformes; family Laniidae; genus Lanius; species Lanius collurio. The sequence continues at coordinate 5,340,867 of JACBWW010000044.1, read as the reverse complement.
GTCTTGACTCTGGGAATCTTCCACCACCACTGAGAGCCAAACAGAGACTTGTGCTTTCCACTGCAGGCCTCGCTTTGACAAGAAGACTGATGCAGAGACAGAGACACATGCTGGGGGAACAGATCAATACACAGGGATCAATGTTCAACTCAGTCCGAGACCAAGCATTTTGGCTGCTGAGTATCACCAGCCTTCACCTCTTAAGGGTGGCCCTCCAGCTATTCTGCCACCTTTCTTCTTTTATTTCTCCCCCAAATGCATCCCCCCAGGAGAACAAAATCTTGTAGAAAACCTATTATATAAAGTGATCACTGATATTTCTGCCTACAACTCCTTCCAAAATCTTCCTGTCATTAACACTGAAGGCCAGTAGGTCTTACACAGCTGTTGGGACCTAAATTTTTTTTTCCAACGTAAACCTTCCGGCTGTAAACTATAAAACCAATCAGGAGCTGATATTACTTTGTTAATTCTATCTGGAAGGCCCAGTTTGAGGATGTTAACACCATTCAAATGAGAATTTGTGTTACATGTAGCTTCAATTTGCTAAGTTAGGGCACCACATTTTAAAACGAGAGTAGCTGGAAATGCAGTTTGATGCCTGAAGTGCTCGTGGTGGCTGCTGTAGTTTAATTAGTTAAATACTAAAAAGGGCTGTGCTGCTTGTATTTAATTTGGCTGTGGACCGAAGAACATTCTTGAAACCCACTCTTTTACAGTAAGACTATTTCTTTTTCTGCGGGAGCCAACATTACAAAGCAATTGGAGGACGGCATAGAAGAGGCCATATGTGCAAGCAATCACAGAGGATTGGGGGAACACCTGTTTTTCCATCAATTACAGCCTGTGAGCTCACAGGGCATATTTATTCTGGGGGCATTACATTTGCTTGGGTAATAGCGCATAACGCATTTCCAGTTTTACAGCAGATGAATCCTGAGAAGGAGCTAATCATGTCTGTACAAATGAAACACAAACATGCCCTCCCAGCTATACATGTGGTTAAACAGGGGCCCTAATGATACCAGGCAGCTCCTGGGGCCAGCAGGAAGCAGTTGGGGAACAACCACCCATTTGTGGCCACCTGGATAATTCTGTTTGCTCTACATCTGAAGCCAATCTGAGCAAAAAGTCCCTGGGAAAATGCATAGGTGGGACCGTAGGATAGGTGGAAACCCCTGAGAAACAGCAATGATATCTCTATTTGATAAGGACAAAGTCCAACTCAAGTATTTTACTGGTGGTAATAGAAAGAGACACTATTGGAGTCTGTGTTTTTTTGTAATCCTGATAGGAGAAGTGATCAAAGAAAGAATTTTAAGGGAACATTTTATCGCCTTTATCTACAAACCTGACATTTAAAAATTCTTCATACTTGTGTTACACTTTCAATAATATTTTACCCACTGTGATAATTTTATTGTCTTCACTTGCAAGTGCTTCAGTAAATCCCTATAAGAGGATGAATAAATTCATAAATTTGTTGTTGATTTATTTTAATAACAGCATAATTAATATTTAGCCTTGATGAAAACATTTCTGAGAATTCAAAATTACTGTTTTAGTTACACGTTTATTTTAAAGGGGGTGATTTGGTATGAGTATTTTTAGAAGAGTAAGTACATTGATTAATTATTTCAAATGGCTCTTATGCAGTGTTCTTCCTCTTCATGTTCCATTTCAAGTAGGATGAAACAGAGAAAAGACCGGAAAGAACAAAGAGCATGAATACATGCGAGAAGAGAAAAAATACATGGAAAAACTGATTAAACCCCACTCAGAGCTAAATAAAAAGCTGTATTTAAAAAATGTCTCATCTGTCTCTCTCTTTTCTTTTTGAATTAATAAGTGAGTAACAAAAAATGACAATAAATTATGATTTTAGGTTAAAATTTCAGGAAAGTTTTCTTTTTGAGGAAAGGTTAGTCTTGCTGCAGAAAATTGGGAGAAACTAAACTCCCTACAAAAGCCAGTACTGGGTCTACAATGTACACAGATAAGGGAAAATAATCACAGAACAGAACAGGATGACCAAGGTTGGAAAAGACTCTTAAGATGACCAAGTCCAACCCAGCACCGCCAAGCCCAACAATCAGCCACATCCCTAAACTTGCCTTAAGTTGGTCTGATGTCTTCAAACAGCATAAAATTCATCTCCTCATTGTTTCACTGCATAAAATGCTTAACTTTAGCATGTTACGTCAATGTGGAATAAGTCTAACCATCCTTAAACTGTAATTAAAACATCCCCATCTTGGTTTGGTCAAACAGCATCAGACTCCAGACAAGCCAGGTTTGTGTCTGGATTTTGCTGCTCCTTGGGGCAGAATCTCAAGCATCTGTGCTACACAGCCTGCCCTGCTGGGTGACACTGGACCACACATCATGCTTTTGGGTGCTTTTTGATGTTTTTGGACAGTTTTGGATACTTCTAAGGGCTGCCTGTGTACTTTTATCTAATGAGTCAAGTGCTGCTTTATATCTGTTTATTACAATCTAGCTTCAAAGGTGTAAGAGTTTGGGCTACTGAAGAACCACTGACAGTTGGAAAAGATTTATTTAAATATTCTTTGAGTCCAGGTTCAGCTATGATAAAGCAAAGGTTTTTCAAAGTAAACCACTCAGCCCTGTCCAAAGCTGATAAACACACAAACCCAGCTCTTCTGCTTGTGGGTCATGCATGAGGTTGGAAGCATTTTTACCAGTGCTGTGGCAGCCAAACAAACACAATTTTCAAGGATACTGTATGCATTTTAGAAATTATGCAGCAGCAAATGCAGAGGATTTCCACAGTGGATCAGCATAGTCATGCACCCCTCCATCTAACACTGTCCCACAGAAGGTCCATCCAGGACCTCCAGGTTTCCTGGGACTCCACTGTCCCCTCATTAGAGACTTTTCCAGAACCCAGAAAGGAATGCCAAGTATGTTTCTCTTTTATCACGTACACACTCATCAGATTAAAGATGCCTGGATCTTGCTGTGCTGGGCTCTGCATCTGTTCTCTTGCTGAATTCTTTCCCCCAAATGATTTTCTAGTGGGGTTTTCAAAAACCTTCTGCACCACAGGAAATACAAGCCCAAAACAACAAAAAGCCCTGAAGTGTCTCCCTAAATAAAAATGGTATTAAGTGTTAAAGGTACAAAGTTATTGAACACCTTTATATGTGTGGTGGACTGACCAGGACTGGCTACCAGGTCTCTATCCTGTTGCTCTCTCCTTCATCCTCCTCAAAAGGGTGGTGGGAAAGAAATAAGCGGTGGCAGCTCATGGGTTGAGATAAGGACAGGGAGATCACTACTTGCCAATTACTGTCACAGGCTAAACAGAGACAACTTGGGGAAAATTAATTTCATTTCACTAATTCAATCTAATTGACAATAATTTATTACTGCTTGAAAATAAGGGTAGGATGGTGAGAAGCAAAGATAAGAAGGAAAACGTGCTTCCCACTTCATGGGCTGAAATGTGTGATCCTGTAATTAAGTGTCCCACGCTACAGCAAATGGAGCTGCTCTGGCCCTGCTGACCTCAGTGAGACTTCTAAGATTAAGAAATGTTCTTAGAGGTCTCCTCACCGCACTACTGGGACTTGGCTCTGTCTGTCCCAGCATTCAGCACCATTAGAGTGGCATGGTTGAGACAAGGACTGACGACATCAATAAGTACAGAAGAAGGAGCTGCTGTCTTCCCCTTCAACTTTTGTCTGTGACATTTCAGCTTAGAAGCGATTTCACCATCCCACTTTCTCATGTCCTCCCACTGGTCAGCAGGAAGAACAAGAGGATGGCACCTGGATCTACTTGTTCCTTCCAGTTAGGAACAGGAAAGATCTGGTCAGGAATTTGAGATAAAGACAATCAGTTGGGAAAGGCAGTGGAAAAGACTTGGACTGGAAAAACCCAGAAGAGTGGGATAATTGTGGGGAATATTTTATTGTTGCAATGTTGTGAGGGGCCAAGCACTGGAGTTTTATCATGTTTGCAAATCAGCCACTTTTGTTGGTACTGTAATGACATTACTTTCATTTTAGTGTGGGGAATATTTTGGTGTGAGGAATATTTCAGTGTGGGGAGAGGTGCCTGTGCAGGAACTCCTTCTCAGCTGGGAGCTGTGCCTCATGGAGAAAACTCGTGCTGGCATAAGCTTATCTGAGGGACTGCAGCCCAGGGAAGAAGCCTGTGTTGGAACAGGAAGGAAGTGTGAGGAGAAGGGAGTGTCAGGGGTGATGTTATGAACTGATGGCAGTCTCCATTCCTCATGGCCTCATGTTGCTTGGGTGGGAGGAGGTAGAGTCAGAAATGAAAGGTTGGAGTTGATCTCAGGGTGAAGGGAAAAGGCTTTTTTAGCTTCCGTCTTTGTTCCTAACCATTCTTCACTTCTACTTGGCATGGATAAATTAATTTTCACCAAGCCATGCCTGTTTTTCCCATGATGGTAATGGGTATGTGAAATCCTTGCCTTTTTACTCATCTATGAGCTTTTCCATCTCACTTCTTCCCTGCTGCATTGAGGAACGGGAGTGAGAGAGCATCAGGGTGAGTGTCTGTCTGTCTGCCAACCGTGGCCAACCTACCACAGTCCATTTTGGTACCAGTCTGGCTGGGATGGAGGTCACTTTCCTCATAGCACCCCGTATGATGCATTGCTGTGAACTGTGGTGCTCAAACCACGTTGAGGTTTTCTCTCTCTTTCCTCCACCCTGCTCCAAAGCCAGTAGTCTGGGGGTTGTATGGAAGTAAGGAGGGAACATGGAGATATTGAAGCTGACCATGGGAGTATCCCATGCCATATGATGTCAGGCTCAGCAATAAAAGCTCAGGGAAAGGAGGAGGAGGATGGGATGTTAGTGATTATGGCACTTGTCTTTGCAAGTGGCCATTAACCAAGCTGAGTCTCTGCTTCTCAGGAAGCAGCTGGACATCTGCCTGCCAGTGGGATGTACTGAATGAATCCTTTATTTTGCTTTGCTTACGTGGGCAGCTTTTGTGTTGTTTAATAAACTCCATTATCTCAACCCATGAGATTTGCCTCCCTTTGAATTTTTTTCTCCCCGTTCCCTGGCAAAAGGGAATGAGTGAAAGGGAGGGAGGATGCTTGGATTCTGGCTGGGGTCAGCCCACCACAATGTCTCATCAACATCTATAAATTATCACAGAGGTAACATATCTGGTGAGATTTAGGATTAATAACATTTGCAATGAAAGACAGGGGAGCCAAGAAGAGACACAAGACCCGTTCCCCAGCTGTACTGTCTCAGCATTGTGTGCTGGCACATGAAAAAGCTGATATCCCCACAGCAGTGCAGAACCAGGAGCTATTCAGGAAGCAGTGAGTGGGGCTGGTGGGGTAAAAAACAAGGTGCTGCATGCTTTAAGTGGGCAGGAAAATTATCACTAGGCACATGTATTGGGATTGCTGAATTCAATGTGTAACCTGAGCCCAGCTCTTTGGGTTTTTTTTAGAGTTATGTTCCATACAGTATCTACCAGCTATCTGAAGAACTATTTCCTTTGTCATTTACAAAAGTAGCAGCTTCATGTGACACTAGATCTTTTTTTCTCATCCTGTATTTGAGGGAAGCCACAAAAGAAAGAGAAGTAGGTATGTCTTAAAAAGCATTCCCCAAATCACCTTTCTTATGCCAAACTACCACAGAAGTATTTTCATTCCTGCATAGAAAAGACATGTTGGGATTTCTCCAGATACCACTCTCGGGTCCAGGGAAGAGCAATCTGCCATCCTTTCCACTAAAAAAGACAATTCAGGTGGAATACAGAGCCGACCTTGCAGAACAAACAAAGCTGACTGCGTAAGCAAAGAAAATTCAGCTCCCAACAAGCTAAAGTTAATTCCCATGACAGCTGAAAACAGTAAGCATCTTCCAAGATGATGGTGCCTAGCCACAGACAATAATGTCCTTTCTGGGGAATACAGTCACTTGAGTATCATCAGAAAAGAGATGGAAAAGGTTAACGAGATCAAAGCACGTGCATTGGAAACTTCAGTCACCTTGCACAAATGTTTCAGTAGTCCTGCAAAAGCCACCAGACTGGGTGTAGAACAAAAGGTCTCCTACCATAACATTGCTGCAGAGTTGAAAGGAACTACATAAATAGAAATACTTGGGGTTTCTTGGAATTTTATGTAATATTTAACAAGCCCTATTCTCTGAAATAAGCCATTATGGACAGGGCTTTTCTAAGCTGCTTTCAATCAACCCATCTCCTTTGTCTTCAGTTGCCTCTCATATTTTTAAACAGACATCACATAAAGAAGTATTTAATTACATTAAAATCAAAGCCTTTTTTTAGATGCAAGCAAGCACTTCCAGTTAGTTCCCCACAGATCAAATACTTCAGGATTGTAATTTATTGTTCAGATCTTCCAAGGTAAAACGGTTCCATCCAAGATTAATACCAGCAATATTTCTGGAAAAGGTTATCCTGAATCATACTGCTGGATGTTTTTGTATTTTTATATAACCCACATGAGATCCCGTTGCTAAGCAGAAAGCAAAATCAATATAGAAGGCAAGCCATACCAGCTCATCTTTGAATTGCTGTAGACATTTCACTTTCTTGTAACTGCTTCTCTTTTAATGGTTTTCTTCCATAAAAATCTGACTTGACTTTTTGACTAGTATTTTTTATTTCACCATATTCTAGAATATATCAAATAAGATATCATGCTGTTTGGCTTAAAGGTCCCATTTTGATGAAACTGCTAAGACAGCCTTCATTATTAAATGACCTTTTCTAAACTAATGAGTGAAATGGCATAAATTTTAATTAGAGATTCCTTCAGCAACTCTGCCAATATCTGTATGGCTCTTTCTCCTCCAGCCAAATCACAACAACTTTTGTTGAAATTCTATATTGCAGGAAAATGCTTTATTTTCAGTTGCAAGGACCACTTGAAAGCTTGCTCTCCATGTAATGTAAATAAAAAATTATTTGATAGTTGTAATTGATTTGATTTGATATTGTTAATAGAATGCAATTGGTGAACAGTCAATCTCCTGTGTTGTAGCTGCCAAGAAGAGTCATGCAGGTGAGTGGAGCTCTTCCTTCATAGCTCGTCCTTTCTCCTTCTTGCGAGTCTGGCAGAAATGTCCTGTTCAGCCCAGCACATGAGATGTATGTTATAGTTCCAGTAATTTTAGCCATGTTTTCTTCTCAGTCATAGAATCATTTGGATTGGAAAAGCCCTCTAAGATCATCAAGTTCAACCCTGACCCAGCAGTGCCAAGCCCACCACAGAACCATTTTCCTTAGTCCCACATCTACACATCTTTAAACCACTCCAGGAATGGTGACCCCACCACTGTCCTGGGAAGCCTGTTCCAATACTTGACAACCCCTTTGGTGAAGAAATTTCTCCCAATTCCAAACTAAACCCTCCCTGGAGCAATCTGAGGCCATTTCCTCTTGCTTTATTGCTTCCAGATGTTTATCTTCCATGGCGTCTGGACTAAGATTTTTGTTTTGGTGCAGTGTGTAGTATTGCCTCATGATATGACAGTATTGCTGGTTGTGAAACTCACCTTGACTATGTATTCAGTACTGCAATCACCTTCATACTTCATGAGTCATCTATTGGAAACTTCTTTCTACATCTCTATCCTTGCCTGAAGAAACAGGCATTGACACAGCCACTGGAAAAATGTCACGAGCCCCCAGACTCTGGACGCTATCCCTGCCAAGTGTGACGGAAATGTATCCTGAGCTCTGGTTGTGCTGAGCTCCTCTTGAACTGCATCATCAGTCTCTGGGATGTGCAGATTCTCTGCCCCTGTGTCCAAAATTGGTCTCCAGGCTTTGTTTTCTGTCACTGCACCAGGGTAACAGGAAAGTGGGTCTAATTTGGAAATTGTCCTCCTGGGTGGCTTTGCTGTGAGTCCGAAAGGCAGCAGTTCTATGGCCATGTGGTGCTGCTGGCAGAGCTGGCTGCTGCCTACTCAAGGCTCAGGCAGGCACCTGAGCTGCTTTGCTGCACTGCCAGAGCCATCTCAAGGCTGATGTGCAGGCCGGAGGTGCCGGTCAGCTGGAATTTGCAGGACTTGCTGCAGGGCAGTGCCGTGAGCTGGCAGTGCAGTGAGTGGGGCAAAAGCAGCCAGGCCGATGCCACCAAGGTTTGGACACAGCAGGCAACTTTCTGCTCCTCTCACACTTATACATTGTTCAGATGGCACCACTGACTTGCCTCTGACAATTTGGCTTCTGCCTGGGCACAGTTCCATAGCAAGAACCCAAGGGGAACATTCCCCCTGTGCTCAGAAACCCTGTTGGGAAGGTGTACACCACCTGCTCATGGCCACAGACCAGGACATTCTGACAGCACTGTGTGTGCCACATGGACCTGCATGGCTCATCTCTGCCCACTGCTCTCTGCAGTGTGCTCTGAGCTGTGGACATGTCTTAAATGACCTCCCAAATCTGATACCAGCACAGCCAGCTGCAGAGTCCAGCTTGGGCAACAGCATGACCAGAATGGTCAGTGCCACCTGGGCTGGCACCTGAATGGCCACAGTGCTCATCCTCAGCTATGCCAAGGAGGAGGCTGGACACAGAAATGTTGCTGCCTGTCTGGTGAGTGTACCCAGACTCTGAGCTATGGGGACACTTGTGCTATCACACTGCACGTGCGCTTCAACTTGGTGTGAAGCTCTGGACAAACCCAATCAAACAGCCTTGGTCCAGCCTCACTCTCTGGACAGTGGGATTGACAACCATGCTGCTAAATCTCTTTTCTGTTGCAAAAATCAACTGCTTTGCTTCTTTAAGCTGGAAATTCCTCTTAGCACTCCTGAAAAAAACAAAACCAACTTCAACAACCAAACCAAAAATATTCCATCCTGAATACCCAGAACAGAAATAAATGTCTTGTGATTGAGCAGATATAGCGCAGCTTTTGCTGGATTAAAAGGATGATTAATTCATACACTTTATACTTATACAATTTTAGAAAGAGTGTGAGCAATATATGCCTGGAAATTCCCAATTAGATTCAAGAGCATGTTGGAGTGAGCAAGCCCACGCCCACAGGAGCAGATGTTTGTTTGCACTATCACAGTGTCATGTATCACCTACCCAACTGATTTCAGAGATAAGAGAGGTGGTTAAATGGCGCTGAGGAATTCAAAAGTGACCGTGGCATTCATTTTAAAATTGCACTTCTCAGAATAAACAGTTCTTGGAGAAGATTTCAGAACAAAATGCCAATGTGTGAAAGAGAAAAAAATTCTAACCCCATTTCCTGAGTGGGGGTTCTGTGCTGGTATTTTTCTCGAAGCTAGAAAAAAAACGGGGTGGGGGGAGTGTAGGGGAAAATGGAGAAAAAAATGTGTTGAATGTAGAGTCAGCCACCTAATAGTTTTCTAGTGAGTTCTGTGAGCTTTATTAGGTTGGAGATGGTCCATGATGCGATTCCCTGGCCTCTATGGCACCCTGGCATCCAGCTCCCCTTCTGGATTTTGGGGAACTTTTGTGTCTGCTCCTCTGTCCATGTGCTACTTCTTGTCTTCTCTTGCCTTACCTTGCCTTGCTCTTCCTTCCCTTCCCTCCTTAACCTGATGAAATTTAAGAGGTGTTGGGTAAGAATCTTGGTGCTTTTTCAGGTTCCACAGAATTTCTAGCATGCCAGCTCTTAGTTTGGAAAGAAAGCCAAAATTCATAGATCTATTTCAGCTGAATAAAACAATGACATCTGTTCTGGTTTTACAAATGCTAAGAATATCATAAGGAGAAATCCCAGCGTTTTTTTAATATGTGAATGGCAAGTTAAGAGATAAAGCACTAAGACAGCATGATTCATCAACTTACTCTTTACAAGGAACAAAATTGTTATTTGTCTTTTATTCAGAGGGAAACTGGAGGAAAAGGGAGATGTTGTGACTTTGCAGAGACCATGCAGCCAGCCAGCCAAAATCTCAGCATCCCAGGGGACAAGCCAGTTCTTTATCTAGACACTGAGTTAACATGAAAAATCCAGAGTCACTTTCATTCCTCATAGCCGTTGGAAGCCAGTTTTAAAGCATTGAAATAGCTTAGTTAACTCTTAATTTTTCCACTGGAGCAAGTTGCTTTTGGCCCCTGAAGGGAGGAGAAGGTGGCTGTTTACTGACAAGCAACAATCACCACTTTGCAGAGCTTTGAAATCCCAGGCTCAACTGAGCATTTTGCTGATACCCAGCAAAAGTCAACAGGTGCCCACCAAACAGCAGCAATATATCCAAACTTGGGGGAAAAAAACCCAACCGAAGAGTGAACATTTTTATCTACTGGAACCTAATTTCTAGGATTTCCTTCAGAATCCTCTTCAAGCTTTATTGGAGGTAGAGATAAAATAATGTACATGTGTCAAATCCCATCTCTGATCATGCTGGCATCATTTTTGTTAAAATGTGATCTTAGAATTCTCTCTCCTAAATTGTAAAACCATAGAATAGAAGAGGCATTGAATCATCAAGTCATAGAATCATAGAGTCACAGAGACATAAAATCATAGAATCATAGAATGGTTTGGGTAGGAAGGGACCTTAAGGACCACCTGGTTGCACTCTGCCTGCCACTGGCAGGGACATCTTCCACTAAACCAGGCTGGTCAAACCCCTTTCCAACCTGACCTTCAGCATTTCCAGAGATGGGGTGTGCACAGCTCCTCTGAAAACATGTGCCAGTGCCTCACCACCCTCACAGGAAAGAATTTCTTCAAATGTGTATTTCTCTTAAACCAAGTTTTTATCTAAAACCAGGGAAATCCATCCCTGTGTCACTTTGACAAGCAACCCTGCCTCGTTTTTTCCTGTGTGGCCCCAGGGGCTGCGTACTTGCATGCGTTCTTGCCCTGAGGAGAACACATAGACCCTGGGAATGCAGCAGCAAGGATGCCAGTACGTGTTTGGGATTGTGTGGCCCCTCACCTGCCAGTGGTAACCCCATGAAGCCACCAGGTGAGCTGCTAGATGCAGCAAAGGGTCAGGGCAGCACGGGGACACTGCTCTTTGCTCAAGGCAGTCAGGTCATTGTGAACTCATTTTTATCTGCTGCACTCCTGTGACATAAAGAAGTGCTTGATCCTGGCCTTTTTTTCTTTAAGACCCACTGTGCTCTGCCAGGGCAATGCTGGTTCTGCCCTGTTTTTCTCTTCCCTTTGATCTGAAATGGATGAGAATCAAGACTGCTCTCCAGCTCCTTGTCTGCTGTGTTAATAAGGGAGCTGGAGAACAAAGCACAAGTAGGAAGGATGGAAAAAAAAAAAAAAGAAAAAATTGCATGAGAAAAAGCAGAAGCCCTAAAGGCAAGTTTTTAATGTCAAAACACTTGTTGGCTGGTTGTTTTGAGTGCTTCAATTTAAACAATATACAAAAGGCAGCGGCCTGAGTCCCTCTTGGAGCTTTGGGGAGACCAAGGGAAGTGCCACAGCTGCTGCTGCTGCTCTATGCTACTAAGCAGACCACAAGGTGCTCTTCTTTCAATTTATTATTAGGAATGGAAACCTCTTCTTGTCTCTGATACTCAGCATTAGTGCACAGGGAGGGCTGTCAGGAGAAATTCAGCTTCTGTGCTCTCTTTTGCAGTGACCTTATCATCTACAGCTCTGAGCTCTGCTCAACATTTCCAGCAAAACCTTATTCTCCAGACTGTCTTGATGGTTTTTTTAAGCACTGACGCCACTCGTAGAATTTCAGAAAAATAAGATAATTAGTGCTGCTTGTAAGTAACTTTCAGAGAAAAGTCAGCTGCTCTGTGTTCAGCATATGCTCAAGCAGAGCTCTTCAAATACTTGAAATTTCATCTCCAGCTTCCTGTGGATGAACAGGTCATGTCTAAACTGTGTCATAACTGAAGTGCCACCAGAAAATTATAGATATCAGAAACCTGCAGACTGTNNNGGGACATAGGGGCACTGCCACCATCTCCACTGCCCCATGGTGACCACTGGCCTGGCAGACCATTATCTTCCACTGCTGGATTCATAAATATTGCCTCATTCTTCTCAAACATTGCAGCAGCCCTGTGCTCCTCCATGCAAGCCTGAAAATTACAGAAGTAGTTAAAAACAATGTTCCCAACATGGAAGGAAGAGAAAAACAATCAAGCTAAGCAAGCTGTCAGATTAATACTATCAATTTATTTTTTTCAATGAGCCCTGATTCCTTTGAAATCAACTGCAAGCTTGAAGGAAGAGATTTCTTTCAGTATACTGAGTTTTCTGCCTAATTGCTGCAGCTAACCCATTTGAGGCAGGCTACTTTCCCCTGCCTGCTCTCCTGGAGAGAAGCAACCGCTTGTTTTTGTGAAGAAGCATTTCTCTTGATCTCTGTGGTGCCTCTCATCCTAATTGCAGCTATCTCATTTAAAACGTCTCCTTGTCTTACCAATTAGAAATCAGCCCCAGGGTTTGATTCCTGTCCTCTCAGCTCCCCAGCAGGGAGCTGGAGGCTTGCAATCAAGCTTGAGCCTTGTTCCCTGTCTCCTGAGCTGACAGGCTGGTTCAGAGGGACTGATGAAGGCAGAAGATACTATTTGTGTAAGGTCCCTATCAGTAAACCCAAGACACAACCCGCAGATACCCACCTGCCAGCACTACAGCTGACAGGCTGTGCCATAATAGCTGCTCATTGTTACAGTGCTCTCTAATTAAAAAGAAAGGGAAAAGCAGGGGAAATAAATAAATAACTAAACAAATAGCTAACAAACTAACTAACTAACTAAATAAATAAATAAGAAATTAAATAGAAAATAGAAGTTTTATGCATACTAAACACTCTCAATTTCTCAGTGCGGATGCCCAGACATGTTTCCAGTTGTTCCCCAGGGACTAGGAGCAGAAGTGTTGCCAGATGTGGCCATGGGAGCCAAACCTTTTTGAAGTCACTGATGGTGGCTAGCAGTGTTGGGCACGTGTGATAGAGATTGGACACTGCCTTTGAGGGGCTGGAAAAACCTTGAATGTCTTGCCTCCAAGGGCTGGGAGGACAGGGTGTGTTTCTTCGAGCCTTCTTTGAGAGACTACCCTTCCATTTCAGTCCAGACCTGCTTTTTTTCTTCCTCCCATATTTCCCCTTGGAATCTGACTCGACAGGCCAGTTGTCCTACTGCAAGGCTGGAAAATTTCTTTTTCTGAAAGAAAAAAACAAACCAGCCCAGAGCTATTTATTAGAAGCATACACACAAGTGCAGGATTTACATATAACCCCCACTGACTGCCAAGAAGGAGAAAAAAACCCCAACATTTAAAATAGGTCTTTTTCACTGATGTGAGAATGGTGTTTAGTATTCAGGACACCGCATCTGAATACATTGAGTAAATTATATGTGCCAAACTATTCACGCTATGCCTGATTACAAGATTTACTGACACAACCAGCCACAGAAACGACATAATAAGAAACCTTCAGTGTATTTCCAGAATACAGATGTCCTGGGGAGCCAGCCTGACAGGATGGTTTGTGCGCCAGGAGAGGAGGGATCCACTCCTGCTTTATCTACTCATTTAGGGAATCCAAAATCTGGCATCCCACGCAGATGTGGTGTTTCATGTGTATATGATCCTGGCAATCCATCTCTCTCTGCATACAGAAATATCACTTTTTCTTTTATCGCACTTGGGGTTCTTTTCTGCTGAAATAGGCCTCAGATGATTAAGCTGGATGTATCAGTAGACCTGAGAGCAGGTACCATTTCCTGCAGAGCTGGTGGAGGGAAGATCTGCCAGTTGGAGGCATGTACAACCTTCCATGAAGACACTTCAGGTCCACACTCAGAAATAAAACACACCACACAGTGGCTACTAAAAGAAGGTAAGGAGGAACAGTGTTTTCAAGTAGCTTCCCCCCTCAAAAAAAAAAAAAAAAAAAAAAAAAAAAAAAAAAAAAAAACCAGCCAGAAAAACCCTGCCTGAAGGGTTTGGTTTCATTTCTGGTTCTAGCTCACACTCTGAAGGGTTTTTTCCAGCTCACAGGCATGTGGGAGTGCTGATGGATTTGCTGTCTCTGGTAAGGGTCCAACACAAGCCACCCCAAACAGAGACTGAGGCTCACTTTGAAGTGTCAAATCTCTTCAAACTGAGTGAGGGATGGGATCTCTCTCCTCTGGTTGTGGGAGGTGATAACCTGAAGCAGCCTCTCCACACATATTCCCTGCCAGAGGCAACATGGGAGAGCTGGCTATGCCAGAAACTCCACAGGGATGGCAGCTGCTTTCATAACCTGTGTTGCACATGCTCTATTAAACCACATTTTCCCTTCTGTAACATTGCCCCTGTAGTGTAGCTTTGGAGAAGACTGAAAATGAGGATGTGAAGACAAACTGAGCTAGACTGAGGCAGGCCGGCCAGCCAAATCCCAGCCTCTGTCTACCATTCAAGCTTGTTGCCTCCTGCCACATATCCAGCACGTTCCAAGGTCCTCCAGAGGAGCCCACTAGCAGCAGGCAGCTGGGAAATGGATGCCAATTAGATCAAAAGAGCAAGCAGACAGGCTATCCCAGTATTTTCTGGTCCAGAGGGAAGCTCCAGAGAGAGCTGATCACAGCCAAGGGTGGGTGAAGCACCATGTCTTGGCTATAAAATGTGGAGAAGACTCAAGAGGAAAGCATTGGGTGTGTGGTGTGGCCCACAGTGCCCACCATGTCACCGTATGAAATATGTACAAAGAACAGTGAGAAAGAGCTGGTGAAGGCAGCCTGGAAATGGGGATAAATAATCCTGGATAGGGGAGAGCAGAGCAGGGTTTGTGTCACAGGGGAAGGCAAGTCTGGTGGTGCCTGAGAGAGCTGGGGTAGTTCAGCCTGGAGAAGAGATGGCTCTGAAGAGACCTTAGAGAATCTTCCAGTGCCTAAAGGAGCTCCAAGAGAGCTGGAGGCTGACTTTGGACAAGGGGTGGAGTAAAATAACAAGGAAGAATGGCTTAGAACTGACAGAGGGGAGGGTTAGATTAGATATTGGGAAAAATCTTGACTGTGGACGTGATGAAACACCAGAACGTGTTTCCCAGAGAAGCTGTGGCTGCCCCATCCATGGAAGTGTTCAAGGCCAGGCTGGATGAAGCTTTGACCAACCTGATCTAGTGGAAGGTGCTCCTTGCCTATGGCAGGGAGTGGGACTGGATGGTCTTTAAGGTCCCTTCCAACCCAAACTATACCGTCACTCCATGATTCTATAATCTGCATCCTTGGTTTCCCTCAGGTGAGTGAAGGTGAAGAACATGACATCCAGCCTCAGAGGATGGGTGAGAAGAGTAAGAATCTTATTTCTATACATACACTCTGCATAGGCTGCACATTACACTTTTTGTATTTATTGAAGCATGATTTTTGTGAGATGTGCCACCCTGCAGGGAAGCAAAGACTAAAGCTGAGATCATTAATCCTTAATACTAAGTAGATGCAGCTTGTTAGTTTGCATTTCACCATGTAATTATCTCTGCCATGAAGCATTCTTAGAAATGCTGGGCTGCTATTCTTCTGCACATCCAACCCAAAAAGACTGCAGAAAAGGGGGCAGAGGCCAATGACGTGATGCTGGGAGCATTGCTCACTCATTTGTGGGGCAAAAGCTCAGCCATAGACATTTTATTCAGGAAACCTCCTTCACGTCTGTGTTGGTGAGAACACACTGACAGCAGCTCTGAAATTATGTGCAGATTGGAGCAATTAATCTGAATTTAAATACAATGTGTTCGAGGATTTCATAAGCAATTAACAATCCTAAATCTAATCTTCCCAAATGAAGTCCCAGCAAATTCCTCTGAGATCCTCAGCCATAACCTCCCTTTGCTGGGACTAGGACTGCAGCACCTGGGTATAACTCTGTTGATCTTCTTGGACATACTTATCTGCTTGTGGATTCATCACACCCACCCTAGGAACTCTCCTGAAGCATGTGACAACACAATACCCAGGGCTGCCCTCCCCCCTTTCATCTTCTTAATTGCTCTATTCAAAGCAGTCACTCAGCTCAGAGTTAAAATGCTTTGTGCAGATTTTTTTATTAAAATCTGAGCCTTGAAAGACGGTGACAGTTCCACCCTGGAGGTTGGATCCCCCACTGAACAGACTCAAGGCAGGCAACTTGGCCTGTCTGCTTGTGGAAGCGTGAAGACGGGTTCACACTTGCTAGGAAGTGACAGTCACTCGACTGGGAGGGTGAACAGCCCTGGTGCCATCAACTGGTAACCAACCGAAATTGTCTCCAGCCACGAAGATTTTGCTAAACTACCACAGGGCACTGCAGGAGATCAGTGAACATGTTCGGAAAAATAAGTCTCTGCTCATCCCTGGCCAGGAATGATGGAGAGAGCTCTGCTGGCACCAGCGGCCACAGCAGGACTAGAGGATGGATTAGGCAGCAGTCACTGGTGGGTGCAGGGGTGGCAAGGTGTGTGGAGGTTGGGGAAGAGTCAATACATGACAGGGTGCTGTTATGCCATTATGATCTCCTGGAATAATGTTAGGATCCTTCCGGTTATTATGTAGCTTTGTACACTGCTTAATTTCTGTGGTAAAGCTTGCCTGTATATGCCCTGGAGTGTCTCAAACCATCTACAAACAGCTTAGATATCCCTCAGCTGTGCAGCTCCAGGTAAGCCAGTGCCACCGGTCAGCTACTCACCAGAAGCAGAAGCAAAGAGATGAAATATAGCTCAGACCCCGACTATATTCTTGGAATAATTTCTTTCCCCATCCCTAAAGACGGGGTGCATCCGATCAAGAGGGCAGCTGGGAAAAGAGCAGAGCCTCTGTGTGAGGTTGCTTTTGTCACAGGGTGGGGGAAAGGGGATACCAGGGGTGGAGCTGGGATAAACAACCAGCCAGATCAAAGTCCGGGCTACTTGAACTTTGAACAAAGGAGCATCTCAGAGTCACATGACCAGGACCTGGGCAGGAACCCAGGGAGTACACTGCAACAGGATCCCACTTCTGAAAAAGTATAAGGGTCTGATAACTAAAAGTTGCCTCTGCCAGAATTAAGTTGCAAATGAGACCACTTGCTGAAGCCAACAGTATGGATTTTATTTAACAGTGCATGTAAGTTGGTGGGGTGGGGAGAGAAAGAGAGAGAAAGACAGATTAAGTAGAAAGACAGTCACCACTGTCATGACCTTCTTAGCTGGTTTCGTGTCACGACCTTCCTAAAAGCGTCTCCAGGAGAAAGCCGCCTGGTGCAGCCAGCACACTTGCACACACAGACCAGACAGCTGGCTAAAACAGTCCGACGATGAAATGAGCAGCAAGAATCTTTGGGTTCTATAGGAGAGATTTAATGTATGCTCACCCATGCAAGGGTTCAGGGAACCCTTGGGGGAGAACAATGGAGGGTATGGGGTAGGGGAACTGATGAAGCTTATCAAGTAACAAGGGTTGAAGCTGCCAACAGAGCCAACCAGGGGAGCAGAACTGGGGTACATTAACAGAACAGAGCATTCTGGGGAAGCTTTCTCAGCAGGCCCACCAGCCTCTCCAACCACCACACGGGTTCCTGTGGTGTCCTGCTGGCACCTCTTCCTCTGGTCTGCTTGGTGGAGGGGGATCCCTGAGTGTTCTTCTGGGGGGTACCAATCCTATACAGACCAAATCTAAGGTGTCCACGAGGCATATGATCTGTTCCCACAGCTTGGGTTGGAATGTGTGTAAGCAGTTGCTTCCTTTCCCATAATTTGCCATGGTGGGATTTTTTGTCTGGATGAGTTACCCAGATTTGCCTCCCAAGGCCTGGCATCTTCCTCTTCTTCCCTCTGTGCTTTTCCCACAGGCTGCTCAGTGGAATCTTGTCCAGTGTGCTAATTCCAAGGCTTTCACCTCCGTGTAGGCCTGATATTAACTCCTTCCCGCTTGCCATCTGTGCCTGTTGTGGCAGCTCATCTTGTGGGAATGTTCTCCTCTGACAGTGCTTTGAGACAAATTGATCACATTCTTTAGGTCCTGGCAGGTGCAGAGAGGTATCCAAAGCCTAGCAGGACTTGTCAGGTTGTAGGTGACTGCGGAGATGCTGGCTTTGCTGCCCAGCTGCTCCTCTCACCCTGCTGCAGAACACAAATCATCTCTTGATGCAGATATTCTGTGCCTTGTCTTATCCAGATAGTGTGTAACCACAGAAAACACAGAGCTGTTCTCATTCTTCATAGCCATTGGAAGTCAGTTTTCAAAATAGCTTAGTTATTTGAAATATCTTCCTTAGTTAGCTCTTAATTTTTTTCACTGGAGCAAGTTGCTTTTGGCCCCTGAAGGGAGGAGAAGGTGGCTGTTTACTGACAAGCAACAATCACCACTTAGCACAGCTTTGAAATCCCAGGCTCAACTGAGCATTTTGCTGATACCCAGCAAAAGTCAACAGGTGCCCACCAAACAGCAGCAATATATCCAACTTTGGGGGGGGGGAAAAACGAAACAAAAACAACCAAGCAAGAAACATTTTTATCTACCGAAGGTGTTCAGAGGTGATATAATCTGCAGGAAAGACATACCATTTGTTAGGATAAACACAAAGCTTACATATAACCAGAATGACAGACTACATTTGGATGGGCCAGAAGCTTTTGTAGGTTTCCCCCATGCCCTGTTTATGCAGCCAAAGTGGAGCAGGAGGGGGATACTACTGCTTGTAGAGCAGCTCACAGTGCTCACTGCTGCAGCTCCTTGCCAAGGGACAGAAATTCAGAGGTCTGAGCCAGCTCATGCCTGAAGGGACCTCAATGGCCGAAGCCACTGATGAACCCTCCTCCCTCTGCCACAGTGAGCAGATGGACACAGGAACACAGACACAGCCTGGCTGGTGCCATCCCTAGGGCAGGAATCTGGTGTTTTGGGTGCTGAGCAAAAACCCAGCTTTGATTTTTGTTTAGGCACATTTACAACCTAATTTCTAGGATTTCCTTCAGAATCCTCTTCAAGTTTTCCTGAGGGCAGGAGTCAAAATAATGTAGATGTGTCAAGTCCCATCTCTGATCATGCTGGCATCATTTTGGTTAAAATGTGACCTTAAGTTTGAATGTCCCCTCTGAAATCATTGAATCATAGAATTGAAGAGGCATTGAATCATCGAGTCATAGAATCATAGAGTCACAGAGACATAAAATCATAGAATCATAGAATGGTTTGGGTAGGAAGGGACCTTAAGGACCACCTGGTTGCACTCTGCCTGCCACTGGCAGGGACATCTTCCACTAGACCAGGCTGGTCAAACCCTTTCCAACCTGACCTTCAGCATTTCCAGAGATGGAGTGTGCACAGCTCCTCTGAAAACCTCACCACTCTCAGTGAAGAAAACTTCTTGCTTTTCTCCATGCTGAATCCTCAGGGTTTTTATTTCAGACTTGGACAGCAGAGCTTCACTGATGGCACCACCTTGCACCCATCCCTCCCTCAGCACATTCTGCCCCTAGAGAGGGCGCACAGAGCTGCCATTAGCTAATGGGAAACCTCTTTTTGCGATGTCCCCCGGCTTGCTCTGCCGATATTAAACCATCAGGGAAGGGAATCAGGTGCTGCATGACTCAGGGGCGATCTGTCAGGTCCACCCCTGCCAGCTGCTCTTGCACCAGCCCCTCTCACCCTCACCTCAGCTTGCTGCAAGCTGCTGCATGACGTCCCCGCCAGCCTGCGTGTCACCATTGTGATATAATCTCCTTCCGCAGAAATCTAATTAGCGCTCTGAAAGAGCTGACCTTTCCTAAGATTTTATTTTTCCCACCATGCTAAAAATACCCCACTGAATATGTCAATAGTATCCTTCGTGTGCAAAGCACTCTGATCTCCTGTTGTAAGGGGAGAGGCGTTTTAAAATGATGGTTTTGTAGAGAATGAGAGAAAGAAGCTTTTGAATACCCTTTAAAATGGGCAGTGTTATTTGGAATCAAAATTATTATGATTGTCCTAGGCAAAGGGAAAAAAAAAAAATAAAGGACCATAGAAAACAGCACACAATCTTTTCTTGGTGCATTTTACAGCAGGGAGGAGGAGTAATCAATACTCCAAGGGATTTTACAAAATAATTTTATTTCTTAATCCATCATTCAAAGATAAAAGGGCAGGGAATATTAGACTGATTTGCCAAAGCCTGTCCCACAGGCTGTCCATCTTGTAAATTCTGTCCACCAGGATAGAGATCTCTTCCTTTATGACTTATTAATGCTGTATTTGCCTTCATTGAAAGAACACCAGTAGATGCTGTGCAGCATGCTAAGTGACTTTATCTATCTATCTATCTATCTATCTATCAAATAAAGTGAAACTTAGATTGTTTTAGAGGGTGGGCTACCCACTTGCTGGTAATCACACTGCCTCATGACTAGTGATAATCTCCTGCTGAAAATCTTAGTCTTCAAAGCTGCCAAGATAAGTTAAATATTGTGTATTTTCAGATTTATTGTATTTACTATATTATTTGTATAATAAAAAGCTTCTATCCTTTTCAATTGTCTCTTTCTACTATTTTCTTGTGGAAGAAAGCTGCTGGTTGCTCCAGCTCGGCCAGGACCCTCTTCTGTCCCCACAATAGGTAGTGGGAAGTTCATTCCGAGCTCACAAAACTCAAATCTTCATCTTTTTGACACCAAGTAAACACCTCTCCTGCAGAGTAAAAATACATTTCAAACAGGGAAAATGCTTTTTCTTGTGCATTTTTGGGAATATTGTTTATATATTAGTCAGTGACAGTGTTTAGCTACAAAACTTGGCTCAGAAAAGTTAGCAAATTTTATGGGTGAAGTAAGCCCAGATTTTCTTCTGCAGTTTTTGAGAACTCTAACATATTATGGTTCTCTCCAAGAAAAAATAGGAAAAGAAAGTGGATCCACACTTTCAAGATTGTAACTCCGGGTAGAGTGAAAAAATAATGAATGTCAAAAATCTGTGTCATGCCCATGTAAGTTATAGGAGTGACTTAAATCATCTTCACCTTGGCATCATAAAACTGGCATTGAGCACAACAGCCTTCTCATTTGCTGGCTGATATTTATGATGCCTTTTTTAGCTCCTTTGGCACTGCTCAGGGAATAAAACAGCAGTATCTTGACTTTATATCTTACTTTACTGCTTCATTTTGCAGAGATTTGGAAGCCTGAATGGCTGTGAGATAGAGAAACAGATATTGCTCTTTTATCCAGGGGCAATAAAGTCAATTTCCATCTCTCGGACAGCAGCAAGGCCATGGGCACTGGGGCGGGCAAGGGTGTCACCAGGATCCTTTTGGGGATACTTTCCCTTGCCAGCTCCAGGCCATGAAGGACCAAAACCACCGCCCAAAGCCTGCCTCCTCCTTGGGGTTTGAGCTTTTTTGAGCCAAAGAGGAGTTTTGCAAATAGGCTGCAAAATGTCTGCCTGCATGGCCCTGCTGTCAGCACTCATCCATTGTGCTGGCACAGCCTCTCAGGTTTTACTGATCTGCCCTCAAAGGTGCCACCCTCTTGGCTGGTAAAACAGCTCAGGCAATTTCATTTTTGTTGTTGTTGTTGTTGTTGCTGCTCAGGCCTCTCTGCCTCCTGAAGTGTTTGTATTTTCAATGCACCTGAAAAAGGACAACTTTCTCTCTATTTTTGTGGCCATTTCAAGGTTACATAGCAGCCTGAAGCAAAGTCATGCAGCAGTACCTTGGTGATAGTACAGCATAAAACTGAACCAGGATTTTAGCATATATAGAAAAAATGAAGGATTGATTCAAACAAAAAGGATTAATCCACTTTGAAGGATTTGCACTTCTCTTTTTGCAGCCCCTGAGATGTTATAGTAGCATGAAGACACACTATTTGTGTTAATGATGGGGTTATGAAACGCTAGTTACATGCATAAGCTGGAGCACCACAATTTTTGTTCTGTTTTGGAGAGGATAATAGGGAAGAATCTGTTTCTGAAGGCACTCATACTTTTCTTGGTTGACTGATAACCCTCTCAGTGGCCCAGTGGGGTTGTGAAAGAAAATGCCTGCTCCTTCCACATGAAGGCAGGAGCATCCTCATGTTCATCCCTCACCTCATGCTGAGCAGCTCTTGGCAGATCCCCAGGAGATGGGTTTAACTCTCCAGCACTGACCTCTTGGTGTAAGAAAATCATAGCAGATCCAACAAAAAACAGGAAAAACAGGGTATTTTTCATTAAATTGTGGATGCTTGTTTACTGTGCAGCTCCACACAATGAAGACATTGTTAATTTAAAATTAAAATGGGAACGAACTGATGAATTTACCCTTCAGTGCTTTCCCTGAGGATTGATAGCATCCTGCAGGCTTGAAAGAGCTGCAAAAGCAATTCATAACAATAACTGTCACACCTCAGACAGCACTTTTGAGGTGGTACTGCAACTCAAAATGTAGCACAGCTAAAAATAGAAATATATGGTTATTCTAGCAAGGTACACCTGACCATTTATCTCCTGGGCTGTTGCTCAAACTTTTGCTTGAAGGAAGAATTTAATACCAGAGTATGCAAAATAGAGGAAAACCTTCACATGCAGAGAGAGGAAGTGTCAGGTAATGAGGATAAGTCAAGGAGACAAATGCAGTGATGATTAGTCATTTTTCAGATACCCTTTGCATAGTCATTTTTCAATAAAATCTCTATCAGGTTATGGAGTGGAAATTTCACAAACTCTGGGGAAAAAAAAGATAGCTAAAATCCTGCTGTAATCATCTTCAAGAACGTTTAAAGATGCCACAAGGGGCAGCATTAAAGAGGCAGAGCTTGCTGTCTCTGTGCTGGTGGCTGATGTCCTGCAGCAGCCGCTGACCATCTGCCATTTGCAGATGTGTTTGGTCTTTTTGTTGGGTTTTTCTTTTTTGGTTGCTTGGTTGGTTTGGTTGTTTGTTTTCAGAAAGGGTTCTTACTGACTTCAAAATGAATAGTAAATAAGTTTCCCAAGCAGCTTCATAGCTGGCCATCTCTGTGTGTGGCTCAAGGGAACGTGGGCTGTAACATTTTCAGCCAGGGGATGGGATGGGAAACTTCATGCAGAGTTCACTTAAGGAAAATGTCTTTTCACCATTTTTTTTCTGCAGGATCTTTGTAGCTGCTAGTGCATCTGCTGTCATTTCACTAGCTAAACTCAAAAGGGGAAGCTAATGCTTGGTATTGTCTCAGAGCCATCCTGAAATCAACCAGTTACAGTAAGTTTGCTGTTGGCCACCAAATTAATGAAGACAAATCCCAGAAAAATGTGAACATAAACAGAAGTCAATTAGATTGTACCAGAAGGTCACAGAAATGGCTGTATGCTGCACAAAATGCTTAATGATAAATCAGTTATTTTAGTGCGTGATCACACTTTTTATTTCTTATTTCCATCCATGATACCATGGCTAAAGCTCTTGAAAGATGAAATAAATTGCTCCTACTGTTTTTGACCACCATTTTACTGCTAAAATTATTTTTGTTTTTTACAGTAGACCAGTTGTTCTTGTTTTCTCACACATACCCTTGTTGATGGTACAAGAGATACTTTTTCTCGCCCTACAGGGTTTTATTAAATCCTTGGATGATTTTATCAGTGCTAAGAACCCTCTCCCACTGTGACGCCAGATCTCCTTTGTCCCTCATCTCTTGTTAAGAAACAATGAGTCACTTTCTGACTCTCCCCTGGCACTTGTGCCTGCGGAATAATATGAATTAAATATTTATGAACAGTTCTGCACAGTCAAAAAGTTACTATGAAGATCAAACATGTTGGAAAAAAGTGTGGTGAGTGCACTCTGATGCTGTAGTTGTGTAATATCAGGTAGTCCTATTGAAAAAGGGTTATTTGTAAAAAACTGAAGTGTTTTAATTCTCCATGTCTAAGAAAATGGTCAGTGAATCTTTCAGATGGTCACCTCATTCCCTGGCTTCCCAAAAACTTACAAATCAAGACATATGTTCTCTCACATGATTTGTAATAAAGAACAGTTTTCTCATAAACCATTTATTAATTGTCAAGAAGTTAAATATCAGAAAGTTATGTTTGATTTGGTTCCCAAAAAAGTCATCTGTGAAAGCTGCTCTCCCAAGAAGGTTGATGATGCTTTCACAAGGATGCTTCACAACAAATCCCCTTGGCCCAGGACTGTACACCTCCTGTTCTAGGGTTTCTTTTGTTTGCTTTCCCCTCTCTTCTTTGTTTTTTTGGTTTGGTTTGGTTTGGTTTGGGGTTTTTTGGGGGGGAGGGGGTGGGTGAGGATTTTTGGGGTGATTTTTTTTTTTTTTTGGTGTAGGGATGATTCTGCTTTACAGACTTTATTTACTAAAGACTACAAAAAATTTTAGACTTGTTGGAGACTATATTTTCTTTAGCCATTTTACTTTATTATAATCTGTTCTTGATTTCCAGGAACTTTGAAGAAATATTTTATCTCTCTGATGTGTTACACCAGCTCTCCCTGCCAGTACAGGTACTAAACACAACCTGTACTTTTATTTTAGGATTATTTGTGTGCAATGGCTTCTTCTCTTCCTAATAATCCTGTTTTAATTTTAACACAAACCCCAGAGACTTGTGCTTTGTATGAGGTGTGAGTCCATCCAAGATCTGAGAGAACAATTAAGGGGTTTTATCAATTATTTTGAAGCTCTTTCCCTCTCTCGTCCCCATCAAAAAAAAAAAAAAAGGCCTGAGGTCATTACATTTTTCTATTTCTGTTGCTGTGCACTTCAGAGAAAAATAAAGAGTTAAAGGCAGGTTATGCATGAACAAGGAGCATTTTTGCTATACTCAGACTTCAAGTTAAGATGTTTTAGAGCAGTCCCATTTTTCTCTGCAGTTTAATACAACTTTGGTACAAGATTTTATTAGAGTAAATCCAAACATCCTCATTTTGCTTTTGGACACAAATTCAGTTACACTCAACAAGCACAAGGTTGATTGATGAGCAGGAAATAAAATGAGAAAATTGATCTCATTACAGGCACCCAATAACTGACACAGGATTGACTCTCTTGGCCTAATCACTTTTATCAACACAATCAGGTGTCTTCCCAAAGCATATTGCAAGGAGTGTAAACTGCACATTAAAATTATTTAGGAGGTGCATGTAGAGAATTAAATTTTCTTTAACTGCCCCTACACTAGGAATCTTTATCTCCACAGATGTACAAAAGGAGCCATGAAAGGTCCTATCAATGCTTTTTTATCATAATTGCTCTCTGGGAGCTTTGGGTAACCATCTAAAGGTCTCTGCTATGTGGCCTAACAGGGAGGCTGTCTGTCCTCACTCTTAAGAGCAATAAAAAGCTTGATGCCACCCTGTCCAACAAGCAACCATTTTTATAAGAAGTCTGTTTTATCTAATTAAAGGTTGTTTTACCCTTGGAATAAAGGGATTGGTTTCTCCTTTCCCATCATCTGAGCATAAGGACAGCTGAGATATGGCTGTGGCTCCCCTCTGGACATTGATTTTTTGGCTGCTGATGTGTCTTAAACCATGTGTATGTGTAAAGAAGGGCAATGGAGCTGAGGAAGGGTTTGGAGTACACGTCTGGTGAGGAGTGGGCGAGGGAGATGAGCTTGTTCAGCCTGGAGAAAATGAGGCTCAGTGGGGATCTCATCACACTCTGAAAAAAGGTTGTAGCAAGAGGGAAGTTGGCCTCTTCTCACAGGTAAGTGAGCAACAGGAGGAGGAAATGGCCTCAAGTGGCACAGAGGAGGTTTTGATTGGATATCAGGAAAAATTTCTGCACCAGAAGGGTTGTTAGGTGTTGGCACAGGGAAATGGTGCAGTCACCATCCCTGGGGGGCGGAATTTATAAGATGTGTAGATGTTGCACTTGAGGACACAGTTTAGTAGTGGGTTTGGCAGTGCTGGGCCTGGGCTTGATGATCTTAAAGCACTTTTCCATCCTGAATGATTCTGTGCCTCTGTGATTTATGACTGACACAAGGTCAAAAGCTGTAGTCCAGTACACAGCCAGATTATTCATGGTGGGCTTGTTTCCCCTAAAGTGAAAGGAATTTCTGTTCCTCCAGCATGGGGATCAGCAGAAGAGGCTTGTGTTGCAGCTGGCCATGTGTGCCTATTCAGGAAGTGTGTGGAATGAAGATGGAGAGAGTGGAAGGAGGAAAATTGGCTGCTAGTCTTCAGAAAAAACTTTGGAATCCCTGCACTGATGCCTGTGTTCATTGCAATGAATATTAACAGAGGGAAAGGAACATACACGGTTACGTTCATTAATATTAACAGAGGGCTAAGTGGATAAGATAGCTTCCCTATAAATATTAAATAGAGCAGGTTTTCTAACTCCCACGAAGAACCCAGATGAAATGCAGGCAGGAGGACACTAACACTGCTCTCAAACAAATATCAAGCATAGGAACATTTTATCTTGCTAAGCATGCCTATTGCTTTCCCTATACTACATCAATAAAATTCCCATTTGCCTGATGTAGAACATCCATTTCCTCTGGGTTGTTGCCAATTATGGTAAAGAGCTAATCAATAAAGTAAAATCATGGGATTCATGAATGTTAAAAACTCATGCATAACTCACAGGCCATGTTTAATTCCAGCATGCTGGAAATGAGGCAGATATAAACCAGTGTAACTACCAGGCTCTGCAGATCCTAAGAAAACCAAGCCATATTTCTGCTTTTGGTTAAGGTATAGAAAGTATTGCCCCAATATTTTTAAAGCAATCAGGAGATATAGGCACGGACAAAGATTTACGACTCCGATTATCTTCTTGCTTGCTGACGTAAATTAGTCTTCTGGGAAATGAAAGTTATTTCTCAAAACACCCTTAATGATCTGAGTCAGAACTGTGGATGATCTCTCTCCTACAAGGGTTTTATAGTAAAAACAGAGGTAAGAGCTTCTGTTGCAAAGGACGATAGAAGTGGGAACAGAAATATTTCATGAGTGTGAGCTCATCCTCCAGTGTGTCACAGGCACTTCTGCCTAGCAAACAGGGCTCTGGATGGAAATAAAGTGTTTACTTTTCCATTTGGATCAGGTCAATGGATTATTCCAGCCATTGACATTATCTCTGCAAACAAGGAATCATGCCTTGGACTGGCAAGACAGGGTTTTCAAGGTAATGAAAGTTGCTGGTGCCTGAGATCATCCTTGTGTTCCTGACCCCGTGTCAAAGGGATAGAATGATTGATTCAGTCCCAAATGCCTTGTTCTGATGAACAGTCTGATCCTCCCAGCTCTGTATCTGGCACCACCTCACAAAGCCCCACAGGTGATGCTTAGTACAGGGTACCAATTTTGGCAGCCACCACAAAGCCAGGAAAGAAGGAAGCTATGAAACCAAGGCATTTCCATGCCCTGAACAAGACCAAGATGTTTCCCTGTTTCTGTTTCTTCATGCTGTAATCAACCCATGTGTAACTATGATAAATAGAGCTGCAGTTGTAACCACACAAACAGGTTTGTATGGCCACCTGTAAATGAGCTGAACTATGGGAAAAGCCCCTAAAATGCATCCAGATATGCTGATCTTTTTGCCAGGGGGTTATCTCTTCTTGTGACAAACTTCCTGGATAGTGTACTAGTTTGAAAACAAACCAGTGGGAGGCACTGAGTAAGAAGAACAATTTAATAGGGAAATTAAAGAAAAAAAGGAAAAAAAAACCCCAAAACCACTAATCCAAACTGACAGAGTCAGGATACAAACTTAACACCCTGTTAGTCAGGGTGGTGGTAGTAGTCCGATGAAGGGGTGGCTGCAGTCCTCTTGAAGTGGTGGATGTGGTCCTGTTGAAGCGGCGATCCTGTAGGAAAGGTCTGCTCCTCCTCGGAAGGTCCAGCAGTGGCTGTGTAGCTCCTGTCCTATGGGAATCCAGTGGAAAGGTGTCTGTACTGTTCAGAATCTCAGATTATATGCAGGATGGAATGCTCGGTTCCTCTTCCTGGGTGGAGCATCTCACAATAGGATGATGAGTCATAAGGCCGGGTGTTGATGGGCCATTAACAGAAAGATAGGGAGGAAGCCAGGAAAACACTGCCCACCTGGATTCAACAGCTCATGAGGGTGGTAATAGAATACACTGCAACCCAGGACAGATAGCTAGAACAGTATGCAGCCTTGGCCTTAAAAGGAGTAGCAAAGGTGGTGATCAGATGCTGAAGCAGGGTGATACTTGGGAACACAGATAATTGCCAGCTGACCCCAGATGTTCCTGTTACTTGGCAGCTCTAGAGCATTTTTTTTTAATAAGAATTGATGTCAGGGTACTTTCACAAAGTTCTGTTCCATTGAAATGCCATTGGTGGGTAAGATGAGACAAATTAACATCACATTCTAAATTTTTGGCTTAAAACCAGACAACTTGACAGCCCATGCTCCCACTCATTGGTGCAAAGGGTTGGACTTTGATTCAAGAGGTCCCCAGAGGCAAATTAGCATCCAGCATCTCTTGTCTTCATGAGCAGCTTGCACAAGTCCTGGTGAAGCTGTGGTAGCCCCACACCAAGGGTCTGCCACAAGCAACACTTTTACAGGGAAGGGCCAGTCTTTGTGTCGTGAATGCTCACATTAATGGAAATTATACTGACATCAGTGGCTAGACTTTAACAAATGATCTGTGCTAATCAGTGTTGAGTTCTCACTGCCTTCCAACGAGCCCTTTGCTATTCACATCTTTCCCTTGTGTGCCCTCTTCTCAGAAGTAACAAGGACATGAGAAAAAAAGAGCCTAAAGCTCACCCAGTGGAGGTTTATTTTGGATATTAGGAAAAATTTCTTCACTTCAAAGTGTTGTCAGGTTTTGGAACAGGCTTTCCAGGGCGGAGTTACCATCCTTGGAGGGATTTAAAAGACATGTAGATGTGGCACTTGGGGATATGGGTTACTGGTGGACTGGGAAGTGCTGGGCTAGCAGTTGAACTTCGTGATTTTGGAGGACTTTTCCAACCTAATCTTAGAGGAATTTTCCAACTTACAAATCTAAAAATTCTGTCATTCTGTGATTCTCCTGTTTGTTCCCTGGCCAGCAGAGCCTGCCCTGGCAGTGGAGGCAGTGAGGCTCCCAGTCATGCTCAGAGACTCTGAACCCACAGCAATGATCGAGGTGAATGCTCGATTCAACATGTGCTCAGATTGAACCAACCAATTCTCATTTATGCAATGACCTCATAAGCTTTTTCCCACAACATAACATTTTATTGACTTCACCTGCAGTTATTTTCATGCAAAGAAACCCTGCCTGGACTCTTAATATGTTTTCATGCATTTAGACAGTAATTTTCATATGCTCCTGGCAGAAACTACCACGTGTTTTAACAGCCTGCTCTGTGAGTAATGGCAACAAATTCAACTCTCTTTACTGTTTCTCCCAATGAATTATTTATCTCCACTTATTTCTCAGGAAAAAAAAAGAAAGATGTAGATGTCCTCTCTGCACCACCTACAGAGTCCCTTCAAACAGAGCTCCTCCTCTTCTGCTGAAGCTGCTGCAGAACAAAGTCAAAGATCTGACCACCCCCACCACCAGATGTTTCCCGACTGTTTTCACCTGCCCTGCAAGAGGGGAATGCTTCCAGGTCATTCAAGGCTGTGTACAAAAAGCCCAGTGCATCCTGTTATGGAGCTGGGTCCTGCCATGGTGCTGTGAAAAAGAGAGAATGAGGCCTAAAAATACATACATGAACTCTTAAAATAGAATTAAAAAAAAAAAAAAAAAAAAAAAGAAGAAGTAATTTTTACTGTTTGTGCTAATGGCTTCTATTCTGGAAAAATTTCTTCCTTTTCCTGTATAATTTTTCCTTATTTTATATAAATTATGCCGCCTCCTAATCCCCATAAAACACGTGACAAAGCTTTCACAGACTTTGATGGACTTGGAAATGGAGCAATTTTAAACAGAGAAGCAGTAATTAACCCATAATTCAAATGAGGCAGAAATCCTTCCACTGCTTTTGGGAGCACAATGATGATCCTCGGGGAGCCCTGGGGGCTGGATCTGTAGCCCCTTCCCTAGGCTGGGAACAAAGGGCCAGGGCTGTGGCCTGGTGTTCAGACCCTCGGCTGCTGCTCCTCCCACTCCTGGGAGAGACAGAGACAGAGACAGCTCCAGTGACTTGTCCAGGCTTCTGAGGCACAAATCAGGAAAATTAGTGTTTGTAAAACAATTCAGTGTCTTCTGGTCAGAGTCTGCAAAATGCTGCAGCCCTATTTTCACCAACAGAGAGTACAGAGAGTACATCATCTCATGTGGAAGAGGGACTTCCCTAACCTTGTTTGTATAGACTTTTCTATAAAACACTAAAAACTGTCTTTCACTACCATGCCTCGGAGGCAACATTGAGAAAACATCAGCAGATATGCAGCAGGAATTTCTATTGGGTCCTCCTGTTCTTCCAAAAGGCAATGGGCTGTGAGTTACAGGTTTCATAGAGCCAGTTTTTCTCAAGGTTTACAATGCAGTGAGAAGTACTGGGCATCATTTCCATGGCACCAGTGCAATTTGGCTGTCCTCTGTCAGATTGTGCAGCTCTGTCTGAGCCATGTCTGGGAGAGTAGAAAAGGACAGGGGTGTTTTTGAGGTGTTTGCAGCTTGACAGAAGAGAGAATGAGGTTGGACAAGTCTGTAGGGATCTGATTGCTGCTTTGCAGAAGATCACGGGAGGTTGGAGGCAGTATAAGTCAGTCATGGAAGGGATTATGAAATAGGATTACTGGGAAGAAGCATTTTCTGCAGAGAGGGGAATAAACCTTAAATGAAAGTGGAGTCAAAGGAGAATCAACAGAAGACCAGCAGAGATGACATGCAGTGCTGGGAGGTGTATCCCAGTGGTCTGAAACAGGATGTTAAAATACCTCCATGGCTTTAGGAGCAAACCTTTTCACCATGTTCAGTTGGTGAAAACCTTTTTAAACCTACCTTAGCCACAGTGAAAATGGGGTTTAGTAAGTCATCTCAGCATGGGGAAACTGATCATTGTGGTACCTTAATCAGGGCTGTATGCAGCCACAGCCAGCAAGAATGCTCACACTGTGTGTATATCCATAGAATCACAGACTCGGGGAATCATAGATTTTTTTCAGGTAGGAAAAGCCCTCCAAAATCATCAACTCCAACTATTAATGCAGCACAGCCAAGCCCACCACTAAACCATGTCCCCAGGTGCCACACACAAATCTTCATGTGCCTACACACAAGATGGGAGCACCAAAACCCACATCACTGCACACTGGGCTTCTCCAAGTCCCTGCAGTGCCCAGTGAAACCTAGTAGCACTGTGACTGCTGACACCAGGAGGAGCCTGGCCCTCAGAGTCACCACAATTAGGGCTGCCCTGGCATTATCAACCCTCTGTGCCAGCTGCTGAAATTCCTCTGATTTATTTTCAGAGGTCTGGCTGCCAGTAAAATGGGAGGGAAGAAAAAATGGCACGCTTTTAACTGAAAAGCTGTTTTCACATCATCCTGGATTTGTCCCAGGCTGTAGGCATCCCTGCAAAACAGACACATCCCTTGACTTGCATGCAGCAGAGAAATTAATCATATAACCATAAGGACAAGCCAGCCTCTCTCAGCAACAGCTCTCCCACGAAAATTTAGGGAAAGGGCTGGGGAAGAAGCTGCTGTGTCAGGTTGGCAGCATACATAGAGGCAGCCAAGGCTCTGCTAAGCCATGAAAGTACCCACTGATTAAAAAAGATTGTGAACAGAACATGTTATTCTTCCTCCCACTTAGCAAACTGATCGATTTTCCCCCAGGAAGGTAATAGCTTCAGTCTTCAAGGGTAACTTCTTCTATTAAGAAAACATGAATAGTTTGAGGTGTATTTCTAACAACAGTCTGGAGAATTTGCAAAGGTCCCGGGCAGGATGAAGGAAAAAAATTACAGTTTGGCATCAGTCACTCTGGGTAGTCCAAGATGATAGAAAATATTAGGAGTGTATGAGAAGTTAGAAAGGAAAGACAGCGAAACATCTGCAGGGAAATACTTAGTGCTGAAAGAGATGAAGGTTCCATTGACAGTGGGAAATCCAAAGGAAAGGATTTCAGGACAAAATTTATTCTTTACCATCATCTCAATAGCTCCAAAATGCAAATCACTTGCAGAGCCAGTGGTGAAGATCATTTGCTTTATGGTTATGTTGCCTCTGCAAGATGCAAATGATCAATGAAGCTTCACAATGAAACTTTAAATGGCTAATAATGCAAACCAGACACAGAGTGAAGGCACAGCAATTATTGATACAGGCTTTATGTTTTGTGGAAATGATTCTCCTTTTTTTTTTCAAGGACAGCAACATGAGAACTGGTATCAAGTTTCTCATCCTGATTTGAGCAAAACCTCTAAAAAATTAAGTTTATGCAAGGGAAGGAGTTGTCACATGCCAATGGTCTTTATCTGTCTGTAAGACCTCTGCATTTCTGTAAATGCTGGAAATCAGGCAATATCATTCAGCTGCAGCTCCAGGACAGAGATCAGACTTGTGTTGCTCTGAGAGGTGAGCAGCTCTACTTTATCATCATCCAGCTGCAACAGCTCAAGGGCCTTTTTCATCAGGAATGCTGAAAAGAATCAAGGCCCTTCTGAGGTGGGCATGCACTCTTTGTGCTCTCAGGGTCTCACAGAAATTCAGGCTGCTGAATTCCAGCTCTAACCCCAAGACCTCTGGTCACAGCAGCCATGCTCCACGACCTGCTGGTTTTAAAGACACGAGGAGCTCATGTATGGTGAAAATGCCAATTTAAGCCTCCTCTTAAAGACAGCCAATACCCAAAGCAATACTGGAAAACAGCTGAATCTTGCCCAGGATACTCATCATTACTACATGTGTTTGTTCCCTGGGCTGGTATTTTGCTAAAGCAAAATCCATCTTGCATCCTTAGCCTTCACAGCCTAAAGAGCTTTGAACCCTTTTTGTTTTTTTTTCCAATTTATATGAGAAGCAAAACAGACCCAGTGGCAGAAGGTAGGTCCACACTTGGAATAACTTTTCCCAGCTGTTGTAATACCTGGTATTATTTGAAAGGAAAATTTTCCTTCAGAGTTCACAATTTATTAGGCATCAGAGAATGCTCTGCTTGTTTTCTTTCCTAACATTATTTTGATGCTCAGAAAGGCTTTTTGGTATCTAACAGGCTGAAGGCTCTTTAGATTCATCCCATGACACCTTCATCATACACATCCCTTAACACCTAGCAAGGCAGGCCCTTCTGTGCAACCTTAATGGAAGTCAGCAGAAAAGAACCAGAAGGCACAAATCTGAGAATCAAAACTTGACTGACTCCCAGGATCATGGAGCAACCTATTTTATTGGATTTTATTTGGGAAATTTTTCATTTAGATTTAAAACTATTTTTCTCTTCCTAAAGTGGATGAGGAACTTTGCTAAGATGAACAGAGCTCGTGCTTTGGCCAGAGTATTTTCTTCTCACTTGCTTTTGGGACTGAGCTGTGGAACTGCTGGTCCTGGGTGGTCACAGACACTGGGAGGTGGACATTCACCTAGGCCTGAGCCACAGTGAATGAAATCCATCTGCTGTGGATTTTAAACCATCCTGGATGCAGAGGGGACATCCACAGCAATGCCCCTGTACTTCTCGTGGATCATCACAGCGTGTCACCCTTGCTCCACATGTTGCTCTGCAGGGTTGCACTTGTAAGGAGCTGAAAAGTGGGTGAACCAGCTGTGCAGGAGAACATTTATCATGTTGGAATCTGACCTTCCTTACTGCTGGCTGGCTTGTTCTCCTTCAGCTGTTCATCTTTCCAGGAGAATACGCAAACACTAGGCAAGAGCTCAAAAATCCTTACATATGTCGGCCCTTCCTTGTCCTCAAAGCATCCAAATAGTTTGAAAAAAAACCCCTGTAGCATGTACTAAAGATTAGAAACTGTAGATTGCAAGAAAGGTGCAAATATAGACACTATGATCACATAACTGTGACCCGAAAGAGTTTCCTGCAATCCAGGCTGACACTGGCGCTTCAACTGTGACCACAAAACTACCAGAATGAAAGGATCAGTTTCATCATGCAAATAGTTTCATGCAAACTAGACACAGATTTAGTTTCAAAGCACTGACAAGCAGAAGAACTGTGCAGGAGAATTGGAGACCGAATCTTTCTTGACTAGCCTAATCTTCTGTGACAAGGTGACATCCACTCAGTGGGGATGAGGGAAAAGCTCAGATGAGATCACACCTCGAATCCTGTGTTCAGTTTTAGGCCCCTCATGACACTGAAGTGCTGGAGTGTGTGTCCAGAGAAGGCCAGAGGAGCTGGAAAGGGTCTAGAGATGAAGTCATTTGAGTGACTGAGGAAGCTGGAAGGGTTTACCCTGGAGAAAGGGAGGCTCAGTGAGACAACGTGGCCTAGGACACACCGCAGCTCTCCACCTAAGCCAGCAACATCCACCTACAGTCCCTGTGTTCCTTTCAGTTACAGCTTTGGAGGGTTTGGTCAAGGCTTCCCTTGGTCCAGGGAGCCCCAGAGGGCTCTTGTGGCTTGGTTTGCCCAGAGTGGGGGTGCCCAGGACCTGGTGAGCCTGGCATTGGGGACCAAGGCTGGGGCTTGTGGGCTGGGAGGTCCAGCTCTGAGGGTTTCAATACCATGGAGGGAGTGGCAAACTGGGATTTGTGCCAGGGACATCACCAGGCAGCCCCAGACACAGCTCCACTGCAGCTGGATTCTGGCAACCAGTGACAGCACATGCAGGGGGAATGCTTGGCTGAATGGGAGCTGGGGAAGATGGCCAGGGGGTTTCTAATGCAGACTGAAAGCTGGGACCCTCAAGGCTGGGCATGGTATCTCTCTTGGGGCTACAGGCAGATGGAGTTCAAGACTCTCAGCGACAGCAGGTGTCCAGAGAGGATCTGGGGACATTTCAGGTGCCCCCAGACCCCTGCTCCCTCCTAGCAAGACCTACTGAATGCCCTTTCCCTCCACTTCCTCCAGGCCATGGCTCAATCAACCACTCTCATCCTGGTTCTGCTGGGCATCTTGAGCAGCCTGAAGCTGAAGGACCAGGACAATTCATCAAAGCCAAAGGGATGCGGGAGCCTGAGGAATGCCTGCATCAGGAGACGACTCAGCTCCTGCAGGAGATTGAGGGGAACAGTGGCATGACAGACACCCTGCTCCCTTCTGCACTGCAGCAGCAGTGGCTGCTTTGGGTCAGTGCAGCAGCCCTGGTCCTGGTTCTGCTCACTGTGTGCTCCTGGCTGGCCAGGAGAAGGAAGATTCAGGAACTTCCTCAGTTGCTTACACAGTTCTGGTCTCCCAGAAGACACCTATGAAGCTGGAATCAGGCTGATTGTGCGATGTTTGCCACTGCTGAAGTCTCCAGTCTATGACTTGTGATTCATTTGTGAATCCCCACAAGATTCAAACAAGTGTCTGTGGCACTGACAATCAGCCAACAGCCTCCCCTCTTTGGTGTAACAAAATCCCATGGGCTGTTTTCTGTTTTCCAATTGTCACATTTTTTTTTTCAGCCAGTCCCATCTCCCCATCCCTCCTGTCATAACGGATGTGTGAATCTGGAGATTTGCCCTTTTCCAGGGAAATCATTGTATTAGAAACAACACTTGGCGTGAAACCCAGGGGTGCGTGCTTGGGCACACAGAAACATCAGCACTGCAAATACGAGCAATGCAGACCTGAGGCTCCAGCACCACCTTCTTCCTGGCTCTTGGAACATGTTGCTCTGCAGGCACCGTGCTGCCTCTTCCTGCAGTCAGAATGGCTCCCCAGGGAGCAATATCAGACTTCTGGAGCTGCAGCTCCTGATTGCAGCAATGCTTTATGGTAGCAGGAGATGGTCGGCAGGAGCTGAGCAGCAAGGGTGGAGCCATGCCTCACATCCCGGGCAAGTTGTGCCCATGATTTCCTCTCGTCACCTCAGGGTGATGTCTGTAGGGAGCTGTCCCTAGTTCCCCTCACAGCCCTAAAAACATGCTGCTGAGATGAAAACAAGGTGGTTAGTTTGTTTTTCTCTTAGGTCTTCTCTCGCCTCAGGAGAAAAACTCCTCAAGCCAATTAAAGGAAAGGATTTGGGCTGCCTTTTTGAATATAGAAGAGCAACCTAAAGGTTTCCATTAAGAAATCTTAACTAAGAAATTTTCACTGAGGAAGGCTGCTGCTGTAATAGGAAGGTGTCCTAAAGGACAACCTGACTAATGCAGGGTATAACAAATGTCTGCAACAGCAAACAACAGCAAGAAGTCGATGAGCAAAGTGCCAGGCTGTGTGACTCCATCCTTTAACCCCTTAGAGCCCACTGCTAGAGCAGGATCAAATCCCTGCTGCACTCTGGAATACACATCTCAATGGAGAATTTTTGAGACAGAGA
Source organism: Lanius collurio (assembly GCA_020086605.1). Classification (NCBI taxonomy): domain Eukaryota; kingdom Metazoa; phylum Chordata; class Aves; order Passeriformes; family Laniidae; genus Lanius; species Lanius collurio. Next base: position 5,304,647 of record JACBWW010000044.1, on the reverse strand, counting down.
GAAGGTGCACTGTGGCACAAGGCTCTCTGTGACAGCAGCAAACCCAAACAGCCTTTCTGAGGAGAACTGAGCCCTTTCTGAGCCCTGTCCCCCTGCTCAGATTTAGTGATGAGTCTCACCCAAGGACTGTGGCTCCACACCCCTGGAAAGGATGTGAGAGCTCACCACGAGGGGGATGTTGTGGCCCTTGAGGGGATGCTGCAGACCTTGAGGGGATGCTGCACCTCACAAAGAGATGTTGTGACACATAAAGGGATGATCACAAAATCTCATTCTGATTTCAGCCTTACAGGTGTCTTCTAGGAGACAAGAACAGCTGACTGTAAGCTGATGAGGAGATGCCCTTGCCTGGCCAGACACGGCGAGCAGGACCAGAGCTGCTGCAGAGCGCCAGCTCTGCAGAGCGCCAGCTCTGGGGCCTGCCTGCGCCTGGCAGCAAGTTGCCATGGCTACAAAGTGAGCTGCTTTGAGGGGGAAAGATTAAATCTGGCCTGGCTGCCAGACCGCAGCTACGCTGGGAGCCGGGTCAGCGCCTTGCGCGGAGCCCACAAGTGCGGGAGAAGCTCCGACACCTCCAAGAGCCGCCGCCCACTCCAGGGCTTCCAGCTCCCAGGTGTTGCACACGAACTTTGGAACAGGAAAGTGAAGTCATCCTGAGCTATTACAGCAATCGAGGAAGAACTGAGCGCTTTTTCCAACTTCACTGTCGTCGGAGGGCTCTTGTCCCCATTTCCTGGCCAGCTGCTGGCTCGGGAAGAGCTGTGCCTGTCCCCACCATCTCAATCTCCTGGGCACCACAAGAGCGGACACAAAACAAGGGTCTCCTTGGGCCACATCCAGAGTTTTATTTCACTCCCCAGTACCGCTTGGCAGGCTCAGCATTCCCTCTCTCCACAGTGCACTTCTGACTAAAGCCTTTTTTTTGGCTCACTGCAGCCGGGAACTGAAAGCATCATGTCAGGGGTGAAGTGTGAGCACAGAGCTGCATGTAGAAGTCTCTTGGTCGTGGATTAGTTTTCAGCTGCTTGTTCTGCCTCCCAAAGGAAGGAAAGAGAAAAAGAAAAAAAGAAAAAAAAAAAAAAAGAAAAAAAAAGAAAAAAACAAAGGGAAAAAGAAGAAAGAAAGGAAAGAAAGAAAAGAAAGAAAAAGGAAGAGGAAGAGAAAGAGGAAAAGAAGGAAAAGGAAGCCGAGTAAAAATTTTTAAAATATCAAGCAGATCCCATGACCTCACCACACGGCACACATTTCAAGTGCTCCAAGAGAAAATAAGGAATGAATCAACAGTCTATGCCCCATGACTATTATCCTTCTTCTGCCAGTTTGGCTCTACTTTGCAATTAGTAGCAAATGCATTTTTGAAAAAAATTTAAAAATTAACAGGCTCTCTATTACTGGCATTTCAGCTGTGTCCTCACATGCACACTGGCAGAATATCCTGCGCATCAGATTTTAATTGCAATCAGTTCTGAGGCTGGAACACTGATGTTTTTATTTATAGCAGTAAACCATCACTGCTGCAGTGCTTCCTATTACCTGTTGAAACTGAATTGCAGTCTGAAAAAATAGGATGCCTCTGATAGAGCCCACAGCAGTTTTCTCTCAGCTGTAAGAGGACTGATAGTTTCCCCATGTGTCTCTCTCCACACGACCTGAGAACAGCCTGGACACTGATTTCACAGAATGATTTCCATTTTTCCACCTTTCACAGCATGGCTGCATCCTATCTCAGGCCCAACATGATGGCAATCCTTCATTTCCAGCTGCAGGACCCATCAGCCCATCTCTTTGGATGTGGCAAGGTCTAGAAACTCTTCACAGAAGCAAAAGCACTCACTGGCACATCACCAGTGGGCTTTACAAGCAGATGAAGAATTTTTTTTAAAATCCATCTGAAAAGACCTTATTTTCCCCTGTAGCTGCAGCAAGCCAAAAACCAGAGGTAAGTCATGGTAAAAGGAGATTGCAGAACTTTAAGATTCCTACCACTCAGTTTTGTTTGCCTCCTGTTCGTAAATGTATAGAAGTAATGATACAAATTGAAACTGAGTGATAGGTGAAAGCAAATTTAGGCAAGGCTAGGTAACAACTAAAACTTTTGTGTTTTCAGTCTCAGAAAGGATTAGTTTTCTAGGCAAAGAAAGATCACCTGTCTTGAACCACATAAAGACAGAAGTTCTGCTCCACACGAAAGGGAAGGGTCCCACCCACAGGGCAGGGACATTTGCACACACCCCCCACCTCCAATTTCCTGGCCAGCTCACTTTGAGGATGCCTCTCACGGCAAGATCTGGCACTGCCAGCATGGTTATTTCTGCCTTCATTCACTACTCAAGCTTTTAATTTATTCTAACAAATTTGAGACCTGAAGCTTGGGGCTACTTTTCTACTTGAGTTATTATTGCCTGAGCCTCCCCCCACATTTGCACAACAGGAATATAAAACAGCTTTACATGCAGATTACCAGATTTTTTCCTCACTTTTCCCTCCATGTCACACCGTTAACAGAGCCTCACAGACAAGGCTCTCTACATGGTGCAGGAAAGGGGACAAGATTCCTAAAAACGTCATAGCTTCACTTGTTTTTGTAACAAGTCTTGCTGCTGCAGAGGGGAAGATGGAGCTGTAAGCTCTGGCAGCAGACAGGATGAGATGAGCCATAGGGAGGAAATGAGTCACAGCCCCAGCGGGGCAAAGGGAGTTCCCCAGAGAAGACGCAGCAGAAATCAAAGCCTGCTGTCGTCCTGGGGCACCCTGAAGGAGACACAAGCTGGGACAACACGTACCGCTGGGTAGGAAAACCCACCACTACCACACCACTGATGTTCAGAGACATTTTGAGCAGCTGAAAGGGCTGTGTAGGTATAAGAGCTTAAATTCCTCAGATTTTGTCTTTGTGTCACATGTTTCAGTATTTCTCAGTATGGTAAGGAGATGCTTGAGACTCACAAATGTCATCAGAGTATCAGAAAAAAGAGTCGAATAATATAATTTATCCAAAGTAATGATGCTTCGTTGATGGTGTTCTGATTCCCAGGAATGGCAGAAACCAGGGGACACCATGGACACTTTCTGGAGGACTTGGGGCTGAGGAGACAAAAGACAAAAGCCTGTGTACAGCAAATATTAACCCAGCTATGAGTTACCTTGAATGAACCTGAACTGCCAGTAGGACAATTCTAAGCATCCAGTAGTCACAACAAACAAACAAACAAACAAACAAACAAAACCCACAGAAACAAAAACAACAACAACAACAAAAAGTGAAAAGCACCACTGTGGTGAAATTTGTTGGGCAGAGTCTAGAAATGTCTAACAGACATCTTCAGCCATGAAAGGCATCTAATACCTCTTGGGTGTGTGGTGTAGATGATTTTGGGTATTTTAGAGCCCTGGTCCACATGGTGAGGAGATGGAGAGGAGGGGAGGCAGCGCAGAACCGCGGACAGGCAGGATACCCCCAACAGCACAAGCACAGTAGCACCCAACTTGTCCCAAACATGTTGTTTCTCTGCTCAGAAATTCAGATCCGACCGACAACGACTCTTGAGAACCTTCCTGTACAGGATTTCTGGCAAGACAAACAAGAAAAACAAAGAGTACAAGCACAGTCTTGTCAGCAGGTCCGTGCAGCGGAGCCCGGCTCCTCTGCAGAGTCAGGATAGGGAAAGGAAAGTTTCAGCTTCAACAGCCCAGCTCCGCCAGACCCTGGGCACTGCTGCGGGTGAGTCACGCCTTGTTCATCTCATAAAGAGCTGCCCTGTAAACACGGCGGAACGCAGACAGAGGAGCAGCAGGGAACGTCAGGATTGCGGTCGGAGGGAGGAAAATCATCCAGCAGCCACGCACCCGCCCCCGTCCAACCCTGGGAAGAGGGCGCCTGCCCTCAGAGACAAGCCACTGTCCAAGCAAAGGGCTGCTCCCTGCCTCACACCACTGCCATCGTTTCCCCAAGCACCCCCACAGTCCCGTGGAATTCCCGTTCGCATTTCTTTTTATGGGCTGTACCTAATATTTCCCATCCCCAGGGTGCCCTGGTTCCCTGGGGATTCTCTCCTGGGAATGCGAAGCCAGTTCTCCGACTGCTGCTGTAAAACCCGCATGGTTGGGCGGCAGAGGCAGAGGATGTGGAAGAAAGGTCTGTGCCGGCATGCTGGCACTGAACTCTTTAACTCTTTGTTCTTCACAAGTTACCAGCCTGCTTGCAAACACTGGCAGCGGGTTTGAGATTTAAAAGGATCGGGTATCTTGTGACAACACTACACAATGCTGGCAGAGATTTCCGGAGTCTTTTTTTTGGAAAGACAATAGACGTTGCTATTCTGATTTATCCATTTTTTTCCCGGTTTTTCCCCTACAGGGGGAAAGGGGATTTTCACAGATGCAGGTATCTTAACCCAGCTCATGCAAAGCACTGTTTCCACACTTTACTGTTGCAGAAATTATGGTTTTTTTACTTGATTTAAAACTCATTGAGGGCCGTGGGAAGCCAATATTTGCAGTGAGGTTTGAAGAAGGTCCCTGGCGAGAACGAGTGGCCACATTTTCTGCAGTTATGGCAAATTCTGAGTGTTGGATGAGGATTTTGACTCCTGGTGCCCCTAGTAGATGGACATTTGCACTCTGTTTTTGCACACTGTATTATTTGCCAAAATATCATCTATTTTCAGGGTCTTAAGAGCAGGATGTGTTTCTTTTCTCACTCAAGGCCATTATTTTTGCCACATTTAATAATTGCACATTAATTATTTAGCTTATTACTCCACCCTAGAGCTGCTGTGCTGCTGGCCTAGAGCCTCAGGAGAGCAGAGCAGGACAGATCTGTCACAAGAGCTCACTGGGGTGAGTCACAGCAGAGCTGTGAGAGGAGAAGCAGCCATGGGGTGATGGTGTCATCCACCTCCCTGCACAGATCCAGCCCCACTCTCCTGCCAGGGAGCTTCTCTGCCCCTTATTCAGAAGTAGACTGGGAATTTGGACATGGGGCAGTGGTGCTCTGCTTGTGCCAGGGCAGAGCATGGCGACACCATGAGCAGGGGTGGCCAGGCTGGTTCTGGCAGCACAAGCCTGGGCACGGTGTCTCTGTCCTGGGCAGTGCCATCACAAGGCACTCCCCACAAAACAAATTCATTTCCTCAAGCAGAGGACTTCCTGTTACTCCTCTGCTGCTTCATGGTGGCTTGAATTACTTCAGATTTTGCAACATTTGGGGCTGCTGTACGCAAAACCTAAGTTCCTCCAGAACCTGTGTACATTTGCTGCTCAAACACCCATGCTTGTGACAGTCACTGTGTGCCTACTGATGGACTTTCTGTCACCTGCACAACGTGGCACAGGGCACTGGACACCCGCAGGTGGCATTGGGGTGGTCACTGCCCACGGGGAGCAGAGCATCACCTCAGCTCGCAGGGCTGTCTGGCCCCATCAGCCTGCCTCGGAGAAACACCATGTGGCTCTGTGTAGAAGTGACAGATTTGTGGGTTTGTGATGTGCACAAAAAAAAACCCTCCTCTGTCACAGCTTACAATGATCTGCACACCAGCCGCATGTAAATCGTGCTGGGTTGCTCTACCAAGTGGTTTCACTGCAAATCAAGTTCTCTGCACTCCTGTGCTCACGCTTGTTCCCAAAAATGCACAGAAACTGGTTTTGCTGCAGTGCAGGGCTGCCCCACCACACATCTCAGGGCAAACACGAACACAGAAGCTTAAAAGAGAAAGAAGGAACAGAGAGCTACTCCCAAGGGAAAGCAGTGTGTGCACAGGGAAGCAATCCACGGTCTGGCTCCATTAATGCCATATGTCTGATTTCAGAGGAGCATGAGCAGGAAGGGAAGCTGCTGCAAGCAGGGATGTCCTCGGGCAAGGCATCACAGAGGCTTTCACCCAGCCAAGCTGCACCGAGTGCTGTGGCCCTGGTGCTCACTTGTCTATGGTTCAGCTCAATGCCTCTTCAATTTGCTTGCTGTTTTAACTATGAAAAATGTCTGCCGCCTCCAGAGCAACACACGGCTGTAAAATACTTTCCATGCTACCCATGTTTCCCTTCCAAGCAATCCCAGCTCTATGTTTTCATGCATTTCTGAAACAAGAAATAATTTACTGCAAAGCAGTGTTGTAATTTCCCATAAAACATTCATGTGCTGGCCTGTCCTAACCTTGGCTTCCTTTGTGTTGTTTTGACTGGAAGTTTTGCTTCTTAAGAGGCACTGAGCGTGGTATGAACCTATGAAGAGACCTGTGAAACTTTGTCTGTAGGGAGTCATCACGCCAAGATGGAGAAGAACTTAATCCATGCAAGTGAGAAAATAGATGAAGAGGGAAGTAATGGCACAGCAGTGGATATAATGGATTCAGGGATGCAGGCTGTAATCAGATACATGGTTGTTAATATTAATGCAGCTTTTAACACGTTAATGTAACTTCCAGATGAGGCATTAGTTAACTAAGTTAAACAAGGGATGAACCTGATGCTAATGAGGCTGCTAAATGCTCCGTATCCACCAACCCCCATCCAGCCAATCTGCAATTACTGAGCAGACAGAGCCCAGCATTGTAATTTCCCTCCCTCTCAACAGGAATTTCTTGTTTGCCAGAGGTTTTTTGTTTGTCATACCCTGTCACAAGTGCAGAAGGAAACACTATGGAAATACTGTTGTAATTACTGACATCTTGTTTCACAGGCAGCTGCTGAAGGAAAATGAGAAGAATCACAGAATCACAAAATAACTTAGTTGGAAAAGGCCCTTGAGACCATCACGACCAACTGTTAACCCAGCACCGCCAAGCCCAACACTAAACCCTGTCCCCAAGTGCCACATTTACATGATTTTAAATCCCTCCAGGGATGGTGACTCCACCTCTGCCCAAAGGCAGCATCACTCTCCAAACAACAAAGGATCAGGAAAAGAACATTTTGTGTGTTACAACAAACAGCAGTGTCCAGGTCTCCCCCAGAAGCACAGTCCTGAAAACCCCCAAGGAACAGCTGCAGAAGCAACCATCTTTTTTTTTTTTTTTTTGTATTACAGGGTCATGGCCATTCTGTGCTGCTTCTGTCACTGACAGCTACAATCATATCCAGCTACAGGCTGATGCTCTTTATAACCCTTGCAAAAGCTTAGTGGAGGCAGGTGGAAGAGGTTTTTTCCTCATATTCCTAGCCCTAGATGATCTCCAAAGTTCCTGTCAAAATTCTGCCTTACGCTAACAATTTGTAGTGTAACTCCCGTGCAAATTTATTATACCTACCAGTGCTGTTTCGAATTATTTTTCTTCAGTGTTCAGTCATTAGTCTTTTGTTCTACCTGTGAATCTTGGGAACATTGGTTAACGATATGGTGCTTTATTTGATACACTTGTACCAAATAGTTGTAAGACATTTATGTATGTATGAATGTATAAGCACACTACATAAAAAGTAGTTGAGTATTGGCTTTAATTTTGCTTTTGGATTAGTTAGAAACTGTATTTTAATCTGGATGGGCTTTTTCAACCTTGATTGCAGTTATCTGTGCATGGGTAAAATAGCAAGAAAAAGAAAATACAACTGAAAACATAAGCAGGGATGTGATGACATGTAAAACCTTTCCTTCATCATGCTGGGATAAAAAGTCACCCACTGCATCTTTGCAAACCGAAGCAGACAATTGTTATCGTCTTTTACTAGATGCATTTCAGAAAACTGCAACTCTTTTTCACAACCCTTCTTTCAGAGAGCCTCTCTTAATACCAAGAGCCTCAGGATTAATTTCACCTGAAGAAGGGTACTGCCCTGAAGGGAGCATTCTTCACCTTGATGATTAAGGATAAGTGCACTGTGGCACTGGAGGGAATGCTGTCAGTCTCAAACCAATCACTGTTTCTGTAGCAAATGGAGATTAAGTGAGACAATATGCAAGGAGTACACTGAATTTTTAATCTCTTGCATGGATTTTATGATTTGACACAGATCAAAGCATTTTCCAAAAATCTGCACGTTGACATTGTAAGCAGTACTTAAAAGCTATGTGCTTTATTTTGTTAGCATGGATTTCTATTGATTTTGAAACCCCGGTGTATAAAGAGTTCAAAGTACATTTCTAAATACACAAGGCTTTTCTGTCTCACGTCTCACGGAGCTCACCAATCTGCATTTTCTACCTACTGACTACTCTAACCCTACAGTTTGAGAATCCAAGACAAATGGTAATTCTCACGTGTAAAAATCTTCACAAGTCAGGCTTATATAATATCAATGACGCCAAATAATACATTTTTCTTACTTCCACAGTTTAGTTTACATCTGAGAGAATGTACCTCATCCTGGGAAAGTTCTTTTCAGATAAAACAGCAGACAGACGTGAGCTGCAGGTCGGCCACTCCTGCATAGCTGCAATGCTTGACATTCACTGGGGCAACGCCTCACTCATCCTGCTGCTCCTCCTTTCGGACTCACTTTGGGGCCATAACCTCATCTGCGTCTGCATCCAGCCCAGCAAAACGCCTCTGCTTTGCTAAAAGCTTAATTTACAGTGTGGTCTCAAGTTACCTTGAATTTCTGGTGACTCCCAGAACTGACAGCAGCGTTTGGCTTCCCCAGCAGAAACGGGGGGCAGAGGAGAGGACCAAACACACGGGGGTGGAACACAGTCTGGGATGATGAAGGATATAATTTTTATATTCCCCCCCCCATGATTGCATGTAATCCTTTGCACTAAACTTTGGGGTTTGCTACATTTCAATGTAACAAAAGAAAATATGGGTAGAGAAAATTTTTCATACATATCACAGAAATTTGGCTCCAGTGATTATTCAAAGTTAATTTCAAAATTATTTTGATTTTTTAATTGAAATTCACCTTGATTACAAAATTACAAATTATCAAACCTCACCAGAGATTCTGATTTTCTCTTAGTTGGTGTCAAAGTTTGTGTCTTCTCTCTGAAGGGAAGAAATCTCCACTCATCCGTGGGGATGGAGTCCAGCAGGAAATGTTCAGACCCCACTAAATTAGCAGAGGACATACCACTTATAAGATAAAAGATGTTAATAACATGTACAAAAATATAAGTATCCACAGATACAGAAATAAACCTTTCATTTCAATGGTAAGGATTGGCATTAATTCTTTCTAGAGCAAGGATGTCACCAAACTATGCTTATAAACAAACAATTTCCATAACTTAAAATTCCAATTTCCATTTACTGAACACATGGTGAACAAAAACAGCAAAAGGGGAAATGAAATGTTCGTCTTTGCTATTGTGGGTGTGTTAACACTGGGTGGGATTGAATGAATCAAATTAAAAAGTAAAAAAAAAAAAGTAAATCCTGATGGTTTGGGATTTCAGAGGAAGACAACAGAACAAAAACTTGCGAGGAGTTTCTTTGTAAACTACAGGAAGAAGAGGAAAGAAATTAAAAAAATATTTTTAAACTAGTTTTTATACTAAGACTTCTTTTAAACTACCCCAGAAAAAAATCCAGTTACACAAGAGATTTTGTACTTTATTTTGTAAATTTCGTGAATGAGTCATAAGCTTGCAGTCATACCATTATGCAAGTTATATTAATAAAATATGTATGCTTGGCAAAAATTTCATCCCAGCCAGCCAGAATTTTGAGCACCTTTTTATTGGGAGGCATTTGACGTCAACTGGCACTCTTTGGAGAAGAGGCATGGTAGGGAAATTGAGCCTGTGATTCTTCATTCCAATTTTAGACTCCTAATCCCTTGAATTACATAGAAATGTATCCATGACTATTAAAAGCACACAAACTTTTTGAATACTTGCTCACATCACACATTATTGCAATAAAGAACAACCTATGTGTTCCTGATGTGGCCACCTGCTCTTTTTCCAGCCAATAAACATTGAAAAAGCTGATTTTTGTGCTGTCCATCACCTCTTGCACCTGTTTCTGAACAGTCCTGTGCAGAACTCAGTGGCCAATGCCACATAAAATCTCAGCAAGCCTCAGTGAATCTGTTCACTTGAAGATGCTCTGAAGGAATAAGTCGAAACTGTGACAGAAAACTCTGTGTGATTTTTATACTACACACTTGTATGCTGCTGCAAGCTGCAAGGAAAACTTATTTTTTCCTAATTAAAGATAACAAGTGTCAGATGAACTTGGATAATTACTAGTAACTGCTCCACTTAAATACCAAATCTTTACCCAAATGAGTAAACTGTGGGAGTGAAGTTTAGGCCTGCAGTATTTAAAAGGCTGACTCAGGCATCCATCAGCTGACTCTACTTCTGTCAGACGAGCAAGAACCTGCTTTTCCATCCCTAGGTAAATGTCTGCTGCCTAAATCATTTACATATAAAAGTAATTTCTAGTTAAGAATAAATGTAGGTAGAAATTGCCAGTAAGCAATGGTTTCTTGAAGTAGTGGCAAGGTAGAGGAACCTTTTAATAGAAACAACAATGCCAAGTCCTTAGCCCTAAAGCAAGATTTCCTTGCCAGGCTGGATGGAGCCCAGTCAGTTTACAAAATACTGTAACAACTGCAGGAACTGGGGCAAGTGTGTGGGCAGCTGCGCTCCCTCCTGCAGCAGTGTTCAAACCTCATTTATACACTGAACCTACTGGCAGAGCTGGAATGGGTGATGTGCTTCTGGGTCAGCAGAACCCTGAATGTCCAGCCTGATGCAGGCTGACATCACCACGGGTTTAATGGGCTACTGCCCTGTTCCTATGCAGTCACTGTCAGCTCCAGTTGTTTGTCATCAGGCACATTGCAGTGAGATGGGTGACGCTTCCTGAGGGCTCCCTGGAGCCCTCTGCCAGCGGGGGGAAGGTCTGCTGCCTGCAGCTGGAGAAAATGCAGCACAATCTGTTAGACCTGTCAGAGTGACCTGAGGTAAACCTGTACCCAGCAGCCCCACGCAGAAGCCATGCACTAAACATGGCCTTCACCTTGCCTAGGTGTCACAGGCTGAAACACTTCACAGTCAGACGTAACTCTGCACAGATCTCATCAGAAAGGAAAAGCAGGAGTGGCTTCAGGCAGACCCATCTGAACATTCCCTCTCTCTCTACAGATTAAAACCATTTCTCAAGGCCTTGAGGGGAGAGGAGACCTCACTCGCTTGTCTCCTGTCTGACAGCCCAGGGCATAGGCACTAATTGGGTTTACAGACTTCCTGCCACAAGGGTTAGTCCTACTGCCTCTCCCCCAAGAGAAGGGAAGAAGGAGACAAGCACTCCCTAAAGACTGTGACACTTTTCCTTCCTCCTGCTGATGGACAAGGCCTCCTGACACAAGAATGTGTTCAGGAGCTGCTGCTGTTATCTCTTTGGAGTAGTGCAACTCATCCAATAGCTGTTCCATCCAGCCAGCCTGTGCCTGGGGTTCCCTGGCACAGAACACCCCAAACGTCAACTTCATTTACTGTAGGCAACCTAGCAAAACAAAGTCGTCAAACCGTGCCCATTCCTGCACACAGCATCTGGGTTTTCCGTTTTATAACCTGACCTGCAACAAATCCTCTGGGTGTGAGGGTTAACACCACATCAACCCACGGGATGCGTGGCCAACTTCCAAACCAAGTGTGTTTGCGTGGAGGGAATGAGGCCACACCGAGGCGATGGCAGAGATGGCAGGCTAGCACAGCTGTAGGGAAGGTGTCAGAGGAGCCACAGGCTGGCGGAGGAGCCAAGATACCCAGGCTGGGGAAGGAAGCTGTCATAGGAATAGGGTGCCGAAGCTGGAGGGCAGCTGGCACAGGAGCCAGAGGGAGGCCGGTGCAGGAGGCAGGTGTTGGTGCAGCCCCAAGCACCCTCCGCCTAGCTCCATCCCGGGGGAAGAAGCCGTGAGGGGCAGGATCCACACTGGGAGCTGCCATGAAGCCTGCCTAAGGTCGGCTGTCTACACTCAAACACTTTCCAAGGGGAATGACTTTCGCGAGGGCAAGAAAGTCTGCGCGGCCTCCCCCATCCCCCAAAAAACGCTAATTTAAAGAAAAGCTACTCTCGCTTCAGCTGAGCGCCGTCCCGCTACGGACTCCCCGCTCCCGCCCCGCCACCTCACCCCGGACCCGCGGCCCCCCTGGTTCCCCCGTCCCGGCTCGGCCCCGGCAGGAAGGGGAGGGACCGAGCGCCGTTCCAGCCGCCCGTGGAGCTTGGGAGCGACCCGCTGCCCCCCGCTCCTCTTCCCCGGGATCGGCATGTCGGCGCCCGGGAAGGGCAGGCAGCCGCTGCCCGCGGCGGTAAGGCGGGCTCGGGGACGCGGGGAGGGGTGTGAGGAGGGCGGCGATGCCGCTTGGCGCTGCCCCGGGCGCACCGCGGCCGCGGCGGGGGAGCGGCTCCGCGGCAGGGCACCGCCCTGGGCGCGTCCCGGGCCGGGCAGTGCCGGGCAGTGCCGGGCAGGAGGAGCAGCCGCAGCGCCATGGCTTTCGCCCGCTGGTGGTACGCCATGGTGAGTGCGGGGCAAAGCCGCGGGATAGCCGGGACCACCCCGGTGGCGAGCCAGGACCACCCCGGGAATGGCTGGCGGGAGAGCACGGGGTGGGGCGGGCGCGGCGGGCGGGATGTTCCTGCCTCTCCCCGGCGTTCGGATGGAGAAGGGGTAAGGAAAGGGAGTTGTGGTGCCACTGAAGGCGAGACAGAGCTTTTTTCAAAAAAGCTCCAGTGCTTCAGGTCAGGTGGAAGCGCGGTGCGCTCCGGCCGTCCCTGCGCATCGCATCCCCTGTCGGAAAGTGACACTAAAACCCGGGGTTTCTGGTGCTGTTGGCAGTGTTCGTCGTTTCCCGAGTAACGCAGGCTCGCAGGGTGACGAAACCGCAGCAGAACGCATAAGGCAGGATTTTATGTGGGGCTGTTCCTGTTTTGGGAAAAACTGCGCTGCGCCTTTTTCCAGGATCGTGTTCTTCGCTGCAGGTGGGTGGCGGCGGTGCTGCCGGAAAGATCCATCGCCTGCCAGATCCTCCCTGAGCAAACCACAGCTCGCTGATGGCTCCGTTCGGTTTGGATGGACTTGGGTCGCTGCTTATTACTGTGACGAACCGCGACTGCTTTAAAAGGCTTTAAAAAGCCTTTCAGAAACATTTATGGTTTATTACTCACAGGAGGGAGCAGTTGATCTCTGTATAGGGTGGTGGGGAAAAAAAAAGTTTGCGTTCTGTTAAAGTTTTACAGAAAGCATATGTTGTGAAATGTTGGTTTCAGAGAAAACATCACTTTAATGTATTTCCTAAATATATGATCATGCAGATGAAATGTTTTGAAGTTATAACTGTACTTTTAAGTTCCTCCACGTAGCTTGGATCAGTGTTTAGCAGTGTTTTCAGCTGTCAGTCATTGTGCCAAGTCAAATCAGTGTGGTGGAGGTGACACAACATCACAAAGGGGAAAGTTCGAGAATTACTGCGTTAAGCAATGAAATGGATGTAAAAGGTCTCGTTAGCTCTGTGTCATCTCATCCAGGGTAGGAAAAGATACGAAGATATGACTATGTGTGGTCAGGTAAGAAAGCTGCTCCTACACTTGCTCTTTTGGAAACCTGTGGTTGTGGTTGCTGGCACTTGTGGGCCTCCATGTGGGACTGGAGCCCTCTCCCATGTGTGTGATTTACACTGTGGGGGTGGGAGAGGCAGAAAAGGTGGGTGAGAGGAGCAGACACAAAGGAGGTTTATGTGATTCAAGTCTAGGAAGGTTTTCACTGGCTGTTGTATTTAAAGCTGGGGTTTTAAGGATGTGGGTTTCATCTTTTGATTCCTTACCTGGCTTGATTGCAAGTCCCATGGCATCTCTTTGCAGCTGAAAGTTTTCCAAGCAGTGTCAAAGGATCGCTTGTCTTCCTCCCAGTTCCAGCTGCGAGCGAAGGTCAGATTCCCATCTCTTTTAATAGCTGTAATGCTGAGTTGATTGACTTCAGCTGAGAATCTCGCAAGACCTCACTTCTCACCCACTTTACGTCCTCTGAGATGCTGTGCAATGGCCTTAAACCAAAGGCTTGTTAATGCCTTGTAAATCTCCTGAGGTTTAGAAGGAATTTCTTGGAAGCAAAGCCTTTAGTGAGGGGTTAGGTTTTAGGTGTCTGTTCAGTTGTTAGTAATTTTCTCTGTGCTTTTTCACCAGTTACTTTCTAGTTTATAAGTGCTGTTTGACTCAGAAAGGCGTGTCGTAAAACAATACTGTGGTGACATTTTTGTGCACTTTAAAACAGGGTGAAGATCTCAGGGTAAACTTTCTTGCTCATGACACTTATGTATTTTTGTGAACATGTAATTATGGATAAGTTTGTGTGGGATTTTTTTTAGTTAGTAAGGTTGGAAAATATTTTGGGCCAGCTTAAAAGCTGCAAGGAATTGTGAGCTCATGAGTTAAGCTGGAAATGTCACTTCAGCTTTATGCCCGCTGTTGATGTGAGAGAGCTGGGGCTGCTCTGATCCACTGGTTTGGTTATGAATATGTATCTTTGGCACTGTAAGGGAAGATGAGCAGGAAAAAGGAAAGAGTACCCAAAGAAAAAGTCAGAGATGTGAATATGAAGGAGCAGTGAATGTACACTGTCCCACAAAACCTGAGCTTAACCTTCCTACTAAGTAGATTGATTTATTGCATGTATTTTATTTGTATATTTAATTTTTTTACTAGAAGGTTCAAAGCTTGGAAATGCAGATAAGAAAAGAGCTGTTGAAGGGCATTTTTGGAACAGGGTCCCTCATCATACCTTATGCATCAGCTGTTCAGGGAACAAGTATGTTTTCCTCAGGTGTATTGTGAAGCTGTGCTTTGCAAGGTTACCTCTTCAGGACAGCAGACTTTCCTGCAAGGCAGTACTTTCACAGGCTGTTTTATTATCTGAGGCCAGAGAGTGGGTATCAGGGCTCCATGTGTACACAGTGCATTACTCAATTTACTGGATTAAGAAAACAAACAAACAAAAAAAAACCCCTAAAACTAAACAAAAACCCCCCAAACAAAAACAAAAGCAAACAAACAAACTAAAAAAACCCCAAACAAACAAAAAAAAGAACAAACAACAAAAAAAACCCAAAGCAAAACTACTTTGGTCTGGCCATATGTGTTTTGCTCCCTCAGTTGGAATACACGTATTTGGCCTCTGAGTCAAAGTCTCTTTTATTACAGATGCTGTTTGACATAGCTTTCTGGAGGGAGGATGTCATGCTTTTAATGTCTCTCTGACCTGAGTTCAGCGATAGCAAAGCTGTGGTCCTTGTCCTGGTCCACTCCATATCCTCTCTGGGCAGTGAAGCTGCCCTGGGGTCCCTCAGGGACACAGAGATATTCTACCTGTGGGGTGGTTGAGGGAATCCTGCCAGTCTCCTTCCATGTCTCCAGTCCTGCGTCTGGGTGCCCTTTTGGTGCCATCGTCTTGTCTACTGTGGGTTTGTTTGGTATGAGGATGAGGAAGTGGACTTTGGGAGGAAGGCTAACACTGGATTGAGCCCTGGTAAAGGTCTGGCATACTCAGCAGGAAGCAAGTAATTAGTTCCTACATTCTCTGACTTGGTTTTGTAATAGAAAAACAAAAAAAAACAAACTGAGGAGAGCCTACATTTTGATTGGTGTTGGTGCTTTTACAGCTATGTCTGAATTTAAAGAAGAAAATTAATGAAAGCAATAAAAGAATTTAATAGCTGGATTCAGGGTAACACTTGATTTTTGGCACATTTTGATGCTGAGGGTATCCATACAAAGAGCCCAATCAACAGATTTCTCCTTTTGCTCCTGAGCCTAGTGGCTGGCTCTGAAATTCCTGTTCTGGCAGCAACAGGACACTCACTGATACTGCTCTTACTGATATGTGTGTGATGTGCTTTTATTGTAGCACTAAAGAGCACAGATAGCTGGGTAAATTGTGTCTGTACTGGAAGTGCTGTTATGGAGCAGCGAATCAATTAATCTCTTACCTGAATAGATGACCTACGGGGCTTATTTTTCCTCTAAAGAGGCACAATTGGAATATGAGTATAGCATTTCCAGTTTTAAAACTTGTCAAGTATATTAGTCATAACCAAACTAATTTAAAAACTTGAGTAGTTAGAGGTTGTCCAAAACAATTATTGAAATTTTTGTTGCTATAGTACTTTTTTCAGCCTGCATTTTCTCCTGCTGATGTGCTGGAACTGATTCCTGTTGAAGATAGTGCAGTCATACATGGATCATTACTTTCTCCCTATAGCCATGTAAAGAAAAATCTGCAGGAACTCATTACTTTGTGGATTAGCAGACATTACCTCCGACTGCTCAGTCCTGAAAACAGAAGGGAATAAATGAGTCTTGAATCATCTCCTGTCTTTACTTAAGAAAACAAACCAGATGTGATTCCTCCCTCCCAGATGTCTCAGTTGCTGTGGGAAGTTACACTAGCCGAGATACTAGAGAGTAGCTATATCATGTTGCCTTTTACATTTATTTCTTGCTTTTTGCTTTTTTTTATTTTTGAAAAAGATTTTTTTGAGGGACCATATTCACCACTTTTCAGAGATGCAGGCAGTTACAAGGTGCTGGATGCCAGTATGTGTGCACTGAGAAAAATTTGTCTTTCTTTACATTGCTGCACATGGGAAGCTACTGGGGTTGTACATCAGGTTAGGTGAATGGAAGAGGTTTAGAGTTTTGGAGGAGATAAAAGATGCAGGAGGTTCAGGGATCCTGGAAGAACTGTATTTCCTAATGTGCACCTGTGCCTGAACTGTTGGAGCATTTATGTTTTTCTGTATCAGCACTAGAATTACAGTGATTGTGGTAACAGCTTTTTTCCAGCTGAGGAGGGCTGGGCACAACAAGAGTTTTAGTGTGTCTGAGGGAAGGTCAGATGCTGAACTGGGTTGCACACATCGTGTTGGTATCTCTGAGAGCTGTTCAGTTTCTGCTGAAGCCTGTGGTTCTGACATTTCCAAAACAAGCATTGGTGTGTGCTTTGCTTCTGAGGGGTGAGTGATAAGGTGAATATCTTCCAGAGCTTTTCACGAGAACAGTCATGTAACTGCCCTAAGAGTCATGACCTTATGACTGATCGCTCTTGAAGTTGTCCAGCAGGCCATTTAGAAATCGTGTCCATTAGTGAGATGAAAAACTTGAGTGTTGCTTCCTGTCATATTGTGGTAGCTGAAAGGAATCATCCTTGCACTAAGAAGTTTGAGAATTTCTTTGTGTGGAAGATATGACTTAAGATCTTAACTGCTACACATCTATTTTCTCTGTTTACAGCATGGTGACAAGAAGGCAAATGAAGCTTCTTCCAAGGCAGGAGAAAAAAAAGCAGAAGAGGGAGAGGTAAATTCAAATGTTTGAACGTAATAAAAAGAAAAGTTGGTAATGAATTTTCTCATATACATATTTTTGCCTTTTGATAGCAAAGTGGTATCTTTTGGACAATTGACTGGTGACTCCAGTCAGTCATCATTCATCCCAGGAATGTTTAGTTTTGTCTTGTGCTGCTGAGCAGTGTACTGGAAATACATTATTTGCTTTGTTCATATTTTCCCTAATATTTCACATTGGTATCTGTGGAACTTACCTCAATGGAATGTCTCCTGTGCAGTGCCAGTGCAGTGTGGGACACATCTGATGGCCCTTGTTTCACAGTAGCCCAGAAGCACAGGTGAAGTGAGTGCACTGGGATGCTTTCCACCTGATGCTTCATCCATAGCAGAGGCTTTCTTGGGAATAACTTTGCCTAAGCCTGTTTGACTGCCCTGCAAATCAGGGTCAGTGAATGGTTTTTTTACAGTCCTCTGAGGTAGATGATTTAAGCAACTGCTTTCCTTTCCTGTCCAGAAAGAAAGGAAGGCTTCTCTAGCCTGAGAACAGGTTCCTCCTTTCCTCTCCAGACAGCTTGTTTTTTTCATAAATGCCATTGTGCATTTATACCTTCTTGGTTTAATGCCATATTCTTTGACTGGACATTGTTCTTCTTAGTAGAGAAGTGCTGACATTTTTGTGGGAAGGGTGGGAACTGAGGCCTGTAGTATGGGGTTCTGGGGTTAATGTTTCTGACCTCTCATTGAGAAGATCTGTTTCCAGCAAAACAAGACTCTTATTAAAATTTATTTATTACTTCTGCTTTTTTAGTCCTTAGGTTACTGCATGTATGTTTCCTGTTGTGAATTTCTTTGTATGTTTGACTTGTTCCATTCACTCTGCAGTGCTTAAAAGTGGAAATAGATCAAAAACCTCTTCCAGAGACCCACTGAGGGGCATTAACTCCACTGTGATTCATACTTACCTCCACGACACTCTGATTTGCTAGGCAGTTGAGGAAGCAATTCAAAATCTTTGTAGAACTTTCCCAAGAGTCTGCAATGTTACATTTTTGTTTAAAAGTCAGAGATTATTCCTTTAGGCTTCCATTTTTGAAGCAGAAGTTTATAATATATCTGTAGAGAGGTTTGGGCAACATTGTCTACAATACTTTGTTCACCTGCCTATTCGGAAAGGTTTGGCATTAGGAAAATTACAAGAAAATATGAAGGTCTTTGAAGAGTTTATATCCATACTGAAAAGAAAACATTAAAATCGGTATGGTTGTTGTATAACTAAAAATAACAACAAACAACTCTATCTCAGGTTCTTTGGGTATATAGTCCTGAAGGAGTGAAAGAAGGAGGGTAGAGCTTTGAAAAGCAAAGGTAGGAAAGGCCTGACAGTGGTTTGAGTGGGAGATGCCAATTAGCCACAACATCAAGGGAATTTGAAATGAATACTGTTAGGGTGTGGAGCAGGCTTCTTAAGCCTTTCTTCTTGGAGCCTTAGAAGCAGACTGAGGAAAACACAGCAGGTTTACAGCAGTAGATAACCTGTTTGGTAAGGCATGGACTTGCACAAAAGGGATGGAACTTGGTTGACAGGGCCGTGTTGTCCTTGGAAAAATCAGTCTCCATCACTGCATTGCCTAAAGATTTAAGCCAAGGAAAGACCCTGCCATACTTGTTTGCATCATTTTGGCAGTGCTGCTCAAGCTTCAAGTCTAGACAGGATGGGGGATCTGCTTGCACAGGAAGGGTCTGCGCAGCTGAATGTGTATCTGTGCATGGTGCCTCGTAGGAACAGTCAAAAGATGTGCTGGAAACTACAGATGTGTTAGAATATGTAATTGAAAAAAAAATACATAGACAGTCCTTCATCAGTGTAAACGTCAATAACAGTGTGTGTTGTGGTTTGACACAACTAAGCATCAAGCATCTAAAATATCAGTTATTTTATAAGGAAAAACAAAATAAGGAAATATTGAGCAAACCTAGATAGCTGCGAGGTAAAACAGATTCAAACTTAAACGGTTGCAGTACAAGGAGGAAGTTTTATTACTAACAGAATTTAAAGTTAAAAGATATAACAAGAAATTAAAACAAACACAGCCTCCCCCCTGCTCTCTTCTTCTCAGCACTTTACTCTTTTCTTTTTAACTAGCACAAAAGATAACAAAACATAGGATTCTAGTCAGTGTTACAGTTCTTGAGAAGTCTCTTTCTTATGCTTAAGGAAAAAAGGGTTTCTTCTTGCTTCACATGGTTCCTCAAGCTGCCCCAACAACAGACCCACCCGGAAAGAAACAATCTGCTGTGGTGTAATACATCTCTTCTATGAAAAAATACCAGTTTTTTCACAGTGCCACACCAGGGCCATCACATGGGGTTATCAATCTTTTTAAGGATGAGTTATTTTGTCTTGAACACAAAGGCTTTTTTCTGCTACAAATCCTTAAAAGCCTCTCACTGCTTCTATATATCCTGGCATAGGCACTCTCTCTTCACAAACTTCAGTGGCCACACGTAAGTCTTCCTTCCCCCCATATACTTCAAATGGATTAAAGAGACAAACAGTTTGAGATATTACAGTTTCTTACCACTGCATGCCAGAAGGATTTTTAAGCTCCGCACGAGGAACACGGCACCACCCCTTTTCTCCCGTTGCCATTTCCAGCTCCATCTCACATGGCTCACTCTCTCTCTGACTCTGAAACCTCTGTATTGAAGAATGTTCTTGTTCAGGCTTTATGGTGAAGAAAACCTCACTCCCTTTGTGCTGCTGGCTGCAGACAGGAGGCTCCTGCCGGCTCCATGTGGAGAACAGGGGGGGACCCGCCAGTCCCAAGAAGCCGCTCTGGAAAGATTTTAGCTGTGTGCCAGCCCATGGCTGGGTTTAGCAGCCCATGGCTGGGTTTAGCTGCCCGGGCTCTGGGATGGCTCCTTCCCCAGCGGCCCAGGGTCCGTGCTGCGGCATCAGGAAGAAGAGAAGGGGGCCGGGGCTTTGGCTCGGCACGGCCTCGGCCTGGAGGGGCCCGGAGGCTCCGAGGCTGCCCCCACCTCCCTCCAGTGGGCTGGAACAAGAGAAACTCACGCCTTTCTGTGCAGCTTAAATGTGTGAATTGTGGGAAGCAATACTGGTCTTAAAATCTGTCTATCAACTGAGATTCAACCCACTACAGTGTGTGTGTGTGTGTTATGTTGTATTGGGCGCTGCTCCAGGACAAAGGCTCAAGTTACAGGGATCTGTCTTAAGTCTTCATGTCTTGGTTGTTAGAACCTTTCATTTATTGAATTCACTTTCTGGGGAGAATCAGAGACTTCCTGAAAATCTAGATCAGCTTTACTGAAATGTTTGCATTCCTTGTGGGTGTGTGTATGGGGGGTGTTAACATGAAAGAATGGTGGTTGTTGGAATTGCTGGTTGCTCATGCACGTGAATTTGTGGCATATTTTTGCAGCTGGGATGCAGCTGCCACCCAGCAAAAGTGAGTGGTGTGCTGCAGGTTTCCCATATCTGTCACTCAGTTCTCTCCCTGTGATGTGACATCCTGGACCTGAGCCAACGTGTTTGGAGATGCCATTGCAAAGTGCACAAAATAGTAAATTTCCTTTCTTCCCCTTGCCTCTTGGTGTTCCAAGGCTTTTAGCAATTTGTTAGCATGTGAGGGACAGCTGTTGTGGTTTTATTTTATCCCTCGTCTTGATAGGGTCTTCAGCTAACATGTGTGCCTTTCTACCAGTTTCAGGTCACTTCCACTTTTGAGGCCATTGGGGCACTGGTTCTCTATAGAAGTCCTTGGATACTAAAATATAAATGCTTTCAAGGGCAGATGGAACACAATTGCTGAAGAGAAACCAAGGGTGGTTCATAAAATACACTGAAGTTAAGAAGTCCCTGGCTCACAAAATGAGGCTGGAAGAGTAGTTAGAAGAAACATCAGCATGGATCTGGACTATTTCTACATTGCTGGTTTTGTTTTCTTTCCTGTCTGCTGCTGACCACTGCTAGAGACAGGGAAATGATACAAGTGGAGCTTATCCAAACCCAGGAAGGCAGGTCTTGCACTGGAATGAGGTGCATGGTCCTGCTGTCCTAACCTTCCACGCCACATCCAGTCAATGCTGCCTGTCGGAGGGCTGCCCTTGGGGCACACTGTGTTCTGCTACAGAGCCATGTGAATTTCTTAAGAATAATGCAAAAGTGCTCATGTTGTGTGTGGCTCTGCTCTGAAATGCCCCTGCTCTGAGTGGATCCATGTTATCAATATGGAAAAATACCTGTTCTCTTTTTACTGTTGCAGAGGGAAGTACCAACAAGAGGTTCTGTATCTGTATAAAAGCCCAGCCTGTGCATGGCTGCTGTCTGGTTGTGAAAATGTGATACTAAAAAGGAAGGCAGAGCCACATATTACAGGAATTGGAAGCCTCAGCTAAGAGTGATGCCTTATTTCACACCAGGTATGGTGTGATGCAGGACCCTCTCTGGTGTGTCCTGGAATTTTGAGTCGTGCTTTACAGCACTCCAGGCATAACCTGTGCTGCTTTCTCAGCTCATTGTGCTTTACTTAGCAGGAATTACCTTCTTTACTTCGAAAAGATAACAGTGATTATTGGTGCTAAATCATCTCTATCCTTTTAGAATTGATTCTTTGCTCTGAAATCAGTGTCTGTGATACTTTTTAATCCTGATCTTTTTGCCATTTACGATTCCTTATCCAGAAAAAGCATTATTGGGGACAACAGACATTGTGACTGGTCACAATCTTGTTGGGGTGCCCACTGCTGGTGTGAGTTGGGGAAGTGCAAGGATGACTTTTTCCTGCAGTGTTTGTGAGATTTCTTCTTTCTCTGGTACCAAATTATTTATTTACATCTGGATTGTTTGTTTTCTTTCCCCCTTGTGCCCCACAGCACCTTGGCACTAGCACAGGGGATTGTGGCCTTAATTTGTCCTCAGTGGGGGAGTGGAAGTGCTCTGAGAAGCACAGCAGCAGCTTCTCTGTCTTTTCCTCTTTTCTGTTTTGGTGCTTCTTCTGGCTAAAATGCTGAAGGTGGTTGAAAAATAGCATTATTTCAGTTAAATTCTGGTACTCGCTGAGAGCTGTTGCAATGTAAGTCTCTGCCTTCAGAAGGAATACAGGGTGATTGCTGCTTGAGCTCTTCTTGAAGGAAAGATTGATAGGGGGAGGCTGAAATGCTGTTGATGGTTGTCAAAAGCATTTGCAGAACAGAGCTTGCACATTCTTGCCTCTTGTGTAGTTTTTTATTTCTTAAGACAAGTGTACCATATGCGTTCTTACTCCAATATTACAGTGAACACTTGAATGTTGTAGTTCAAAATGAACATCTAGTCCATATTTCTGGACACCAGTCTTAGTACATGTCTTTCCTTTTAAAATCTGTTTATCAGAAGGATGTATATTTCATCTCCCCTTTACTAAACCTGCAGAATTAATATTCTACTCTGAAACTGTTCTGTCTTTTTGTTTTGAATCTACTGTTAATAATGAAGAGGAGATTATAAGTACCTGTATGCCACAGCTTTTATTCCTTCACACACAGTTCTTTACAGGCCTGTAATTCTTTTAATTCATTTCATAAAGAAGCTGTACTTTGATAACTGATTGTCTCTGTTATTACCAGGTTGGGGAAGCAAGGTGTGAGTACAGCTGCAAGGTAATTCTTCAGTTGTTTGTATCTGAGGTTGTCACAGACGAAAAATACTCTTCCAGTTCTTGGAGGGGGAGAAGATGAGAACAGCTCTGATGTATTTGTCAATAAAGGGTATCTGAGCTGGTTTGCCTGGAGGGAACATCTTGGGAAAAACCATAACATCCTTATTTTAATAAGGGTGAAAGAAGGATAAACCTAAATGAATGATGTGGCCAGTCGTTCTGCTTTTACAAATGTATTAAGGGGTAGATACCAAAGAAGTTGCTGTTGAAAGATGACTCTGGGAACTAAAATATATAAAATATATAAAAAGATATATTACGCCACGTGTTTTGGTCAGTATTCAGTAAGTAATCCTCACTTGATCTGGTGGCTTAACTTTCCACATGGCTTATCTGCAGGTAGTCTTTCTCTGTTCCAGGGCAAAATGTATTTGTTAATTTTTTTTTCCTCTCTCTATCTTTACCTTTAAATGCTGTTTGGCTTACCATCAAACAAACATTTGCATTAACATTTTTTTCTTTATTCTGTTTAGTTGATTGACATAAGTTCATACTCTGAACAAGGATTTATTTCACCCTGTTATCTGGTTCTGTTTTTTGGAGGGGAGGCTTTTTTTGATTGGTTGGTTTTGTTAGGGATGATGGTTTCTTTCTTGCTTTTTTGGCAGGGCTTTGGGGGTGGAGTTGTTTGTGTCTGGTTTTTAGTCTATTTCTTGGTTTGGGTTTTTTTAATTTGGGGGGTTGTTTTTATTTGGAGGGGTTGTTTGGGGTTTTTGGGGGGTTGGGTTTTTTTTTTAATCTTATTGTTACTTTGTTTTGTTTTTGAGGTTTTTTTTGTAGCTCAGACTTGTTGGGGGTTGGGGAAAGCTACCCTTGCACCTGAAATTTTTGAGTATGTTGGTAGATGTCATAAAAACTCCCTTCTCTAAGACAGTACTTTATGGATCTGAGGAATTTTGTGATTCTGTGATATTTTCAGAGCATCACAGTTACATTAGACATCATCTTTCATCCCAAAGGTAAATCCTGAACACCATGAACCCTTAGTCAAAGGCTGAGCATGAGATGGCAGTCAAGATCTGTGGTGCTGAAGGTGTGCCGCTGATTACTCTGCAGAGTTCTGCTCTTTTTTTTGGCTATTCTTTTGTTGTGAGTTCTTTTTTTTCTGTTTCTCTTTGAAAAGGGGAGGCTAGCACTTCAAACTTTAAACTAGTCAGACAACTTAATTAAAAGTTGAAGGGTTTGTGGATGATGCTTATTACAGAGTCTTCAGTGCACTATGTCAGCGACTAAGCCCAAGGTGTTCTGCCTCTCAGTGCTGTCTACAAAATTGTAATGCATCACACCTCCATCACCTGCCTCCAGGATCATTACCACCTCAGCTGGAACACTGCTTCCTTCTTAAGGGAGTCAAAAATGTTCATTGGAATGAGGCTTGAAGAGTATGTGGAAGCAGATTGTCTCCTCCCTTAGGAATGTGTGGTCAGAGGAGAAAATATTGGGACAAACCTGGCTGACACATGGTGGAAGGGGGCTGTGACGAGGGGCCTGTGTGTCTCTGGGGTGTGTTGTGGGGTGTCCCTGGGTTTTGTTGCTGCCTTTACCTCTAACCTCTAACCACATCCCTCAGACTGAGCAGAGACTCCAGGTTCTGGGCTCCAGTGGCTGGGCAGGTCCATACTGGGCAGCAGCACTGGACTTCAGCAGCTGTGCAGGAGGGTCCTGGGCTGGAACACTCCGGACATCCTTTCAACGGGCAAAAATCAGCATTAGGCTTGGGTTTTGCAGCATCTTGTGGAGTCTGACTGGGATTTGATTGTTTCCTGTGTGATCCTTGATGTCAAATCCCTCTTTGTTTCAGCTGGTACAAGTTTTGGGCCATATTTTGGTTGTGTTAATCTTGTATACACGGCCACAGTGGGAGGTCCGCTGTCTCATCTCTGGAGGTGACTGTTGAAAGCACATCTTTTGTCTGCTCCAGGTGATCTCCAGGTTCTCAAGCTACATCAGGAAGAGAACAAGAGGGGGAATTACCTTAATGGCAGAGGTCTCTGGATCTCCTAGGCTGTTACAAATCTGGTGTCCCATGCATTGAAAAGTGGTGTTTCTGAGTTTGCTGGTTGGATCTGTGTGTCCTGCAGCCTGCCCTGCTTTGGAGAGCATTTGAAATGTGAAATCTTTAATTGTGTTGTGAATCTTGTGCTTTTTAGAAAAACTGTAATTTTGCCCTTAACTTTGTATTTCTACTTCCGTGCCTGAAGTGTGATGTTACCCTCATGGTTAGTCTTTCAAATTATATCTGAAGAGCAATAGTTTGCCCCTCTTATTTTTGTGATACTGTAGTTACTGTTGCTTTAACTGTTAACTTGAAATGGAGTTGCTGTGCCACAAGAAGTGGCACAGATTTATGTATCCTCCATAAAACTCTGCAAGAGAACTCAGCCTGTTCTGGGTGTGCACATTTCTGGGCTCTGAAATGTATCTGAATTAAAGTTATGTAGGAGAATTAATTTTTTGATTACTCGCCTTGCAAAAAATGTTCTAATGGAAATTTTTAAGTGTGGTTTTTTGGTTTTTCTTTAATAGTTTGGATTCAGTTGGGGGGTACTTTTTGTTTGTTTTACTTAGGTTTTCTTTTTCTTCATCAACATTCCTGACCTTTATGATGTCTTTTTTTTTTTTTTCTAGAAGAAAGAAGGAAGTGCTACTACCAGCCAGCCCCCCAAAACAGAGATAAGTGGAGCAGCTGCTGCTGCTAAGGTAATGTATACTTAAGGAAATTGTCTTTTTCTGCAAGTGAAGAGAATGTGGTGTGAGTCCATCCCCTGCAGTGAGGTAAAAAACAATTTGTTTGCCAGCATTAAACACCACAAGGGTGCTCTTCACGACTTGCTAGAAATTGGAACGTGTTGAAATGAAAGGGGAGCACAAGTCAGCAGAATGCCAGTGTTGACATCCTGAGGGAATAGAGGGTAATATTCTCCCCTTTCATATGTTCTTTGGTAGTCTCTGAGTTATTTTAAAGAATCCTGGCCCTGTTCATATCAGTGGCAACCTTCATTTGACTTTTGGGGGGCTGTGGTTGTTTTCCCACCCTGAGGCATTTGCATTTTTCGGGTTCTGTTTACCTTGTGGAACTTGGTGAATTTGAAGCACTGACAGCTTGTCTTTGCTTTCATTGCCCCTGGAGCAGTTCAGCAGATCATTCAAGTACCATTTTAAAGCTGAGTTGCAAAGGGGTGCAGGTGATACTCTCTTGAAGGGAAAGAGGGTGCTCAGGTGTTGCAGGGTATTGAAAGAGGGTGTTGAAAATACTCTTGCTGCCCTTTTTAGGTGCATAATTGTCACAGGTGAATTAAATGCAGATCACTCGAAAGAGAAGCAGCAGTATGTTTTATTGAGGTAAATAAATATTTTTGGCAGTTTGATGGAATCTGGTGAAGTTTGACAATAGAGTTTAACTCCAGCTGCAGTTCAAGGAGAGCTCAGATTTCGCCCATTTTGATGGCAGTATTCAAGGGTGAGGCAGGCAGCTGGGTGCTGGTCAGTAGTGAAGACAAGATCAATGTCTTTGTTTAGTTTTGATAGCATCTTCTGTGCTTCAGTTATCCTGAAATTCTGGGTTTCAGAAGCACCTTTTGACATATTTCTCAACCCATCTTCACTCCCATGTGCAAGCCAGGGGCTTTGCAGCTCCTTGGTTCACACCCAAGATGTGAGGGTGGCTGCTCCTAAGTCAAGCTGAGAGGGTTCCACTGATCCACCACTGTGTTCCATATCTGGAGAGAACCCATTGTTTGAAGGATCCTAACAGCAGGAAGTGCTTCTGCCTGTGAATGGGATTTTTTTTATTTTCTTAATCAGTGCTTTGGTAAAACAATGCACCTAAAGATATCTGCATGCTTCCTAAGTAATTAATTTTTCCTTTTTACTCAGTGAGGTTGGAGACAAAGATGTAAATCCTGTTGTCTCTTTCTTTCAATGTTTTTGTCTATCACTAAAGACAGCTCAGCATTGTTTTTTCTTTTCTTTCAATTTCTTGCAGTTTGCCAGGGTTTTCCTCCTCCTAGTCAACCTAGATGTAGCTCTGTAGCCCCTATCAGTCACCATCTGCATAGTCCCAGGGATGTTTATATTTAATTTACTGACTAACACATCTCTAAGTATTTTTTTTTCAGTACATGTTCTTTCTGTGACAAGTAGAAAAGACTTTTAAGTGTGGAAGGCAAAATTCGTACATGCCATTAAGTCTAAGAACTGGAAGGCACTGTCATGAAAATAATGCAATGGAATTGCCAGGAATTGCTGTATATTAGGTTATTACAGCTTAGGTTGTGCATTTTACCAGTACTTGGTGTTTCTCCAGTTTCTGGGACGTTTCAACATATTTATTGGTAAAGATAATATGTGAAAATACTCACCTCATACTATCTAATGTTGTGACTCTTAATCAACAGCTAATTAAAGTTCAGCTTTTTTAGTTCCCACTCAGCCATTTCCACCTTTTTGCCCTTAGGCTAATTCTTCTGTTAATTGTAACTTTTACTTTCAGCAATCTCCTATAATCCTCTAGTTTTATTTAAAATAGAGGAAAACTCAGACATTTATTGTAGTTTGTGCCACCCATACCCTTTTTGAAGCTGTTTGTCTAGCTGTGTTCTTCTCTGCCTTTATTTTCTTCTCTAAAAATTCCCATTGCAAACAAAAAATTTTGCAGTGATCTTTTTTTGTTTTATCAGGAATTTCACAGGAAGGGAAGTATTTTTAGAAAAGGCAAGATGGCCCTTTCTGTTTTCCTGCAAAATCAGATCAAATCTTTTAGTGCAGAAATACTCCACCAGTTTTTGGACAATTTAGGAGCGCTGTTTCTTCTGTTATTTATTTGCCCCTGATGTACCTTTAATAATTCTGTTGGTCACTAATACTTACTTGTCATTACTTATCCTAGATAAAATTCTAAATCCTTACCAGGGGAAAGGGAGGTGGGATAATTAAGTTGTTCCAGCTCACACTGTTCATTTTTTTTAACCTATCCCTACCTTATGGTGAAATTAATTAAACTGAAGAGCCAAGAGGAGGTTTTCTGCCTCCACATCAGGCCTGTGTAATTTTTCCTTTGGCTAGTAAGTAATAATGACTAATGGCTTGTTTATTATGAGGTTTCTGACTTTCAGATGCATGTGTGTGATGAAGGCATCATGCTCGAGCACGTGGGCAGTCTCATTGTCCAAGGGAGAGCACTCAGCTGCCTGGCTTTGGTTTTGTTGCACTGTCCATCAGAAATGCAGTTCTCTCTGCCTTCATTTTACCCTTGTGCTCTCTGTTGTGTCACTCTTGAGTTCCTGGAATTGCAGCCAGTGTTTACTCACTGCCTCTGCTCAGTGTGTTCCTACAGGGATGTTAATTGGCTGCCCAAGTGTCCCTGTGGTGCAAGAAGTGCTGCCTCTCTTGCCTCCTCCTCTGCACTAAGGGCACTCAGGAGGCTCAGTCAGCAACCTGGATGTGCCCAGCTTTTGTATGACTCAAATCTGAATGAATAATTTAGAGAGGCTTAACTGAAACAGATGTTCTGACTCCTTTGTTTCTGTGACAAGCCTTTCTTTCCTCTTTGATGAGGGAGTCCTGTTCGGCTGTTGGTTTGTACCAGGGAGGTTTTCAGCGAGCACCTGCCTTGCCAGGTAAATGGAGTGAAAAGGGAGGTTCAGGTGAGGCTGTCATCATCAGGAGTGTTTTCTGGGTTGCCCAAGAGCAGCCTCTTCCATGTACACATTGACTGCCAAGGTGCACAAAGCAGATCATGGCTGCCAGGGTTAGCAGGCAGCAGTGAGGAGGAAAAACTGAACTAACCTCCTTCCTCTGCAGAAGGTCTCCTGCCAGTGCTGCTTTTGTTTCCTTTTACAGCCTTTAATGAAGTTTTTGCCAGTTCCACGGTCATCAGGAAAGCCAATTTCCACCTCAGTGTTCAATCTTGTCTATTAATAGACGGCACTAATACTTGAACACAGCTGGATGCAGGCACCCTTCCTGGATTTTTGTGTTCTTACATGGTATTTCTGTTGATAACAGATGAAGATTTGCTGCTTTTTATTTCAAGCAGATTTTTTGCATTGCTCTTAATGAGTAATTATTTTCTTTTTCTGGCTGGCTGCTGTAGCTTAGAGAAGTGAGAATCTTTGTTTTATTTTCATGGACTATGGAAGCAGCACTGGGAGAGCTTGACAACAGTGGAAATGCAGTGAGAATTATTTTTATTTCAGATTTTCAGAGAAAGCTTCTTAACCTTAATGATTTAAGAAATTTCAGATTAGTTAATTTCAGCTGGCACCCAAATTAATGCTGTTTTTAAGGGGAATTCACTTTCTTAACCAACAAACAGGAAAACAAGGAAAAAGAAGAGCGGTCACTAAATATCTGTGAGTGAAATCCCTACTATTTTTGTAGCAGAAAAGTTTGTCTGGATTATCATCAAAAGTGACACCTCCTGTCAAGTGTTTTTTTGTGCTACACACCCTACTTAACTGTCACCAGATTTTTATTTTGGGAGCTTTGCAGAGGCACCTTTGCCTACATTATTGAGTAGAAGGCATCTGAAGTCACAGGATTGGTTGGGAATGTCCACAGAGGTGCATAAATTTATTCTAATGTTCCCAGTCATATTGTGAAGGTTGCCAAGGCTATCTCTAAAATTTGAGTTTATTCAGGAAAATAACAGTTCAGGTTATCTGAGGACTTCCTTTTCAAGTTCTCCCTGGGGCAGGTGTGTGTCATGACAGATAGATTCACATTTTATAGGTGTTCTGCAGCAGGACTGTGGCAAATCATGGGGCTGTTACTGGAAGTTGCCCTCAGAGCTGTTGGCACAATCGGGAGGGCTATGTTTGTGTGCAGAACAGTGCTGGCTTTCTTGGTGGCACAGGCATGCTAAAAATAGACCTAAACATTAAAAATTGGAAGCTGCTGGAGTACAGAAGGTGCCCCTTGCGTGGAAGAGCTGGCTTTGTGTAATGGTACAGGATTTGCAAAGCTGTGCCGTGGTCAGAATAGCACAATCTTCTCACAACAAAAATTCTGTACTTCACTTAGAAGTGGGATATTTTCTTCATCAATCTGCAGGTGTTTTTCCCTTTCTAATTCCCTTCCAGGGCTGACTTATTTCTTATTATTCCCTCAAGATAAAGGGCAACACAGAGGTTATTATGAAAAAATGGCTGAAGGTTTTGTTAATAGCACAAGGGCTTTTTCTTTAAAAAAAACCCTGAACTCTTCCACACTACAGGTATTGAAAACTTGATTATATTGCAAAAGAAAAATTCAAGAGCTGATCACTATTGGTATTTCAAGAAGCACCTTTGAATTTCTGAATTAATACAGATTATTTTGATTTGTTGTGCTTAAAAATAGCCCTAGTAAATCAAGTTTTGGTGGCCTTAAGTGGCCTAAACCATCTCAATTGCTTTCAATTAGTATTCAGAGAGTTTGGGTAATCACTCCAAATTTAGGGACTGTAAACTCATAATAGGGATTTTACTCTGCTGAGGGGAATTGAGCGAGTTCCTTCCCTTGGCACCGGTGCTGAGAAATCAAAGGGTGGAAGGCAAAAAACGCTTTTTGGATGCTGAATTTAGCCTCAACCCCAGCTTTTGCTGCGTGGCTCTCAGCGCCAGCTGTCCCTGCTGGGGGACCCTACTCCGGCCAGCTCCAGAAATGACCCTGGAGGAGCAGGAGGGGTTTTGCTCGCTGTGGTTTCAGCGTGGGAGCCCGAACCTGCCGGTCGGGGTGCCCTCCCCGTGCCGCTGGGTGGGGATTGTGTGGCTCAGCTCGCCGAGGGCTTGGCTTGGCCGGCAGCTCCCGGAAACCGCAGCCCCAGCGCCGGGGCGAGGAGCGGCCGTGTGCTGGCGTCCGTGCGGCGAACGGGAGCCACACGTCCCCCGAGTGAGTTAGCCATTCTCGCTTTGCTTTCCTGCTGCCTCTGCTTGAGGCTTGTTTGTGCTCTTGTTGTAGTTGTTTGGGGGGTTTTTTTGGTTTGTTTTTTTTTTTTAAATTTATTTCCTCCCCTTTCTCCGCCCACCTTTTCTGGGAATTTTGCGGGCTGCGATGTCACGCAGGGTGCCAGCTCCAGGGCTTTCTGGCGTGACCCTCCTGTCAGCAGGCTTGAGGCATTCCAGAGCAGTGTGTAGTTAATAAGCTTTTAGATTTATTTTAACATGCTGGAAGCAGCCTTTTCGGACATCACATGACCTGGCAGTTTGGAGAAGAGAGGGACGAGGAAAAGCAAGGTTTAAAAGCAGTGTCCAAGTTGTTCTGTGTTTATATTTTTGTTTTGGGGTGGGGTGGGCATTTTTTCTCCGGCTCAGTGGCTATTCTGGCTTTCAAGACCTGTGTGATTTTTTTTTTTTTGGCATACAAATGCAGAGCCTATATGCCAGCGCTCAAAAGTATTGCACAGTCAGGGTGTGGTGATCTGCAAGAGCAACTTCTTATTTGAACTGTGCTCAGGCGCCGGTAGTTTATTACACTTAAAAATATACAAACTTAAAGATGCTAAAGCATTGGAAAAAAAGTAATACTTCTCAATAAATTGTATTTTTTCTGCAGTAGTGAAAATTAGGTAGGTACATATTGCTTAAGTTATGCCACTGTGTGATTATTGTTGGTGGTATTGTCTCTGGAGAAAATGAAAGTAGTGCATGAAATAGCCCAGAATTTTTAAACATTGCAGACACCTCTGCTGAGTTCTTGATTTTTTTGGGGGGCAACAGGTTTCCTCAATGTTGTATTTTTTTGGATTGATATAAAACATACACTAACAGCTTCTTCTGCATTAGACAATCTCTTTCCTCGACTAACATTTGTTACCTTCAGTCTTTTATATAAAATAGTGCTTTTTGGTTTGGAGTTTTGTTTGGGGGGGGGTTGTTTGTTTTGTTGTGGGTTTTTTTGGTTGGTGGGTTTTTTTTGGGGGGGGGGGGTTGTTTCCTTTGAGTGATTAGATATGTAGGGTAGGTAGAGCTTGCAGAAAATTGTGTTTCTGGTCTTGGAATTACAGAAATGAGCTCCGTGACCAGTTTTTCCTCACAGCTCTAGTTGTAAAGCTTTGCACTTCAGGGAGACACTCCCAGTTTGAGTTCTGGGGGAAGCTGTGTTGCCCTGGAGGTGGTGGCTCTTGGGAGAACTGGGAGTGGGGATAGAGGAGAAATTTTTGTCAGAAAACAAAGAGACTGTTTTTTTCACTGAGTTGGTCTCCAGCCTCACCATTGTCAGCATTTCTGACCTTTGTTTCCCCTGAGAGGAGGATGCCTGTGCTCATTACAACCTGGGTCTTTGTCCAGAGTCTCCTCTGCCAAAGGGAGAACCTGGCAGGAAGACAGGGTGGGTGGTGGCCTTCAGCACTCCTTGGGAGCTCCTTAAAGCTCAGAAACCCTGGTTTTATGGAAGAAGTCAGGTCTGTGCCTGCCTTTATGCCATGCTCAGTACAAGTGCTGGAACCAACTAGAAAATGCACATTTTTGATCCCCAGGAGAGAAGCCTCTGTGAGGCAGGACAAACCCTCACCAAGGTGGAGATACCATATTTATTAATTGAACCATAATGCAGTTATTCCTCCAGAGCATGCTGAAGGCTCTCCTGAAGTGATTTTGAGTTGAAGTCAATGCTGAAGCAAGAAGTGCCACAATCTGCCTCTTTTTAAGTGTAAATAATAAAACAGTGTTGAAATTTTCTGACATGATTGAAGAATAAAGCCCAATAACACAATCCCACCAGCCCTGGTTATGCAGTTTTGCCCTTAGATGATATTTTAACAGCAAAGTTCTGTTGAGATTCCTTGACTTGGTGGTTTTTGTTCTCCTGTGTTCTCCATTCCTTTTGGTAGCCATGTATGGGTCAGTTCATACAGCCATTCATGAATAATATTTTTCTTTCTATTTTCTCTGCACACTGGGGGTGAAAAACAATTTCCACTTCTGAGTGCAGCTCACGTTGGGTATTGCCTGGCTCGATTGTTGCAGTAGAAGTAAGAGTTCATAACCTCAGGAGACCTTTAGCCTCAAGATGAAGTTGTCTTTTATGTAACTTTAGTGTCTTTTTAAACCCCCCGTTAGAGAGTACTGGTTCTGTTTGTGGCTCCCTAGTTCTGTTTGCAGTTCCCCCTCTGCATCCCAGCCCTGCTGAGCAGGGTGTTGTGTGACTCTGCAGACCAAGTGACACAAATCCTAGCTGAGCTCAGCAGCGCCGTGTGGCATGTGGCTGGCACCTAATCTCCTGTTTTCCTGGTGTTTACTGACCAGCCTGCAGTTTGCTGCTGCAGATAACTGTGGAACGTTCTGCTGTTTGAAACAGCACGCAGAAAATGGAAACAGTCTGGCTGGAGAAGCTGCAGCCAAATGCTAAATGTTCACATGAGGTGAAACTGAAAACAGCATTTTTGAGCTGCCCGCAGAAAAAGGAGAGCTTGGCTGCAGTGACTGGTTCATACATTACTGTAATCCTCTCCTGTGCAGAGTGGGAACCTGAGAAGAGGCTTGACAGGACTGGGGCACTGCTTCTAATATCTGAATATGACTGAATGAAAGTGAAATTTCAGTGCGTGCCAGCTTGTAAAATTTATTATCACAGAAACAGGAAGTTCCCCAGAGGAGGTAATTAAAGAGCACACTTTAAGGAGAAATAAGAATGGGGAGCTTAAAGCTGATTGTTCATTAATGTAAAAGAAACAAGGATGGTGCAGCCTGTGATACTGAAGTGGTCTGTCTGCAGACCCACAGGATGTGAAGGCAGTGGATGAAGTCTGTTACCCTGCTTGGAATGCACTGGCTTTGTTTCCAGAATCTCTTGCAGTATCGTGGAAGGACATTAAATAGAAATTGCCTTTGTATATTGTAAAGCCTTTAAAGCAGTAAGCCAAGCTGCATACTGGAGTCTTAAATAATTCCTCCTCATGGCCACAAACTGAACTGTATGTAAAGGTTCTTGCTGTGCCTAATCTGTGATCAGTTAACAAACTCTTTCCTTCTGCTTCCAAAAGATGAGAACAGGCACAGTACTTGTCGCCATTAGGTGAAGGATACTCATAATTTTTTTGCACAGTCCTAACTTCCTGCATATAAGTGGGCAGAAACTGAGGTGTTGGAAGTTAAAGAAAGAGTTGAATAGTACAAAAATTGCTTAAAGTGAATTGTCATTCACTGGCCTCAGCTGTGTTTTGTTCCAGCGTCTCAACAGTTCATAAAATAAAGAAAAAATAAATATTCCAGTATTAAACCTTGGACTTGAATTAGGTTGCTGTGATCCAGACATCTTCAAACAGACATCTCACCTAAAGGTGGTTTGGCAGTTTCTAGGAGTTGCGAAGCCTTGTTCAACACTGTGGTAAATATAATACTGATCTTACTGATTGGCTTGACAACATTTCATTTAGTGTGACCAAATTCAAATGCTAGTAGGTTGTGTCTAGAAACACTTCTTAAAAACCTGCTGCATTAAATTTGAGTGGTGTGGTTAACCAGCTTTGGCTGATGCATAAAACTCAGTAGTGAAGTATTGAAGAGTTTCATCTCTGTGCCAGAATGGCAGAAATTTTATTCATTTCAACAATTATGTTCAACATAGAAGAAAAGGGTGAGAGTGAGTCTGTGTAATGGAAGTTGTCTGCCTTAATGTTTTTGTGGTCATCAATAAATTTAGCAGCACCTGAGGCTGTCAAAGAGTCTTTACAAGCTAATCAGCATCTCAATCTCCTGGCTCAAATCAGTTTCTTAAAAAAATAGTTGTGTTTTTGTTTCATGAGGAAATGGCTATATTTCTTCTGTGTCTTTTACCATCTCTAAATGATGGTTGATCTTGCTTCTGGGTATGGATTAATAATTGTTGCAAATGCTTATTCTGCATAGTGAGAAAATGGCAGAATAATGAAATTTTAGGGTTATTCTTTTCCACAATAGTAGCTGCAGAAATTTGAACTATAATGATAGTAATAGATTGTACACATTTTTCGGTTGTATTCACATCAGCTGAGTTGATAAATGCTAAAAGCACAAGGAAGCATCTCCAGAGACAGGGTTTCTTCTTGGTTTTTTGTTTTGGTTTGGTTTGGGGTTTTTTTGGGTTTTTTTTGTTTTGGTTTGGGGGGGGGTTGGTGTTTTTTTGGGTTTTTTTGGTTTTGTTTTTTTGGTTTTTTTTTTTTTTTTGTTTGTTTGTTTGTTTGTTGGGGTTTTTTTGTTTTTTCCCCAAGACAGGTATTTAAAACCAGGTGTATTGATGAATTGAACAACAGTAGCATGAATTTAAAAACCAGCCAAAATAACAACTTTGGCAAAGAGTTTTAGATTGAATTAGAAATAGCTATGGATAAAGTAACCGGAACTGTCCTCCAAGGATTTTCTTTTCCTCACCTGCCCTCAGTGGCTGACAGAAGCAGAAGGCCTTTGTTTGTGACATGCAGTGTTGGTGAGTTCCAGTAAAATGGGAGTGAAAGGGGACTTGCATGTGGGCAAAGTCAGCCATCAAAAATTGCAGTGTAAATAATTTAGAAATTGTTCTCATCACTTCTGCAGAGAAACCTGTCACAACAGGACAGCAAAAATGCACCAGTATCTGAGTAATACACAGGTACTAACTAGAAACATCCTGCTCTTCCATTTCATTACTCTCTTAATATTAAGTCTCCCAAAAATTAACTGAGAGACTGAAATCTTCAAAAGAATATAATTTTCTTGGTTGTTATGGGTATTTTTACCTTTCTCTTAAAAAGCGGTTGTTTTTCTTAAAAATTGTAATAGCAGAACTACATGTAAGAGCAACAGTTGCAAAGCAGTAGGATATTTCCACAATTGCTTGTGATGGAAAATGACATAGGAGCACTCAAAATTGTAATTTTTTAACTCAGCTATTATAGATACTGTAACAATAAAAGATATATAAAGAGTTAGTATCAGTGCTAAACTTTTTTTCCTATTTTAAGTCATTGCATGTCTTAGATGTTGTGTAGCTTTAAAGACACACGTTTGTATATTTATGTATTTATTTGTACATGTGCACACACACCCCTGGTGCCATCCCTGTCCCATCTCCTGTGTGTGTGTCCGAGGACAGGAGGGCTGCACAGCCCTTTCCCACACACCATCAAAGCAAGTGGGGGAGGTTTAACCTCTTAACAGCTCAAGTGGTATTTCACACTTCAGCAAAATAACCCATTATTTTTCACAGTGGTTCTCTGAAGAGCTTTCACTGCCTGCATCTTACAAGCGCTGTTAATTAAAGTTCAGTATCAGGGCCATTCATGGAAAGAAGCAGCTACTTAATCAGGTAGATTAGGTTTTCCCTTGCATTACACACCCTGTGAGTTAGTGATTGTGAAATCATAGATGTTGTGAGCTCTAAGCCTGAGAAGCAGTCCCAGCTCAGCCATATCTAAGGGGTGTTAGCCCAGAAGAGAGCTTGGGTGGCTCTTCAGTCCGCTGTTTCAGACTGAGTTCAGCTAGATCAGTCAACAGATATTTATACAAGCTCCCCCATGGACTGCTAGAGCTGGACGTGCCTGATTTGTCCAGGTAGCCTTTTCCACAGAGTGACTCTTCTCTCCAGAAGGAAGAGCATTGAGAGATTCTTTATTAAAGGCTAAGTCACCTTCTTCTTTGTTTCCCATTTTTATGGGGCCCTGACCAAAGCATCTGGTGCTGATTCACCTTTCCTTTCATTAAGGCCCTCATACATACTTCTTATTTTTTTTCTCCTCCTAAACTTATCCTCACATCTTTCAATAATCATCTCTGCTGCAGTGTGATGGCCAAAATTGTTCCAGTACTCAACCTAGTGAAGCTCAATACAAAGAGGCTGGAAGCTGTATTTTACATTTTTATTTATGTTACCACAGCAACGGATTACTTTTCCCCAGATTCCTCTTCCCTTGTTTGTTTTTGGCAGGAGTTTGGCCTGTGACATTATGGCTTTTACATGTTTTTGTCAGTACTGATGCGTGTCTAGCAGGGTTTGGTGTTGTTTTGGTTTTTTGTGTTACTGCCTTCAACATACCACGAGTGTCAGAGATCAGGAGCTCTCTTTTATTCAACTGTTGGAAACCAAGGTTGTAACCCAGTGTTACAGACCAATTTCCCCATTTTATTCAAGAAAATATCACCTCAAGTAGAGTGAAAAGTTGCAGTGACAGTGTCCTACTCTGGAGGTTTGTTGCTTCATTCTTGTTGATTCTTATATATTCTCTAGTCATCATCTCAGCATTTCTGAATGGGTTGCTTGGTAAATGTTTGCAGCCTCTGTTCTGGTTTTGAAGGTCTCCACAGTGCATTGTGCTCTTTTCTGAGTTTGTGCAATGACCTTCCTCAGTCAGATGAATCTTCCTTATGAATTTCCAGAATAGCTTCAGTGATTTTTAGTTCTTTGAAACTGAGAGCTCATGGATTTCTTTGTCTGCTGTTGTCTTTTTCCAGAGGGTATCTGCGTCCGCTTCTCTGAGCTGTTAAAGTTTTTTATTTCGATCTTTGTCACCATTATTTTCTTCTTCTTCTTCTATTGTACTTTCCATTTTACCTGCAGATTTCTGAGGTACACACAGTAAGAGTAGATAACCAATTTTTGATAGTTTTGTTTTACTAACCCACTGCTTGTCTTCTGTAACAGTTCTCTTTCAACAGTAGCCTGAATACTTCTCCAGTAACTTGACAAATGAGTTTCCTAGGGTATTCCTTCTCTTACTGAATTAGATTCCAGGTCTCTTCCTCAGCCCTTCATGCAAAGCCATCCTCTAACTCAGGAGCACCTGAGGTCCTCTTGTCAGGTCCTATGCAAAGACTGATCCCTGTTAATCACTCCATGCTGCAGGTCACCCAGCAGCTCTGCTGGCAGGGTGG
Source organism: Lanius collurio (assembly GCA_020086605.1). Lineage (NCBI taxonomy): Eukaryota > Metazoa > Chordata > Aves > Passeriformes > Laniidae > Lanius > Lanius collurio. The sequence continues at coordinate 5,266,902 of JACBWW010000044.1, read as the reverse complement.
GGTAATTAACAGGGATTTTAGTCTTTGCTTAATCAGTGCTATCCTGTAACCTCTTCCCTGGCCTTCAAGTCCCTGCTGTGGTGGTCTCAGGAGTCTTATGCAGGGAGCAGCTCCTGGTGGGCTACCAGTGGTCCTGCATGCCTTGCTGAGGATTTGCCTCCCAGCTCACACGAGAGTTGTGTGTTAGCCATCCCCCAGGCTGGGATCCCTGGCTGCACCTCGATCGCAGGGCACCAGGGCACAACCCAAGCCTGGTTTCAGGCAGAAAAATGCGAATCAGCAGATCACTCTGGTTCTCCCTTCTGGCTCTGCCCTCCAGGGATCCCTGACAGCTCAGAGGACACCCCACTCTCCCTTTGCAGCATCTCCTGACTCTTTCCCAGCCTCCTGGTCTGGTTAAACCCTCACTGTTGGACACCTCAGCCTTCCTGCGAGGGGGTGTTGGGGCTGACCACGCCGGGGTGCGAGCAGGGTGTGCCGCAGCCACACGGCAGCTCTGCGTCAGGAGGTTTTTGTTGCCAGGTTGCCAGGCAGCACTTTAATATTTACCTCCATGCCTGACACACGTCCCTGTGTTGCTTCATGCCTCCTGCACTCCCTCTGTGGGGCTGTGGCAGAAACATCTGGGCACAGCTGGCGGCAGAGCAGGGTCCTGGGGACGGGGGCACCAGAGCAGCGTGAGGTAAGAGGCTGATCCCCGGAGCCAGGCTGACCACCAGAAGGGTGGCACAGGGGTGACCAGTCCAAGCCAGGGGGCTTGGAGCTCAGCAGCCTCGTGGTGTTGTCAGTCTGGGAAGCTCAGGGTGGCTGCAGACCCCGCTGGATGAAGAGCTAGGAGAACAAGGACCCCACTTCTTCCTTGGAGTGGCTTTTTTGGGTGGAGAGAGTGGGAAATTGTGGGCCTTCATTGTAGAAATTGAGCAGGAAGTGGTGGGAGCGAAGCGAGGCACTCCATGGTGGTCCCTGTGCTCTTCCCACTTGTGCTGCTTTTCCCCTGTGGCTCCTCAGGGCTTTGTTCCCCTGAGTTAACCCTGGGTGTCCCCAGGGAGGATGGCTTGGTGTCCTCTACAGCCACTGCTCAGCAGCTGTGCATTGAGCTGTCTTCTATTTTCAAGCTGCACCTCCTCCAGGAGTACCTCCGTTCTTCACCTTTTTGCCTCTGCTGGTCATTGCTGTCTCTCTGGACAGGGCAGAAAGAAGCAGCTGGGCTTTTGGGAGGTATTCATTCGTCCCTGCAGGTTGTGGTGGTGCTGCTGTGCTGGGCCATGGGAAAAAAAGAATTTTTCAGTGCATTTTAATACAGAAGCTTGGTAGGAGTTTTCTGAGGGCTGAAAGGGAGAAGAGCTCAAATAAATGTTTTTATTATTAAACAGATGAGGACTAGGGTGACTAATAAGAAGGTGTAGAACAGATACCTGCTTATTAGTCATGCAGACGGAATCCAGATTAATTTCTTGGAGAAGAAAGAAAAGGAGAGGAAAAACTGTTAAAGAGCAAATTAGGAAAAATGCCTTGTTGCCAGCAGATTAGCTGATGGTGGTAGAAGTACATTGAAAGGTTATTAAAAACTTTTGTTCTCTGCCCTGATGTCAGAGACTCTGTACATTCCTGTGTGTGTCTCCACCCATACAAAATTTCCAATCTTCTAAAGCATTCAGTCTGTAGGTCTATGGAAGTAGATACTATTTGTTTACTTTTCTGCAGTGTGACAACTGCAGATCCTCTATATATTTAGATCAGTCAAAAGTCTCACTGAGCAAGTGGCATGGTAAACAGAGACAATGCAAAAAGATGGAAGAGAAGGGAAAACGTAAAAAAATTGGAAAGTTGTGCTGCAAATTTAAATGCGACCTATGAATGTGTTATGTGACAGAGATGCCAAATCACAGAATCGTAGAATACAGCTTTGAGTGTATGCAAAAATACAAACATGCACCTTTAAGCAGAGGAATGTGAAGCAGGAATAGAGAAGTAGTATTACTTCTTTTAAAGTATTGATGAGACAGATGGAATATTCTGGACTTTGAAGTTGTATATAGGCACACAGAAACACATCATGGTGGTTTTGGATTGACATCTCTGCAGCCAGGAGAACAGACCATGTCCTTTGTAGAGTTCCAGAAAGGTCAGATGATATGTAGGAATACTGGGGGGAGGTGTGCTGCTTACATGTTACCTACTCCTTTTTATCTCAACATTATTTGAGTTTGCTACTTAAGTATTAAATATTTTCTGTAACAAACTAGTAAATCCAAAGGCACAGGTTTTGTTAAAAAGATTTAAAAAGAAGTGTGGATGAATCCTGCAAAGTAAGTACATGTGCTTCAGTGTGAGAGCAGGATTTGGGTTTGTCTTGTTACTTGATGGAAAATTTGCTGTCAGTACGTGTCAGAGGAGAAAAAATAATGGTTAAAGAAGGTCTCTGGTCATCATCAAACCGTCAAAATTCTGTGTGTGTGTATTGTTGAAATACAAAAGGTAAAATGTCTAAAACAATAACTCTAATTTTCAAAAATAATTTATTCTTTATTCAGCTGGAAAACAGTGAATTCAGATTCTTGATGCTTGCTTAATAAAGGTTTGTATAGCAAAAGTAAAATTGTTGTTTTTTTTTTTCTTTTGGAAGCAGTCTTCTTCTGCAGATGCACCGAAACCACAAATTATGAAGCCATCTGAAGCCATGGTAAGAATTTCATAAGAAAATCACTCTTGCATGTCAAATGTATGAAGCCATGGAATTTCCTTTTTAACACTTTGATACTGAGTAACTTTACCCGTATTTCTTATCTGTAGCTTAGTTTCCTCTGCAAAAACAAAAAAACCCAAACAAACAAAAAACAACCAAAAAACGCCCCCGCCCCCAAAAAACCTCAAACTAAAAAAATGCTATTCAAAGCACTCAGAGTTTTTTACGACTGCAATAAAAAGAAAATTAATTGCAAAGCTTAATTTTAGCTCTGTCATGTTCTGTGACGTGCGTGTGGCTCCCCCCAGTGTAACTGCAGGGTTATTTACCTGGTGATGATTTTGTACCCAACAAATCCAGGCGGAGCTTTGGCTTTCTCTATGTATACAGTTGCATCTTCTCGTTAATCTCCTGCGTTTCTCTGTCTGACAGCTCCCTTGCCTTTCCCCTTCACGCTTGTTCTGTCTTGTTTTATGGCTGGGGCGTCCTCAGTGTCAGGGCTGTGTCATCAGTCGTGTCCTTTGCTTGTTAGGAGAGTCATCGTCCTCTGTCACGCCTCTGTTGCCTAACAGGAGTTACCTGTGTTGTTTAAACAAATGATTAATGGTACTCTCCCTCCTCCCCCCTCTCTTCCATTTTCCACAGTCATAACAGCAAAACCAACAAAAATTGGATGCCAAAAGCAAGCCAGCAGGGACTTGTGTAGTGGTGAAGGCTCAGGCTGCCTGCAGAGGGGTGAGGGTGGGAGAGGTCCCTGCAAGTGCTCTGGTGCAGGCAGAGTCAGCTCTGCAGGTAAATTGCACTGCTGGAGGCCCTGCCAGGCCTTTTGATTGTTTTGGCACAGTCAGAGCTGAGGTTTGGTCACCTTCACAGTGATTTTTTTTTTTCCCATTTATCAAATGGGAAGTTTCTTTGCAACAACCTTTTTCTCTTGTCTCTGGTTGTTCTGGCCTGCATCTCCCATGTCTGCATTTGAACTTAGCCATTACATTCCCCTCAGCCTTTTAAAGCCCTTTTTCTCCATGCACATGTACATCTATGAGCTGAATGGGAATTAAACAAATTTTCCATTTGTGCACAATCATCATTACTCACACATGAAGGCATCTGCCAGCCTCTGGTTTCACCTCCCTGTTGTGTTTGTGGGCAAACTCGTTTGTGTCGTGTTCATTAATGCTGTGGTTCTCCATATGGTCTAACCCAGACGGCTATGGTCTGTCCCTACTTGAAATTTAAAACAGCTCTCAGAAGAATGTGGTAAATGAGCCAAAAATAGAGTAGCAGAGGCATTCTTTAGCACTATAAGACTGGTAAACACAAATCCCTTTGAAACAGTGGCCTGCATTTGCATGTGTAACATAATTAATGTTTTCTTTTAATGTCTGTTGCATTATTAATGTCCTTCTCCTGCTGTATTAAACAAGCCATTTGCATTTTTGACAGTAGACTTCTTTGAAAAGAAGTGAGATTGCTGAGTCACTTCAATTTCTAGTCCTAAATTTCTTGCAAATTATCAGCTCTTTCCCCATTGCCTGCTGCAACCACATCTCATTTGTCCTTTCTGAGGTGTCTCTAGTGTGCCACTTCTCTTAAGCATACTCTGGACTCCTCTTCAGCTTTCAGTTCCCTGTGTGTGTATCCTTTGTCTCTAATGAACCCTCAGTCTTATGCCTCTCTGAGAAAGCCCTGAGTTCACTGTGGCAGAGGAAGGAATGTGGAATTTCTTGTTCTGTGGGCAAAGCCTGGTGTTACCTGGAGAGCTGGGAGGACAAGGGTGTAGAGCCAGCACCCTGTGGATTTTGCAGGGTTGGAGGAAAACAGGGTGCTGCCACTGCCCCTGTCACCAACACGTCCCCTTCAGCTACCTTCCTTTTGCACGTGTTCCTGCAACCAGGGAACCAGTGTAAAAGTATTCTTTTTCATTTCCAGACCATTTTTCAGTCAGTTTAAAAAGCCTCCTCTCAGATCCTGACACAGTGCAGGTGGAAGCAGGCAGTTGAAGGGGAAGATCTTCTCCACAGGAATTCAGTGCATACAATCAGCTGATGCCATGGCTTCAGTCTGTGGCTGCTCACAGCTGACTCTGTTTAAAGGATGGCTGAACAATTCCTCTGAATGGATGGTCTCATATGAAAATTGTTGGTTTGATTTGCCTGGTTTTTTGTTGTTTTGTTTTTAATTAGATTTGAGCTTTGTAATTGTTGAAAGTGTATTTAAATAGGTGTCTCTGTGTGTGAGCAGGTGTTTATAGTCAGGTGTTTTGTTGTGGCCTCAACATGCTTTTGTGAAAGTCTTGAATCAAATCCTTGCCCACATGGGTTCATTTATTCTTCAGCATTGCCAAACAAAAATTTGTAGTATGGGCAATTCTGCAGATTTTAAAAGTTACAAAAGAACAATGAATGATGCATACCTTACTCAGAAGGTGCATAAAGTATTCAGTAAAATAATATTTACAGTATAAAAAAGGAGACTTGCAGTAGTACATAACTGGTTTGGCAGGTTGAGAATTTGTATTCAGTGTTCTGTACAGGTGTTGTTGGGTGTGGGCAGAAGTGCAAGTACATATATTTTATTGTCCTGCAAAAACAAGGCGTGTTCAGTCTTCTTCTGAAAAGCAGATAAGAAAAACCTGAATTTGTGCTCTGACAGCAGGGTACTTAGAATCCTGAGCAGGCAGTAGTCCCAGAGCAAGAAAAGTCAAACTCTGTGTTTTTTGAACTTCATCCTTGCACTTCTGTTGCATTTTTTTGCATCCTCTTGCTGAAGGACATCCCATGACTGATTGACTCTTTGCAATAGATGTTACAGGAAAACCTTACTTTATCTTAAAGACTGGAAAAATTTAGGATTATCCTTTCATTACAGGATTGTTTAGTGTGCAGGTACAAAAATGGCTGTGTGTGTCTTTGAGTTAGCAGTAGACAAGTAATAAGGACACACAAGTGAGAGCATATAAACCATGACTGAACCTGAGAATGACTGTGCTTTAATCAGGTTTTAGGCATCAGGACAAAATAAAAAGCAGGGAATTTGGAGAGGGCATGGGAATCTGAGAGGTTAAGATGATTTTTTTTTAAAGGTTTTTTTTAAAATATCTTTTTCTCACTTTGAGAATTTTTGGTTCTCCCTCTCCATCAGTATTTCCCCACTTGATTGTGGAGGTGTGTTCTTTACCCTGGTCATCTTTGAGACCTTTGCCCCAATTATGCCCAGGCATCTGCATTTAATGTGTGCTCAGGATTTCCCAGGCAAGTGTCTGCAGTTCTAACTGCATACTAACAAATGGTAAACAAACTTAGCAAATTTCTCTGTGTGGTCAGCCAGAAAATGGAAGCTGGGTGATTCTAAATGGTAATGAATGTTTGGCAAATGAAAGGCTCTTAGTTTGTTGCTCATAGTGCAGCTGAAGTAGCAAGAAAAAAATTGGAAGAAAAATAGAGTGAGGAGGCTGGGGTTTTGTCTTCTTACCAGACATAACTACTCTTCAATTTTTCTGTTGTAGTTCTTACTACTAGTAATTTATTGCTTACTGTACTTTGACTGAATCACAGGAATTGATTTTGTGGCATGACTGGAGAAGATTTTCATGTGTAAACCCTGGAAGTGCAGTCATGTCATACTATCCTAGCCAGGTTGTTCAGCTCTGTTGTAAAATATGAGCATTAGGAGGTTACAGAGGAAAGAAAAATACAAATTTTCCGCTGTGTTTAGTATAAGGATATTAACTGAACATATCCGACCCCATGTATATCCTGTTGAATCTAAGTAATTAGTGGCTTTTCCATCAAGACTGCGTATATTTTTATAATTAGTTATTTTACTCTTGTAATTATTTTATTGATAAATTAGTGAAAAATAATTCATTAAGTAACATTTGCGGTTATTTCAGAAACGGGTAGTGGCAATTTGGGTTTGTTATCAAACTAATCTCTATATTTAGCATCTTCTTCCCTCCTAAATTCCCCATGTGAAGAATGAGTTTGTGTGTAGGTGCACAAAGGTACACCTTTGAGTGCTCTTAAATCACTGGCAGCCTGTGTTAGGATGTTGTGAACTGCAAGATTAGTGTATAGTAGTTAGTATGTATGCCAGCAAGTGTGGACCTGTCTGATATTCTGCTTTACATAATCTGATCCTCTGCAAATAACCATGCATATTAAATTCCGAATAAATGTCGTTTGTATTTCAGTCTGCAACAACAACCAAAGCGGGATCTGAAAAAAACACCCAGTCAGACAAGGTAAATACCTTTCACCTCTGCAGAGTTGCTGCACTTTGGCCTTTTACTAACTCTGAAAGAAGAGGCTGAACTCCTGGCTATTTTTGTGTCGCATGAAACTGGTGTGTGATCTGTGACATAACTGTGCACAAAGTCAGGACAGCCCAAGAAGTGTCCTGTTAACCATCTCTTGGATCTGTCTTGTACATATTTGGACTAGCATGGATCGTGTTCTGTAGCATTGAGTGGTGGAAATGGTAAATTATCTCTATTTTTTATTTTGTGACAGCCAACAGACTCTCAGGATAAACAGCTGTCTGAAGAGAAGCAAAAGAAACCCAGTGATGTAAGTTGTGTAATTTCACCCTCTGTCTCTCTCTCTCTCTCTCTTTGAATTTTTTAATTCAGAGCATTTCTTCTGGTATTTTTTTTCTGTCTTTTCCTTAAAAAAATAGTTTGAAAAAATAAAAAGCCAGCCCTCGGTATCTAGTTATAATAGTTTATCTCTACGCAGGGAAAAAAACAAACCTCCCCTACTGTGACAACAGCTTCTAAGCCAAATGACACAGGAAAAGTAACTACAGCTCAGGCTGAGCAGCCTCCACCAGCAACCTCCACAGAGACAGCAAAGGTATCACAGAAGCAACAACTAATTTCTATTATTTAGGCCAATTTTTATTATTTTATTGAGGGGATATTAAGAATCCACATCCAGATGGATTCTTTAGCCGAATGTTGTCAAGTGAGACCTCTGGGCCCACAAAAATCACTGTGGAGATAAGCTGTTGGCCAAGCAAACAGCATGAAGAACACCACAGTTTTAGGCCTGTTCCTGTGTGTTCAGGGCTCTTCTGTTTTTCTCTCAGGTTATTTTTAAGTTCCTTGTAGCTGCACAGCTGTCAATGGTTCTTTGTCAGGCTCTTCCCTTGCCCACTCACTGCAGTGTTGGCTCCAACTGCAGCAGGAAGGCTCTGGAAAAAACTGAAGTGAGGAAGGTTGGGGATAAAAGTTGGGGAGAGGTCATTTCCACAGGGTAAATGGAGAAAAAATAGGAAGGAAAAGCATGTGGTGGCATCAGGATATAGATGTTTTGGTCTCCTGGTTCTGCACGTGTCTGGTGACAAGGCTGAGGTAACACGTAAGCCTCCTGCAGCTCCGCTACAGCATGCTTATTTTTGGCAGTAAATAGGAGTGTCAGTAATGCAGAAGTCTGCATGTTGTGTAGTGGTGTTGCTCCTCCACCTCTCTGCCTGCAGCAGTTTTCATCCCACCTACTTGAGCACTTTTTGCAGCTGGAGTTTATTGGTGCACTGGGAGCTACCAGGAGTAAATGACAGCTTTCCAAAGAGACTTGGAAGGGGCCACAAAGTCATTCTTGCTGTGCAGATTTCCTTCAGTGGCGAAGTAAAAAGGAGGAGGTAGAGTGCTTGAAATAGAAAGCTTTCTTTGCCACAGCAGAATTGTACTGGAAGCAGAGCTTTTATGGTGGTAGCTCACTTTGCCCAAGCATCTGGGTGCTGCTCAGGTGCACCAGCCACAGCTGCTGATTAAAAAAAATGTGCACAGCCTCAGTGCTGGATGTTTTTGTCACTCCTTTAACATTTCAATAAACCATCTCTTAATTTTTCTCTTTTTTTTCCTGCAGCAAAACTCCAAGGAGATGTCCACAGTGACGGGTGCAGCTGCTGGAACAGGCACAGCTGGTGCAAATGTTGTTGCTGCCTCTGATAAATCAAGTGCTGAGGTTGGTAGACATAGCCCCAGACAAAGACTTCCCTTGTAAGAGTGTCTCAGAGGGTGCTTTTCTCTCTGAAAGACTTGAGTTTCAGGAAAAAAAAAATTGATAACTGCTGAAGTATTGAGACATCCTTATTATTTATGATGGTGAAGCACCATCTGAAAGAGTAGGTAAAAAACAATGGTGTGTCATTTCTGTTTTGTCAAATGTGATTTCTTTAGAAGCTAGCTTAAAATTATACAAATGTAAAATTAATTACTCTCTATCTTTGGTTATTTTTGAATATATTTGGGGATCAACTGGTACACAAATAACAAATGCCTTGTTAATGATACTGGAGAATTGAGTTTAGAACAATTCTCACTGAAAAATTTGGCAAGTGCATGCCCTGCTGAAAGAAAGGCATTTGGTTTATAGGAGTTTTCTACAGATTCACCAGATGATTCAGATGTTTTGGTTTGTTTTTTTCCTTCACCCAGTGTACACCTTGGTAACTTCTGTAATGGTTTGCTTATTTTTTTAGCCTGGTATGGATGAATCAGCACTTGATAGCCTAATAGATACCCTTGGTGGGCCTGAGGAAGATGTACCTACCACTCCTGTTTACACTGGCCCGGAAATTACGGTATTTTACTCTCCACCTTCTTATTTCTTAGAAGATCCATCCCTAAATTACATCTGTAGTTGCTCATTACTGCATTGAGTCAGGACTGGTAGCTATGATCTGCTAAGAATTGAAACAGAGTGTGCACAATAAGATTTTAATGTTGGTTTTGTTAATATAGAAATGACAGAGTTTTGGGAATTTGCTAAAGAATGCATAACGTTGAGTCTGAATGGGAGAGTCACATAAGAAGGGTTAGGATTACAGGCTCAGTGGCTCAGTAAAACATGACAAAAATTTTGGAATTCATAAATATTTAAAATGCAGTCTGGGTACAGCAATACATCCTACAGTCTGAGACAGTGAAATGTCTTAAATTAGTAATCTGGGAATGGATTTGTGGAGTTCTGCTGGTTGATGAGTACTGCTGAAGCTGGTGCAGAGGCCTGTGCATGACAGTAGGTACTGAGAGACACTATACAATGTCCTAGCCAATCTTTGCGTTTTCTTTCTGGCAGTGTCACGGTAGGTAGCTCTGTCAGAAATTTTATTTCAGTAAAGAACAGTACACAAACATTAATGTGTGCATTATTTTCACAGGAAGACATATATTCAAAATACTTGGAAGAACTGGGTAAACGGGAAGGTAGTCTCCCTCCAGAGTATGTTAAACTGTTGAAGGTTAGTGAGTTAAAAAACACATTCTTCATGTGTGTTTTCTGTCATATTGGATTTTTCTGCTTTCCATTTACTGCAAAATTAATTCTCATTTTAGAGCAAAGGATATGGCAAAGATGTGGTCCCACCAAAAGCAAATGAGAAAGATGAAGTAAGACTTTTTTTTTAATATATTGTAAGGTGAAAGTAACCCAGGCAAAACCAACCCAGTTATCACTGGATTCCTAGGAAAATACAAATGTTGCCTGTTCTGCAAAAGTCCCAGGCAGTGGGAGGGGGATGTGGGAGGCCAGATAACCTAGCTACTGATAAAACTAAATAGAGCTTGGCACAGATGTTTTTAATAAAGGTGTAGGAATTTTCAGGACACTGAAGCTGAAACAAGTCAAATAAATACTCAGAGATATTTGGCATATGAAGGGGAGAAATACTGTGCAAGCAGGAATCTCTAATGCCTTTGGCAAAAACGATTTGATTTCTGTCAGCCAGCTAGATTTTGCTGGTTAGGAGGTTTGAGTTACTAAAAATAAAAGCTTATCTGAGACAAGAATCAACCAGTGAGGGCAAGCACCTTATTTTTCTGTTGTGTCAGGAACTTGTGCCAATGAGGTCACTGTGTGAGTAATCGTGGGTCAGACTCAGACTGTAAACTGAGTTTGACCTGTGATATTTGAAGTTTCTCATGGCCATAACTTGGTTTGCAATTCCTTGCTCAGAAGCCAATGACGGATGATGAGCTTGCAGAGGCCCTGTCATCTGACTTCACCTGCAGTACTGCTCCTGCTCAGGAGAAGAAGACAAGTCTGACAGAGGTATTGACACCTTCCCTGCCATTGCATGCATTTATTGTGAGGAAAAATTGACAGTTATCATAATATTTCATTTTAAAATTATAAAATGTCCTGCTTCTTTTCTGTTTTTGCAAATTTGCCTGTAATTTCATCTTGCTCGTAGAAGCCAAACAAAGAAGGAGAAATTGTGCAAGCACAAGCAGCAAGTTCAGTTAAGACCTCAGTTCCTCCTAAGGAGCAGAAAACAAAACCAAAACAGGTATGCATAGTCATTCTTTCACTAATTAAGTTAAAATTTACAGGCATGTGCCATTATTATGTGCTCTTGATCTTGTAAAGATGCTCATCATTCGTATTTTCAGTTGTAAATCCTCTTTATTATAGAAAATGCCAGGATAACAAGAATTGCCATTGCTCAGATTCCACTGTATTAAAGATCAGATGATTTTCCTTCTGGATTCTTTTGCAGAATAATTGTATTTCTTCTCACTAGGGGCAGTACAGTAGAAATATTGGGAGGAAAAACTTCTTAGCTCTGTGATCTGTGTTTAAAGCTTGAACAGGATGCAATTTTCTCATATTTTTATGAACCTTCTTTTTTTTCCCCTCTGAACAGAAAAAGTGTGACCTTGCACTTTTTCGGTTTGCCATGTCAGAGCATATGAGAATTGTGTTACATATCATTGTGACATGTGGGGTTTTGAGCAGTTTTTTACTTCCTTTGCTTTTTTCTTCTCTCCTTGAGAAAAGCCCCATGTCTTGACTAAAACTGTGCTAATTCTATCACGTAATTTGGTGTTAAGGAAATTGGTAAAGCCAAGCCAAAGTGACCAATCTGGTGCTGGCTGTTTTCTTCATCTACAGCATGAAAATATGTAAGGTAAAAAAAAAAACATGTCAGTTTAAAAAAATAACAAAATCGTTTGTACATTTGCTTAAATACAGGAAATCAAAGATGATGCAATGGATGCTCTTCTTGATACTCTTGGAGGACCTGAACCTGAACCTGAAGAAGATCCTATCCCTGTTGTAGAGGTGTCAGAGGTAACATCTTGCTCCTTTTTTTAGCCTGGCTTCTGGGTTCTGGCTGTGGAATCCTGAGTTCTCTTTGCTAGACACTGGACAAATGTGTAAAATAACAAGAAAGTGACTTTCTTATCAAAGGCATAAGGAATGTGTGAGTCATCAGTGATTAGGAAAATGACAACATTAAGAATCCCAAGTGGATACTGGTAGAGTAGAACACAGTAAGGTGGTCTGGAAAATTATAAGCCTGTAATTTGTTTCATTTTACAGGCAACATACATACATGTATACATTCACTGGTAGATACTGCCCTTTTTCGTTTTTTCCCCCCAGCACTGTGTACAATTTCCAGCAAGCTTTCATATTTGCTGTTTGACTTTTAACTGACTTTTAGTGTGTGTGCTCTTTTTTACATCAAACTCCAATATCTTTCTAATTTGAGTCTTGCCTTTCACTGTCTTTTGAGAATTCTGATTTTCCTCAGCACATAGAATCCTGTGTTTGCATGTTAAGCTTTAACTTTTTGGTTTAGTTTTCCAAACTCTGCCTATAACCATAGTTAGAGCAGGTTTTTTCCTGTCTCCAGTTACAGCTCAGAGCAAACAAATGACAGGGAAATAGTAAAAATTCTTCTGTTGCTGAGCTAAATTTTGACAAAGAAAGAGCTTCTTGTGTTGCAGATTTAGTCAGTCTGGGCCTTCAGATAACTTAGTGGATGCATTTCTTCATGAAGGAAGCACAGAGAATTAAAAGCTTTGTTTTGTTGCTCATGATGGAAAAAGATACAGAATTCTGGCTTGTGTAAACAGAGAGCTGAAATGCAAGAAGACCTTGAGCATTTTGTACGCACAAAAATTCTAAAAGTACTTGCCACAAAGATGGAGCTCTAAATACTCTCTAAAGTTTTTTAGGATTTAAAATAATTTAGCCATGTTCACATAGGGTGTTGAATTCTAAAGCATTATGATTTTACCACAGACATTTGACAGGAATAATTGGAGGGATTTAAGTACCTTCTTACATGGAATAATTTCACCTGATGCCAGTCCTTCTGCACTCAGTAGGGCAAAGAATCCTGATGGTGAAGTTGTGCATTTGGAGTTTTTATTTTAATTTCTTTAAGCGATTTTTTTTTAATGTTCTTTCTTTTTAAGGCAAAAGCCAAAGAGAAAAAGGAGCAAAAGGTTGGAGAACGTGATGATACAATTCCTCCAGAGTACAGGTTAATGCCAGAGTTGGTAAGTTTTTGGTGCCTCCACTGCTTTGTAGGTAGGGCACTGTGCCTGACACTTTTCTTTCTTTACAGAGAGGGAAAGAATAAGGGGAAAACAAGCCAAGCTAATACTTAATCAATGTCTTTCTCCTTGGTGATTTCTGTACTTCTGATCTCCTCTTCCTTTGTGGGCATTATGTTTTTTCCAAGCATTCTGGGCAAAGATCTGATCTTGCCAAGTCACCCATTCCTGCTCCAAGAGTGGCGTTTCTTGTTTCTGAGATCAAATCTCAGCGCTGTAAAATTCATCCCTTTGCTGGAGTGCCCTTCAGTATCACTTTGTAACATAACCTTGGAAAACTGATGAAAAATGGTGGGAAGATTGCACTCTCTTTAATTTTTTTTTTTTCCAGTTGTCTCCCAAAGTGGTGGAGATTGGTTCAAAGTCAACCAAAACAACAGCACAACACTTTTCAGTCTCTTGTATGGTGCTGACATCACATTTGGTTTTTTGATCTTCTTACCTGGCCATTTCGGGGAATTCTTGTCACTGATTAGTTCTTGTATATGTAATTTACTTTACATTATTTTGCTGGTGATTACTGAGAATGGCACTTCTTGTAACAACAGAAAAATGTCGGTAATACTTAATTTCCTTCTAGGATAAAGATGGAAAACCCATATTGCCGAAGCCTGAAGAAAAACCAAAGGTTAGAAAACTGACAATGTTGTAGGAGTGTGGCTAGATATCCTGTTTTCTCCCTCTCTGTCATCACTTCTCTCTGTGCCATGATGTAAGTCTCTTGGTCTGCTTGTGTGTTTTACTTCCTTGCACAAAACCTGCTGGTCAGAAGCACCAAGTGGAAGTTGGTTTTATTGAAATTCATTTGTCTGTGAATGAAGAGATCATATGAGGAAAAGGTTTAGAGAGTTCTGAGACAGGAGAGAGTTACAAAAACTAGTGCTGACTCAAAGAAAGGCTATGTGGGGAGTTACTTTAAGGTGGTGTGTAGAGGTCTGTTGGAGCTGTTAAGGACACAGAGAGGTGAAGCAGGAAAATCTTTTGTTTTCTTGACAGTTTCCTCTCATTAGTGGTCAAATATAAAGGAAAATTACGGGAAAGAAGGAAAAAAAGTTTCTGTGGACATTTTCCTGATGACAAAGAAAAACCTGGACTTTGCAAAGAGTATCCGTTGTAGCCTGGAAAGGGCAAGAGAGGATTAAAATATTGAAAGAGAGAGTTGCAAAAATTAATTTTAAAGGCACAGGAAGAAAGCAAAGGAACTGTGCACTGAAGAAATGGAGGGCTCCACTTTGGAAATACTGTGAGTTGAGGAGTGCTGCCAAAAACTGGAAAAGCACAGGAAATCTCTGCTGTCCTGAAACGAGTGTGAAGGTCAGGACCAGTTTGAGTGAGAATGACACAATGCCCTCTGATCAGAAATGTGAAGTCATTCCTATTATTTAGGGTTAAAGTGTGGAGGGGAGGAATGTAAAGGCAGTGATGGAAAAAAGACTTTTGGTCTTTGAAAGTTTTTATGTCAGGTCTCAGACATGCAATTATCTTGACTGGTGGATGTTTGAGAGCTGCACAGAAGGGAGCTCCTGCCAGGCAAGTCATGAGGAGAAAAAGAGAGCAGCTCTGCTCTGGGGGAAATAGGCCTTGCTGCCAGGAGATAACCCCGTTCCACAGGGAGCACAAAAGAGATGGCACCCACAAAAAAGTGGAAAAGCTCTAGAAGAGAACATGGCATAAGCTAAGGGAGGTTGGTTCATGGGTGGGCTAAAGTCCTGCACAAAACCGAGGCTGAACACAGTCTCTGAATCCTGAGGTCTTGTGCTGAAGGATTATTAAGTGGTTAGTAGGAAAACAGGTATTCCCATGCTCCTCCAGTTCCCTTGATGGGAAGCACAAATATAGTTGAATCCTTGTTCTGTAGGAGAACCATGGGAATATCAGACACTTGTTGGGGTATTTTTCTGAGCACCTCTTCAGGGTAATTTGAAGAAGGTGGGTTTTGAGGAAGGTGTGTGTGTGGCAGTATTCCTGTGGAATCACCGCTGGTACTTAGATCAGTGAAACTAAAATCAGCAAAGTGGGGAAAGCTGGGTTTGATGGCTAGAAACCATCACCCATTTACAGTTCTTCTGTGATTTCTGATGAAGGCAAAGTCCTTCCTTCAGAATTTCAGCTAGGGTTTTTTATGGTTTTTTTGGGCCTCCACTCTGCAAAGCCTTAAGCACATGCAGTGGCATTACTTCTGTGAATAAAAGTTACTACCTAAATGCATCTTTTTATTTAGCGTCTGAAATAGGATTTCAGGCATTATGAAAAGTCGGGCCTTATGTGTTGAGACACTTTGTAAAGAATTAGGGGAAGAGAATAAGGGAGGGATTTCTCTCTCAGAAATGTCATTTTATGCATTATGAGACTGTCCCTGAGCGGTTGAGTTCCATGCAGCAAGTGAATGGCTGTCACCGCTAGCAAAGATTTAAACATTTAGCTCTGAAGAGTAATTTGGAGGATCCCAGGAGTTTCAGGTATATAGATATAGAGATACATGGACTGCAGAGGCCTAGTTCACACAGTGTCAGTAAATGGTAATAGACCACACACAGAAGGAAACTAAAAACTGCATTTTTACTCACCAAAACATGCACAATGAAAACCACTGAGTGTCAGCAGTCAGAGGACAGGCTAAGGGAACTTTTATGCAACTCTAGTTCTGCTAGTAAATATTAGCATTTTCTTCCTAATTAAGAAATATTTTCCTTTTCAGTAGCCATGTCTTGAACAGTATATATCTGGTTCTCTATGTTATGTTTTACCTGTACAGTGCTCTACATTACATTGTCTTATGATTACAAAGAAACAGACTTATTCTGAAGTGTGTTTTTCTTTAATTTTACGCACTGCAAAATTGATGCTGTTTTGTTGCACATAATTTTGAACGGTTATTTCAGTGTAGGCTACAGATGTTTTCCTGCTTTACGAGCAGCTGAAATACAGCTCTTGAAAAAGTAAATTAAAAAGAGGCAGTGAGTCACCTGTGCCACATATGTCTCTTTCTTTTTTTTTTTTTTTTCTGTGGTTGCAGGCTCTGAGTGAATCTGATCTTGTTGATGAATTTTCAAAGGACTTTGCCTGCCCTGCACAGCCTGCAGTACAACCCAAAGCACCAAAGCCCTGCAACATGTCCAAAGTATGTCTTTCTGGGTCAGTGGAGAAGCTGACACTGACAGTTTCCCTAATACTGGGTAGTGCTACTGTTCTTTCAAGAAAAACATTTTCTCTTCTCTTCCTGTTTTACCCTTCCTGTTGCCTTTAGTGGTACACGCAGTGTTGTCACTCAGCTCTTCATTGAGAATCTTCTGCCTTAAAATTTAGACTTTTCTGTGTCATTTAGTACTGTATTTATAAAAAAAAAAAAGAAGAAAAAAATGAAGAAAAAATCCATTTAACAGGCACGTTTTATGTTTTCTGAGCATATTCAGTAAAATACAGAGTAAATTGTTCTTTTTCAGAAGCCATCAGGTTCTGCGTCTGCAAAACCTGCTGAGGACAAAGTGGTCCCTCGTGCCACAGCTTGCACTGTGCAGTCTGCAGCTCCCGTGTCTTCAGTAAGTTGTGTAAGTTCCTTCAGCTGGAGCTAAAGCAAAACTCATTGTTTTATTTTTGTAATGGTAGAGCACGGTGTCAGTATTTTCTTCTCAGTATTGCATGTTGTTCTGTAGTGGTAACCCACAAAGGCTGAGGGGTTCACCAAAAAAAAAAAAAACAAAGCACAAAACAAATGGTCAGTGACCTTCCTCAAAGAGGAAGCCAAACTGACAGTTCTTGCGGTCTCCTGTAGCTCTTACTGCCCCAAAGGAGATGCTGTTTGTGAAGCTAATAAGGACTTCAAGGAAAGACAAAAATGGGTTTCTTCAAACTAAAAATTGCTTTTTTTGCTGTATCAACTCCCATGCAGATCGGTCCTATAGCAGATGAAGCACTGGAAGCCTTGTCCAGTAGCTTAGGAAAGAGGGAGCCTGATCCAGATGAAAAAAAGGCTGCTGTGGACAAAGTTAAGGTAGAGAAAAAAAATCAGACCTCAAAAAATAGACTGTTGATGTCATTACCTTCAGCGTTACTCCATTTCCTCAGGTCACAAATAATGTAGACATTATGTTTTCACTTTTTTTAAAAACAAAATACACTGTTGAAACCAGTTCTATTCTTCTTAGGAAGTACTAGCAGGATTTCAACACAGTGAGTAAGTACACTTTCCTAATAAACCTGACTATTGCAATGCAGTAGTTCCGTCAGTTTCTGAAAACTGTGTTTTTATTGTGTCATTCTGCTGAACTGAAGCAGAATTGAAATGCCCATCAGGGGTAGCACACAGTATGGTCCTTTTTCTGAAGGAACCAAGTTTATGATGAGGGGTTAAATTAGGAATTACTCACAGAACTTTGGAGGATTATGTATTTAAATAGGGAGCCATAAGTAAGTCACTGAAATCCTGTCTAAGGGAATGCTGTTCATAGGCACAGTCTGAATGCCCCCATATGCCACTCTAAACCAGATGGAACTGGCTGGGGTCAGGAACCAGCCCTTCTGATGGCCGGAATTCCGTCAGGCAAAAGTTCCCAAAGTTGACTTTAGTCCCTTTTCTTAACTGGCATTTTTCCAGCATAACTTTTATGGGGGGTAATAATCTTTGAAGTGGGCCACTGATTTCTCTGTTCAGCCTTCCTCTGCATGCAGGCCAGGCAGCTGTTGAGTGGATTTCCAGAAATGTCAAGAATTAAGACACAGACATATTTTTGATTTTAGTCCTCCCTTGTCTATCCACTTCTGCTAGCTCTACTGAAATAGGTAGAACCACTTGTGATACACAGAGGAAGAATCAGGCAGAGGAGTGAAGGCTTTCTCAAAAGAAAATACTTTCTTTTAGTTTTCATGGGATTTGTATCTGGTGGTTGGATTGAACGAGAAAGATCAATTTGAATCAGAAGACTGAAAGCAGAAAGCTTGCTCGTGTGCATTTCTGTTGGTAGTTGTTTTTCTTACCATGATTCCTATTTGCCTTTACAGGAGAAAACCAAAAAAGAACAACACGAAAAACTGGGTGAAGAAGAAGAAACAATTCCTCCAGAGTACAGATTAACAGTAGCCAAAGTAATTTATTTGTGCTTAGTCTTGCTTCCCTTTCATTCCTCAGAACATGTGGATGAAACTGAGACTCCCATTTTGTTTTGAAACACGGATGTTTTGGTTCAGACGTTTTTATAGTATCTAGAAATTCTGGTTTGTAGCTCCCACAAATAATCTGGCATCTATCACTGGATGTGTGCCTGGGCATAGAAGTGTTTCAGATGCAGGTACCTGAAAATTAATAATTCTGTCTGAGATTAGTACACTGGAGCCTTTCAGTAGCTTCTGGTATTTTGGAACTAAATAAACTGTGATTGGTTAAAGCTATTAAGAAAACCCCAAGGCCCTGGATGTTTTAAGTGGCATCTTGAGTAGCAGCAGTAGATGCTGTAGAGGCTGCTGCTCAGATCCCTGTCCGTGTAACACTTTCAGCTGCTCAGTGAATGCTCCCAGAGTGCTTGTATTGCACAGCCATTTAAGGACTGCTTGGTTTAATTCAAGAGATTTTTTTTCTTTATAGGATGAAGATGGAAAACCACTCCTACCAAAACCAGAAGAGAAGTCACAGGTAAAAAAAGTGACTGTTTCAAATAACTGTGTCATTCATGACTGACTTACCAAATGTCAGCAAGGTTACCCATGGTTCAATTTAAAAATGGGCTGTGTTACCTGCTTACTTTTTAAGAGATTAAGAGACTTACAATCTTCTTTTTTTTGTCTTTTCAATAGCAGCCTATGAGTGAAAATGATCTTTTAGAGGGTTTGACAGAAGGATTTTCCTGTTCTCCATCACCACCTGCACCATTACCTGCATCAGCTGTACTAAAGGTGAGTATAATTGATTAGAGAAAACTGTTTTTATTTTCAAGTTGTTTGAATAATCTTGGCATTTTATATGTGTCTCTTATGTAAAGTTCCTTAAATGAAATCCAGTAACTAGAAACTTAAAATATTTCTTACAATAAGTTAATAGAAGAGCAAGACTTTAACAAACAAGCAAACAAAAAAACCTAGTTAAGTTATGTGGCCTATCTTTTTACCAGTTACTTGCATAAGTAGTGCTTTGCAGCTGAGGATTTTAAAAGTGTTTTTTGAGTATATTAGATGGGCTTGGTGAAATCTTGGTTCTGTTGGAGTCATGTTAAACCCATTGAAACTTCAGCTGTGGCAGGCTTTAACCCAGAACAACAAACTGAGATGAGGAACAGTTGCACAGTGTGTAATATAGGGGCATATTTCAACCTGAAATAAGCAAAGCTGCTCAGGAAAAATTAAGTCCTAGAAATTACCAGTGTGGGTTCTGGGTTTTGGATGTGTGGAGTCTGATGAGCATTTTCCTGTGTGCCCCACTGTGTGTCTCATTCTTCCAGAAAGACAAGGAGGATGCCAAGCCTGCGAGTTCCTCGGATGTGATCTCTGCTGCCACGGTTTCCTCAGTGCACTCAGCAGCCCCTGCAGCTTCTACCTCAGTAAGAAACCTCTCCTGTAGGTCCTTACCCCCCCAAAACAAGGGGCTGAGTAGTGAGGAGAGGTCGCAGCGTGATCTGGAAAGTTTGACCTGTGTGGGCTGTTGCAAAATTTAATAATTTATTGCTAAAAACAGCTACTGCAGAGAAGGGAAATGTTCGCCTGGGGAAAAAAAAAAAAAGGAAAAGAGAAAAAAAAATGAATGGATGCTCCATTTTCAACAGAGTTCCACAGGCAGCACCATGATCCCCTTTGAGTGCCAGGAGAACTCTCCTTCCTGTCGTTTATGGCAACGTTGTTCACACATTTTGATCCAGCTAGAGGGCTCTTCCCCTGGTGCTCCCAGATTTGGAAGGGGAATATAAAGCTCCTCCCACCTGTACTGGATTTAAGGGATTTTTTTCTATCCAGGTTTTGGATAAAATTGCAAAATAAATGGCAATTGCCAGTCATTGCCAAACAATTGCCAATTATTTCATAGATCTGTTCTCATTACAGCAGCTAATTTTATTTATAAAACACCAAAACTATTAAAATAAATTCCATATGCCCTTCTTGAAATTACGTTTTCTGCAGGTCTGATTATTTTGTATTTTTTCCCCAGCTGTTGTGCTACACTGCAGTTACAAAGAGAGAGCTCTTTCTTCACTCAAGTTGTACAGTTCATTAGCCAGTACTTATATATTAGATTGATGAATTACATAATTTTTGCAGCAGATGTGCTTTCACAAATGTGTTTCTGTTTTGTTAGGGAAGAAAAGAGATGGATGAAGCCTTGGATCTCCTGTCTGACTCCCTGGGGCAGAGGGAACCTGACCCTGATGAGAACAAACCTGTTGTTGATAAAGTAAAGGTAACAAAAGTCATTCTGAAACTTAAGCAATTTGGGCAGAAGGAGGGAATAAACCAAACCAACAAAAAAACCTACCAAAACCCCCAAAATCTACCATAGTTCTCATATCCTCACAGGAGTATATGAAATGGGGATTTTAGATGTTGTAAGAGTAAAGTTATTGGAAAAAAAACCCCATGCTCTTATGTGTAGGTATATCAGCCACTCTTCAGTCATCTGGATTACTTGTGTGTTCTGTGAAAAATGTTGATTTGGTTAATATACTTCAGCCACTTGGAGGCAAGTGTTGAAATGTTAACAAAGATTTGAAATAATTTTAGTTCAGTGCCTTTCATTGCCATTATTCTCCTAATTTTTCAGGCGTCTTCTCAGGCCTCGGTTTCTAAAATTGATTTTCTGGCCTCTTTTTGTCAAGCTTTGACTTTAGATACTTTAACAAGTATCAAGTTCACTTAATCAGACACATATTTAAACTTCCTTGTTTCTGCTGGTTTTGTCTTCATTTAATCTTTCATAAAATCCTGTAAAGGCCCTTCTGCTAGTAAGAAAATAAATTTCTGCATAATAGTAGTAATAAATTATAATTTCTACTTGTTGTAAATTGTACTGTAAGCTACAGTAAAGTACATAACTGGGGAAAACCAAAACCACCGTACACTGCCTATCAATAAGTTTAGGCTGGAATCTTAGCTGGAAAAAAAAAAAAAAAGAAAAAAGAGATGCCTAAAGTGTCTGCATTAAGAAAGACAAAAATGGTCCTCAGCAGTCTGCTGGAAAACCTCCTTGTGATGTTCTGTGTGGTATGTTCTTGGTATGCTGTGAAAAATCAGAGCAGCATAAGCTGAAAACAAATGTAGTTTTTAAAACTTTCAGGTGTGAAACACGCTTCATGGTGAAATGAATGAATGGGGATTTTCCCAGTAGGTTTAAAATTTTAAAGTAGAAAAGGCTGTTGGGTTAAGTTTGATAAGCCCCCCCTGAATTTTCATTGCTAGTATTTCTAACGTGGGTATTAAAGTTGTTAAAAAATTAAATACTTTCAGGAAAAGGCTAAATCTGAACACAGGGACAAGCTTGGAGAGAGAGACGAAACAATCCCACCTGACTATCTAAAACTTCTGGAGTCGGGTGAGCAGGTAAGGAAAAACTTCCCTAGTTTTTATTTGCAACAGTGGATATTTGAGTCTGTCTGAAAATTTGAGTCTGTCTCTTTGAAATTACAAGTTGAATAAGTGAGTGTATTGTATTTATGTATTAGGGTAAAACATGGGAATATCCTGCAGTGAGAGTAGCTCTATCCTTGCATACTTATGAGTCAAAAAGCAAAAGAAAAGAAGAAAAAGTAGGGTTTTTTTCTTTTTCGATTGGGCGTTCTGAACAAATAAATCATTTTGAGCTACTAAAGAAATCCATTCAGAATGGTGCAGCTTCCTTGGAAATCTGTGAATACCTAGTAATGCCATATGTAAATATTCGTATTTTAAAATGAATCTGGCCAGTTCTAAAGGAGGATGTGCTTTTTTTTCTTCCCAAGAGTAAACCGGCAAAGCCAACAGCAAAGGATGATGTGAAGCACAAAGGACAGAAGGTAACATTTATGATAAGGGTTTACTGAGGATTTTTTTCATATTCATGATATTTATTCTGTGGTGTTTTTTCATGCTCTGGGCTCTGATTTTGTTTCAAAGTTGCGTCACTGTAGGCTTAAGGGGTCATTAATTGCAAATACTCATAAATGCAGGAGGTAATATCAACAGTGTGGATAGTAAAACTTTGGTGAAGAGTAACTCTTCACAATAACTGGAGTTTTTATGTACAGCTGCCTTGTGAATGTTCAGGAAATCATTCCTCTTGGAAACCTCAAATAGACATCTCTGCCGTATGTGTAAAAACGGCAGAGTTCAGGTGTGTTTTTCCTTAAGAAAGGGATAATTAATTAAAGCAGACATAAATTCCTGAACTATTAATTTGACTGTGGGAAGTTGGGTTGCCTATTTTGTGACTTCAAAATTAAAATTGTTGCAGAAACCTGCAGATGACAGTGCCGCTATTGATGCCTTATCAGGTGACTTTGATACTGGTGCAAAGGCCCCTACTAAACCCCAGCACTCAAAGGTAGGACATTTTCTGCTAATAACTTGCAAAATAAAAGAGTTTTTCACTCCTCACTGTTCCTTGCAGTAGCTCTGTTCAGGTTTACAGGAAGCCTATCCAGATGCAGGGATTGTCTCACCACTGCAGGGGAGGTTTGGATGTATTTTCCTGTGTACTAAATATTTGGAAGCAGGAAAGTTTCTGGTAATTAGAGCCTTTTAGACAGGCTTGTAGAAGTAAGTTGAGTAGAGAAAGGAGATAACAGTTTTCAGAGTGTCCAAAAACTGCAGAGAGGCAGAGAAGCCTTTCCTCAGTGACAGGAGGAACTGTGCAGCAATGGTTGTAGGCTGAGACACACAGTTCAAGAGGGTTTTGTGGAGAGAAGAGCAAGGAGGAGCAAAGACTTTTAGATGTGGTAGGGAAAACAGCAGACTACCAAGAAGAAAGCAGAAGGAATGGACTGGGTAGGTTTTTCAATGAGAAAAGGAGCAGCAGCTTTCAAAGTGACATTCAAATCAGCTGTAATTCCTGGGAGGAAAGAGCTGTGATTCCAAACAGCTCTTCTGGCCACTGCAGAATCCTCAGGCAGCTGAAGACAGGACCATTGGTATTTCAAGTGCTGCTTCATCTGCTTGTGAACTAAATCTGCTCTGCTGCAGCATTATTGCTCTGTAGTAAATACAAAATCTACCCATCTCTACCAGCTTTTTCTCATGCACAATCTCCAGTCAGCACGGCCTGTGTTGCTGCCAACCACATTCAAAAGATTGTGTTTTGGCAGATGTCAGAGTAGGAGCCATCAGTGCTCTATTCTCCTTGTAACTGTAATTTTTTTTTTCTTTGGAGTGTAGGACAAAAGTGGGAAGGAAGCTACGACCACTAAACCAAGCTCAAAGGACAAAGGAAAGCCCAGAGACCCTAAAACGGTATAAACACATTTATTGTAGTATGGACAGTCATACAAGAGGGGCAGCTGGATTTTGGGTTCATATTACAGGGTTGTTATTTTGGGGAGAGTTTTACATCAATAGGCTGAACTTCATCCATTTTTTTAAACATGCACATAGGAGAAAGGCCCCTGTCTATTTCGAAGGAAATAAACATGGGCAAAAATACATGTATCTTTCAGACAGAGTGTGTTCCTCTGAGGGGGGTCTCAGTACATGCTCCACAGGCTTCTCCTTCCCAGATTTGTTGATCCAAGAGTCCCACTTTGCATGCCTGTAGCTGCCTCAGGCAGGATCCCCACCGCTTCTCTCACTTCTTGGCAGTTTTGAGTAGCAGCGTCCCCAAAGTACTCCTACAACCAAAGCCAGGTTCCCACATTATTACCATAAATTATTTTTTTAAATTAATGAAGACCTACATACTTTCATAAATATGCAGAATGAACATGGTAGGGAAAAGCAGGCGGCTGTTTCTAATTTCAAAAAAAAAAGGAAGGGGGTGGGAATAAGATGAAAAGGGTTGCTTGGCTTTTATTATCTCTAAGTACAGAAAATTGATACAGGTTGGGGTGAAACTTGTTCCATCATGTTGCTCTCACAGAGGATATTTGCAGTGGATGCCTGAATCAGATGATTACATTTGCTCTGAGAATTTTACATTTTATATGTCAGTGATGGGATTTCTTGTTGTTATTATTAAATCAGCACTGACTTGCAATTCCCAGTGTGAAATTGAGGAGTGTCTTTATCTCCTCCTCAGGAGGATGTTGTGAGCTGTGACCTGATCACTGGTGTGGGTAAAAGGGTGTTGAGGAACAGAGAATTACAAGGTCAGGCACAGCCCGCTCTGTCTGAAAGAAAGCAATTGATGGTGCAAAGGTGAAAATATCTGTATACCACAGGAGTCACATATACTTTTGCTAAACTTTCCATGTTTCAAGTGCAGATTGTATTTATGCCTGAACTGTGATTCTGATGAGTCTCTTGTCTGTCACTGCCTGATTTAGGTTTTAGTGTGGTTCAGTTGCTCCCTGTTTCACCCTCTCTTTATTTAGGCAAAGGGACAGTCCTCCAGCAGCAAATCTGAGAAGCAGAAAGCAAGCTAAACGTTAACCTTACCAGGTGAGAGTTCTTCTTCCCTGTTTGCTGGGCTACCACAAGGACAATTTGCGCTTGCGAATTAAAGCTGAGTTTTGCTGGCAGTCCTTGAACCAAACTGTAGTTAGAGCTGCTGTTAAAACACAGTGCTTGGGATGGCTTTGCACTTCAGTGTTCCCAGGCAGAAAAGACCTTTCTTCACACCCTTTATCCATTCAGTTTGTACAGAGCTACTTCCTGTAGCTACACTCCTTTAGGCTGTGGGATTCCAAGCTTTCCAAGGTGTGAGGTGCTGCTCCCCCAAGACATTTCCACAGAGTAGTGAGGACCCCCATCTCAGCCTGGGGTTTTGATCTTTAGGATAGTGAGCTTGTGTCATTCATTACCTCTGCTCTGGACCCATCTGGAGGAGGGCCTCACCTAGTGGCTTAGTTTCCCATAATTCTTCCCAGATTAATGTTGAGAGTTTTATTTCCAATTTAGAGAAGAGGAGTACTCTGACCTTTTGTTTTGTTTTGTTTTCTTCCCTCCAGGATCCTGGTGCATCGTGTAAAATGTCTTCTTTCTGTGGGTGGATGATTATTCCTGAAGAACAAAAGCTGATGCCAAAAGCACATAGTTATTCTGGGTGGTTTTTGTACAGTGATACTTACTGGACTTTTTCTCATCTTTTCTTTTTTTTTCCCAGTAGTAGACTCAGGTGGTTTGTTTCTTTCCCCCAGCAATCCAGTTTATTAAGACTCACATAGTCTGACTTTAGTAATTTCCTTCAGTGTTCAGGGGAAAAGAATGCTTTCTATTTGCAGGAAATATATTGCATTGATGAATAGCTATGTCAAAAAAAAAAAAAAACCAGAAAAAAAAATCTGCAGACTTTTGCACATAATCTCCACATAGTGCCTGTAAATCTCTGAAGAGTTTGTATGTGCTAGCATTTTTTAACATTGCAGTGAATGCATAAGTATTCTGGAATATAGTGAGGTTTAGTTAACCTCAGCTGAGCTGTGCAGCCTCTTGCTCAGGCCAGTTCTCCTGGTGGGGAGCTGCAGGCCAGCTGTGGGGTAGCTAAAGAGTGAGAAACTGGGGATTAGCTGCTTCTTCCAGCACATCTGGACATAAAGCAGGTATTTGGGATGCTGCCTTTAGCCATAGTTAAAACACACTAGGGCAGGACTTTTTATTTTTTTGTTGTTTAATTACCATTATTTCCAAATGTATCTGTACTGTTATCTTGTAATTTCAGGAGTCTCCTGGACTGGACAAATAACAATTGTAACAGCTACCAACACCCAGGGTGGGGAAAGAAATGAGGTGCATGAGCCTCAGCAGCGATCAAAGTTCAGGTCCATGGGTGGGCTCCTTTTTATCTTATTTTGCACTGTTTCTAGTCCTCCTGTTCCTGGCACTCCAGCAGGGGATGCAGGGATGGGGCTGCAGGTGATGCTGCAGGGAGCAAAGCCCCATTTCTCCTGTTCCCTGCGAGGACAGGCACGGCCAGGCACCACTCACAGGTCGGCTGCTGCAGCCCCTGGGCTGCC
Source organism: Lanius collurio (assembly GCA_020086605.1). Taxonomy (NCBI): domain Eukaryota; kingdom Metazoa; phylum Chordata; class Aves; order Passeriformes; family Laniidae; genus Lanius; species Lanius collurio. Next base: position 5,240,807 of record JACBWW010000044.1, on the reverse strand, counting down.
ACCACCTCCGTGGGTTTTCCTCAGCATCCCTGCCCTGCAGAACATCCTTTTGCACATCCTGGCACGTGCATGGCTCCACCATGGGTTGGCAAGGAGCAGCCACCGGTGGCAGAGCTGGGGGTCTGCAGGCAGGGATGGCGTGGGGACTGAAGTTGGGGATATTTAGACTCGTGACTGTACTTTGCAGTCTGCACCGTGCCACTCCAATAAATTTTTAAACGATGCACTGTGCCATTCCTGG
>JACBWW010000044.1:5052808-5140610 GCA_020086605.1 Lanius collurio | reverse complement strand
TCATTTATTTAGTATTTCCCTTGAAATACTAAAAGGTTGAGTTGCTACAAGTTCATTAGACCCCATGGTATCCATGGCACCTGCTTTGCTTTGGGTCTGCCACAGTAACAAAACTCCAAACCTGACTCTTTTTTACAGCCTATGCTACAGCTTCATTGGGCTTTTGTGCTCCACAGCTGCCACAAAATAATGATAATATTATCACTACGTAATTTGTATAAATAAATCCCAGACAAGTGTAAGTATGTAACATGACAAGAAAGGGGTAATATAACTTACACTGCCACCCACTGTGAAACACTCAACCACTGAATAGCAAGTAAAATCAATGAGTGCGATCAATGCCTCATGATAACCCCAGTTTAAACACGCTGCTGATCGAGTCATTTTGACACAAAACCAGCATGACAGTAAATGCATATTCCCTGAAACTCACCGCGTGTTCATTCGAGCAGTGTTACAAAGAAGCCAGGAAGTGATTTTCACGGTGGGCTGTCAGCAAGAGGGATTTCTCTGCAGGATGATGTGCTCAGACCAGTGCTGATGAGCAAACTTTCTGTGTGGTACCCTTGTCCCAGCACAGCCAGGAGGGCATGGTTACAAAAGCCACCTGCAAAATTTTTAGGATGCCCACAGCTCCTCTCATGGGCCTGCAGCGACCCAGCGTTAGGCTCAGCTCTGCAATATCCTCCATAATTAATTCCATTTGGTTCAACTTTGTGTGTGTTGACCCACACTTATTCTTCTGGGACACTCTTGGCCTGCTCTTTACCCTGTGCATGATCAGGAAACCAAAATCAGGCCTGTTCATTTCGCTGCAGATCCTTGCAAATTGAGTTTTCTGGGACTGCTGGATCTCACTTACAACCAGAGCTCATTAGGGAATCTAATTTAATATCCTGGCAGTGTACAACTGCTTTCCACAGCATAGATGGATACATGGCAGTCCCTGGATTTGGAAGCCCCACAGCAATGGTGCTCCCATTGTTCCAACTGGAGACTGAGTCCAGCTCTCTGAAAGGAAACAGTGACATTTTTTTCCTCCTCTGGTTTTCCCTGCCAGAGCACACTGCTCTTTTTTTGTATCTGTTCTAGGCCTCTACCAAACCAGCAAAGGGAAGTTTGTCTCCTGAGAGCCCATGACATGAAATCTTTGACCAGAAAAAATAAACCCAAGCCAGTCTGCAGTCTTCAAAGGCACCTCCTGGAGCAGCTTCAGCTGGGGACAGCCCCTGTCCTGAGTGGGCTAGGCTGTGTGGCTTAGTGTTCCCTGGATGCAGACAGCCCAGGAGCGCTGCCAGAAGCCTGGCAAATAGAAGAGAAGCTCATCTCTCAACTCTTCCAGCCCAGAGTCAGGAGGTCATCTCCCCAGGCTCCTACCCTTGCCTCCTCCAGCTAGTGACCACAGTTCCAGCTCTCCAAGAGGTGGCAGAGGATCATCCTTTGGCAAAAAGGTAATCCTCGCTGTTTCAGGTTGTTGGGGTTTTGGGAGTTCTCTTTTTTTCTCTTGAGGAATTTTCTCCCATATATGTTACGGAGACAACAAATTGCTGGGTACTTGGGAGAAACAAAAGAACTGGCCACGGAGGGGAGGAGCCCATCTGGGGCTACTGTCCTCACCTGGGTGTGTGCCTGGGACTCGGGACTTGGTGTGGAGACGGGCAGACCACTCTCATCAGCACTGTGGGTTTCCTGCCGTTTTTCCTCTCTGCTGGAAAAAACCCCGGGATCCCAAACCTGTCCTTCCCTGCCTCGCTGGGAACTGAGCTGCAGACCCTGCTGCCTCCAGCCTTAGCTACTCTGCAGCCCTGCCTGTCCTGCCTGCCGAGACCTCCGGGGGTTTCCTACCACAGCTCCGCAGCTCGATACATCTCACCTGCCACCTGGAATTTGTGCTCCTACTGCGGCCCCAGCCTGCCTGGACAGGAGAGCCCGGACAGACCCCAGGATCAGCTGCCCAGGGAGGTTGGTGAAGCCTTTCTTCCATCCCTTTTCCCGGGATCTAAGCCGCCATTACCGCGTGCTCCCTGAGCTCGCTCCGGAGCGCCCCCTGCAGCCGCGGGGGAACCATCGCACCTGCCCTGCTCACCGGGAGCCGCCAGCGCCCCTGCCGGCTGTGACTGGAACTGCACCAAAGGGGAAAGGGCCTGACAGCCGAGAGAGGCTGCACTGGGTTTGTGGTTCTGTTTGCTGTCACCACTATAGTTATTGTTGTTTGTTTGCCTGTTTATATATCTGTATTTTAGTAAAGAACTGTTATTCCTATTCTTTATATCTTTGCCTGAAAGCCCCCTTAATTTCAAAATTATAATAATTCAGAGAGAAGGGGGTTGCATCCTTCATTTCAAGGGAGGCTCCTGTCGTCCTTAGCAGACATCTGTCTTTTCAAACCAAGACACAGGTACAGGAAATACAGGACAGGGTCAGAACACCCATTTTGTGCTCCCCAGATTCTTGTGATCTCATCATGCCCAGCCACACTGTGGTTGTTTTTTTCTTGCTGCCAGTCTTTGGCTGTGCAGATCTTCCCTGCAAGATCTGGGAAGTTAAAGGGTCAGGTCCATCACCCACTGCTGCTCCCCTAAGAGGGCACACAAGCATACACAACACTGCCTCCACAGAAGTGCAGAAATGTGACTTTCAACCCTTTTGTAATTCTCTTCTTGTTCCCAGGCTCACATACTTTGAATTCCACTTTTTACCTCACCTCAATCCTCGTAGTACTGATTTTTCTTTGAACACACAGGAGGTCTTCATGCCACATGCAAAACTTTGTCTGCCCTTACCTTTCCACCTCTCTCTGTCATTTGTCAAGACAGATATAAAATCTGTCTTACAGATTAAACATCACCTGAGAGAAAGATAAAAAGGACTGGAAGCTGTCTCCAGCTCTGGCTCGACCTGATAGCAGATAGACAATATGTTGAAATCTCTGCCCTGCCTTTTACGAAATCAGTTGATGGCCATGGAGTTCTGCTGCTATTTTTAAAGCTTTGATCTCCTTGCTTTCTGCTGGCAACAGGGAAAGTGGATGTGTTGCTACCTCCTTGCAGATCTGTGCTGCTGTTCCTCTCTCTGTGGACAAAACCAGGGGTTACCACTCCCTACAAAAAGTCATGGTGGGATTTTCAATTGCTCTTGCCTCTGACCCCTTTAACAAGTAAAGTGGAGGGCAGAAATGCACTTTCAAGTACTTTTAACCACACCACCTTAAAATTACTTGGATTCTAATGTAAGGTGGGTTTGATCTTCACTCTTCAAATACCATTAAGGTGGAGGTGGTAGATGCAGGGTGCCCTGTTAGCACTGCATTCCCCACAAGACAACAAAACCTATAAATAGAAGCAGCAATTTGTCTGCATTTCATTCAGACACAAACCCTTGACTCAGGTCTTGTGGGGATATGGCAGAAGCCCAGGGATAGTGCAGGTCATGGCAAAGCCAGTGAAAATGCTTGCAAATTTATGTCCTCCATCTCTCTGCCTGGTCTTAGCTCTTCAGACCTCTGACAAAGTTGTCCAAATATGCCCAAATGCTTCTAGTGGCCTAAGCAAAACTGCAGCTACTTCAGAAGAGGACCTGCTCCCAGGAGGATCGGGTAAAAGCACCAATAAATACAAATGTCCGTCGGAGAAAAGCCAGTGACTCATCTGGCCAGCAAAGGGCAGGCTTTTCCAGCCAGGCACAGGCGAATCGTCTTCTCCTCCAGCCAGGCAGACTGACGGGGACACAGTGCCATCAGCTGGGCACTTGCAGCCGGCCCAGTGTATTCCCACCCGAAGGCAGGGGCTCCACATATCTTTTTCCGGGAGAAGCTCCTTGCAGGAGACAACAGCGCACGCAGAACCTGCCCTAAGTGAGCAGGGCAAGCCGGCCTGCAGCACAAAACCAGGATTAGGAGGTCTTGAACCCATTAAGAGGACAGCAGCTAATCCTCGCTGCGAAGGAGCTTTAGGGACCTTGTGTCCTGCAAGGTGCACCCTGCCATCCACCAGCACTTGTTACCTGGAGGTTGCCGTGTCTGCTGGTTGGGACTGGGGTATGTTGCTGTAGACCTCAGACAGTGGCGAAAAAAAGACTGCAGCCTTAGGTCAGGAACGAACGGCTGAAGTGAACTTTAATGAAAACTCTACCTTTTATAACATAGTTCGCTAGAGAAAATTCATGATTGGCCTCTTGACCCACCCCCTCTCAGGTGGGACAGTAAGACACCCATCTCCAAAACATGTCTTAGTGCTCCCAAAACAATACAGTGAAAAACAACAGGTGCAAGGAGAGAAAAGTAGTTTATTTAACATCTTATCTGTTTTCCAAAGGCTGCATGTGAAAGAAGAGTTTGCCACATACTTGTGAGAGAAAGCTGAAGAGTTTCACTGCTTTTGCCCTTTTTGCATCCACAGGGGTAGAGTTAATTTTCTTCAGAGTGTCTAGGCTAATGGTCAGGGCTCTTTTGGCTTTGTGCTGAAAACAGTGTTGATAACCCAGGGAGGTTTTTTAATGGCTGAAGAACGATTGCACAGCATCAAGTCCTTGCCTGCTTCTCATGGCACCCCACCAGCAAGGGGGTGCACGAGGATTTTAGAGGAGACACAGCTGGGAAAGCTGATCCCAGCTGACCACAGGGATATTCCAGACCATATGGTGTCACTCAGAGCTGGGGGGAGAAGGAGGAAGGGGGTGTGCTTGGAGTGGTAGCCTTTGTCTTCCCAAGCCACCTTCGATGGAGCCCAGGCTTCCTGGGGATGTCTGAACACCTGCCTGCCCTCAGTGAATTAATGCCTTGCTTTGCTTGCCTCATGTGTGTGGTTTTTCTTCCCTCATTGAACTGTATTTATCTCACCCCATGAGTTTTCTCACTTTTACCCTTCTAATTCCCTCCCCAGTCCTGTTGGAGGGTCAGTAAGTGAGTAGCTGCATGGGGCTCGTTGCTGGGAGGGGTTAAATTGGTAACATCAGTGGTGGCTCTGGCCCTAGAAGCAGTCTGCCATGGAGGCAAAAGCTTCTTCCCACAATTTGCTTTGGGAATCTCTTAAGAAGAAATGGGAGGTCCACGTGACAAGCTGGAGAAATAGCATTCCTTATTCTTTAATGGCTAGAGGAGTACAGCTGAGTATATAGCCTAGTAAAGTGCAGACAGCCCTGAAAGCCTCATTAATTATGCTCCCTCTTTTCCAAACTGCAACTGGCCTCTCCACGGGAGTATGCCTGCACATCTCTCCCTGAAGGGGAGAGCTTTTATTTTCTCTTCTCCTCTTGCCTTCTGGTCCCTGGAAAAAACAGGCAGCTGCAGACCCTTTTTCCCAGGAGTGATTGCTGTTATGCCAGGTGAAAAAAATCTACCTTTCTCTTCTTTTTCCCCTCTTTTTCTTACCTCTGCTCCTCCGCAGTTTATCTCCTCACTGCCTGTCTTCTTTCTGCTGCTGACTGGCTGCAGGGCTTCTCAAACCTGGTTCTAAAATGCAAAGTGACTTCTGGACTGCGTGGCTCTGGGCCAAGCCTTCACAGGCAGTGGCTAAAGAAATGTACTTATTCCCTGCTCTCTGACGTGGGTCAAAGATTATTCCAACAGATGCTTTAGCATGACAGGAGCAACCTTAGGAACTGACTAAAGTAATGTGATTTGAAGGACTCAGGCCTCAGCTTCATGGGTGGTGACTCCTGACCAATGTACATGTAGTGACTCTTTTTGTTTCTGTCCAGCAGCTCTCATGAACTCCCCTGGCTCTGCTGAATTGGAGCCATGTATGTGGGTATATCCTGTTAATACAGATATATCCTGTCTCCTGAAGGGTTTCTTTCTCTCTCTCAGGTGTTGTTGAGGGAACTTCCCAGTCTGAGAAGTCAGGAGGTTCTCTGGGAGTCACACTCCCACTACCCAAGTCTTGTGTTCCAGCCCTGGCACAAGCCTTGCCAAAGTACAGGGCAAGGAATGGCACGAGCAGAACTGCTTTTACTGGGCTTGGATGTTCCCTTTTACCACTCCCACAGCTCATAGAATTTAATGAGCCAATTTTCTAGGATGGAGAATGGCTGTTTTCTCTCAGTTCTGGCTACCATGAACTCTGTATCAACCTGTGAAGGGCTGTTTTCTGCGTGCTTGGACATACCCAAAATATGCACCACTTATTTCCACATGCAGTTTCTCTTTGCTCTACTGATCTGGACAAGACTGTGGCTCCAGGGCACAGCTCTGTGATAGTTCTGGTGCCATGGCATGGAATGGGATCCGGAAGTTCAGAAGTTTGTCTCAAGAGGGGAATACACTCAGACAAAGGAGCTGACTTAAAATACGGGTATGAAATGGTGTGTGGTGTACAGGGAAAGTCATGCATGATAGCTATATCAAGAGTATAAAACCTAGGGACATGGAAATGGGAAGTGGGAGAGAAAAGAAATATGGAATTTAACAGTGAAAGGTACTCTGGAAAGCACAAGGTGTCTAACTGATTAGCTTAGGTATGGTTCTCTGTCACATTTTCAGGAATTTTTCAAAGCTTTAATCTTTGTAAGAACACTAGGAGTACCAGAAGCATGTACAGGTGTTTTCAACAAACCCACAAAATTAATCTGCATGGGGCAGGATGTTTATGAACTCTGGAAGAGGCTGTGGTTCATCCTCCAGGAGCTACAGGGCTCCTGTGGGGCAGTCTGTTTCCTGTTTGCCTTCCCGGCTAGCTGTGCTTACAGGATTCAGGTTTCTACCCAGGTAAACAGCAAAACTTCAAAATCCAAGTGCTCTGACTGATAAAGGAGGCGCCTCATGTCACATTTCTTCTTTTTTCCTTACTTTCTCTTCCCCTCAGAAATACCCAAAACTTGAACCCCAGGCTGCAGGGAGCAGAGAGCCAGCACAGCCACTCTGCTACCTGGTACAGGATGTGTCCTTAATGGATTCAGACTTCAAACTTTTCTGTCACATTGATGATGTATTTCATCCTGATTTCTTATGTACTAAAAGACAATGGTGGTTTCTACATCAATCTCACTAAACTCCTCCCTCCTTGCAATTCAGTGCTACCAGAGACAGATTTACCACTGACTTTCAGTGCTTTAAATGACAAAAATACTATTTTTAAAGACTCAAACCCTCATTTCACACCATTTTTATAGTAGGCATGAAGGTAGCACTAAGTGAAGAGCAATTAAAGTTTCAGGGTTTGGGGTTTTTTTGTCTCATCCCATATGTTTTCTCACTTTTCCGATTCTGTCCCCCATCCAGCTGGTGGGGCAGTGGGTGTTTGGTTGTGAGACGGTTGGTTGCCAGCTGGGGGTTAAACTACAATATGTGTATAAAACCAGAAAAGCAGTGGATTTAAATGGGAATTCCAGGGGAGTGAAATTAGCTGCTCAAGTTTCAGAACACATTTTACTCTCCTCCCTTTGTAACTGGAAGACTAAAAAGAAAATTAATAAAAAAACCCAAAGCCCTGCTATACTAAGTATATGTACATAACACACAGTTCCTACCACAAAGCTGTGTTTGTGTGCAGATTTTAATTTTAAATAGGTGCAGAGCTTACTGTAGAAACAATGAAGAAGATTGGGTAGTCACAGCCTTCTCTGGGCGCGCATAAATAAACCCTTACTGTGTCTCCTTCAGCGCAATGACTGATTCAGAGAACTGAGGGAGAGCCTGTTTTCCTCTGCCCGCTCTCCTCTGTTCCTGCTGTGCAGCAGAAGCTGTCAGTGGGGAGAAGGGAACCTCACAAATCTTATTTTCTCGAGTTGCGGCAGGAGCACCGCATTAATTACATCCAAAGACCGCGAGCCGCCAGCAGACTGCCTTCTGAGGCTTTGTTGTTCGTCGAGGTAATGAAGTGATAAACAAGCATTGTCACAGTCTCCTAGCCCACCCACGGTGTCTCCCTGCCGTGCAGCTCAGCCATTCTCAGGTAGTTCGACGGCAGGAAAGCCGGGGGAGTCTTTATTGTTCTCAGATTATTTCATGTCCCGCCCGCAGAGGCTTCTCAGCCGCTCCACCGATCTTCCTGCGAGCGGCTGTTTGTGCTGGCCGTCACAAAACAGGGAAAAAAAAAAACAAGTAAAGAAGGATGCAACAAGAAAAGCGTGCGCCAGTGAGGACCCTGCTGAGGCTGCTCGTCGGTGACTCGCTCCTGGCTTTGTCCGCTCGCAGACCGTCAAAAACACGGGAGGGCCCCAGGTGAGTGGTGGGAGTGAGCGGCCTCGTGGGGTTGGCTTAACCACCTCCGAAAAAAGGCCTTTCCAAAGTCACAGGGAGCTGGAGCAGCACAAGGAGAGGAGCTGGTGCCAGAGCCACACTGACTTGCACAAAAGCAGCTCCGATGTCTGCAGCAGTCGCCACGGGGTCCAGCCCTTCCCAGAGCCAGCCCAAAGAGAATTTACTGTGTCACAAAGGCCTTCTTCCTCCCTTGTTATTTGGTTAGCTTGGTTTCTCGGACAGTTTTTGTATCATTTTTAACTACTTCCAAACCTTCTTCCATACAGAAGTGTAACAATTTCTACCTCCTCCTCTTATATCCCATCGATTTATCTGGCACTACAAATAAATAAAAGTGCTGTGGTCCAGCTATTGTTTGAAGAAAATACAACAAAAGCCTTATCTTATGCCTGGAGCAGCAAGAACAGAATGTTAATATCCCCTTTCTTGTGACTTTCAAGATAGTAAGAGCTTTTAGGAGGTACCCAGGTAAGGCTAAATCTTGGTTTATGCTTCAGGTGTTAAGTGTAAGAAAGCACTATGTTTGGTGGCAGAGCAAAACTGCTCTGGGAAAAAATCATTACTGAAAATAATAACCTTTGTTTTAAAGAAAAAATGTGATGAATAGATGCATCTAATTCACCACCCTACATGGAGACAGATTAAATGTAACTTCTGCTTGTATTATTCTGTGATTGCCCAAGTTGGTCCATTACTGTTTTAGGAGCCTGAAGAATTTCTTCCTCCTCCAACTTCATGCCATTGTTTCCTTTGGGTCTTCTGTCTGTGACATTTCTTTTTGGTCTAAAATACGCTAAGAGTGTTAACATTGATGATATTCTTTATCCCCTCTAGCACCACCATCTGTGCCAGGGCCTCACCACCCTCAGAGGGAAGAATTTTCTTCGCAACATCTAATCTAACTAACCCTGCTCTCTGTCAGTATGAAGCCATTCCCCTTGTCCCATCACTCTTAGGTCCTTTTAAATTGTCTCTCTCCATCTTTCTTGGCGGCTCCTTCAGGTATTGGAATTGAAATTAGGTCTCCCCAGAGCCTTCTCCTCTCCAGGCTGAACAATCCCAGTTCTCTCAGCCTTTTCTTGTAGTAGATGTACCCTATCCCTCTCATCACCTTGGTGGCCCTCTCGTGAACTTGTGTCCACAAGAGTGCCGAAGGAACCCACAAAACTGTGGAAATATTTCTCGATGGTGACACTTCCCCTGCACTTGCAGTTTCAAAAGAAGAAAGCATGTAGGAAGATGTGTGGTTGAATCTGCCCACATAATCCAGACCTGGAATTAAGATATGGGCCTACAGCTTCAGAAATGAATGCGTCAGGAAAATTAATCCACAAACACCAGAGGTTTATGTCCAGAAAGAAGACAGAGGAGTCCCATTAATTTATTTGAATAAAGGAAGAGGCCATGGGGCATTTCCCCGGAGATCTCTCAAATGTTTGGAAGGTGCAGCCTCCTTTTTATCCTAATTTCCTGGCCACATTTCCCTCTCTCTTTCCCCATTGGCTGAGGTACTCGAGAGGTACAGACTTCCTGGAACGCTGAATACCTAAGGTTCCCTTCTAATGTATAACCCCCCTTTATTTTTGGTTCTTATTGAATATTATGGTTTTCCCATTGTTCCTTTCATCTTTCAACATCCAGTTTTATTTATCAGCAGACCTACGGTTTGTTTGTAGAGACAAATCCCTTTCCATTCATCAATCAGGGGAACCCTTCTCATTGTTTCTTTTATCTCTCAGTGCTAATTTCATCAACCAGCAGGCCCAGAGCTTGTTTGTAAAGACAAGTCTCTCATTCCCTTCAAATATAACCACCCACCCCAATACACTGCAGAGGGTTTCAGTCTTACTGGTACCCCGAGTATCTGACCACAGGCACTACTTCTGACCCAGCTGCCTCTCAGGCCAAGAGATGAAAAATCCCTTTGGATTTTAGTATTTTATTTCTAAACAGTTTGGGGAAGCCCTTGATTAATGGGCTCATGGTCACTGTCCTCATCTCTGGTCAGCCTGAGGTGTGGCATGACCACACATGATTTTCCTTCCGCTTCTTCCAACTGGTTTCAAATTGAAACTACCAGCCCGGGCTGTGGGTGTTAACCGGAGAAATTAGGACATCAGGTGCCTGGAAGACACCAAGAATGTTCAAACCACATCCAAGGCCCAGTCTGGCGCCACTTGATGTGTTCCCAGGAGATCTCTGGATGGAGCTGGGAAGACTGGAGGAATGCTTCTGCATCCTCTTGCTCTGGATTTGTGCAGTGCTGCCAATGGGGAAGGCACAGCCATGGTGGGAGAGGACTCAGAGAGGTGGAGATGGCTGTAGAGAGGCATCCTTTGCCACCTTCACTGGCAATCTCCCCACAGTGATGAATTTCCACACTGGAAGTGGGCTCCTGTCACTGTGTCCATGCCAAAAGCGCTGCATTTTAATTCTAGCACAGTGCCCAGAGCTGCCAGAAAACCACCACACTGCACTTCAGCCCTGTGGCTTCATCTCTGCCAAATGCCGTCACCATGAAATTACTATTTATTTCCAACAACAAAGCACTTCTAATATTGGATTACTGAGCTGTGACGTCAAGCAAAGCTGCCTCACAGGACATCCAACCTCACACAAACATCATGGAATGATGTCCAGAGAAGGGCACGGAGCTGGGCAAGGAGCCCCAGGAGCAGCTGAGGGAGCTGGGAAAGGGGCTCAGCCTGGAGAAAGGAGGCTCAGGGGGGACTTCCTGGCTCTGCACAACTCCCTGGCAGGAGGGGGCAGCTGAGGAGCGGTCATGCTCTGCTCTCAAGTCCAACTGGACTGTCCAACGCAGGGACACCTGGAGCAGGTGACACAGGAACATGTCCACATGCGGTTTGAATGTCTTCAGAGAGACAGCCCTCCACAAAAGTTTGGAAAAAGATGGCATCATAGACGTATGTCAGAGGATCTCCTAGACAACTTCCAAATTTGGTCACTTAAGGGCATAAGCATTTCAAGCACTGAGCACAGGTAAGTTGTTTTGCACAGTAATTTCTTGCACAGCTGACTATCTCTGTTTCTTGTGTTTAATAGTTCTCCACGAGCACAATTTTGACAGCCTTTTCTGCGCTACAATTATCAAATTCAGGTCTCTTCTTTTACCTCTAAATAATTTCCTGCACTTGAGCATCATTATTTCTTCAGTTGCACAATTATGTCACCTCCTTAAAATCCATGCTATATTAGGGCATTAAGAATGCTAGATGTTAGATGCATCCATTCTTTTTTTTTTTTTTAATTTCCTTTTAAACCAAGAATAACAAATAATGAAAGGAAATAATGGAAGGCTCACAAAGCCTCAGTATTGTTCTGTTACACAGCAGTCACGCAGACAACAGGTCAAAAGCAGCATCTCCAACCAAAAAGCCGGAAAAGGTTAAAAGAAACGTCGGTGGGTGAGCTGTTCAGCGCCCTGCCACCCTCGGTGGAAAAGTTGAGGTGGAACTTCTGGCGCCAAGCTGATGCCACTGGGCACCACCAAAAGCAGCCTGGAGGTATTTACAACGGTTGCAAGTATGTATTCGGGTTGAAGAGCTGCCCTCTCAGTGCGAACAGACTAGCACAGCCCCGCCGCCCATCCCCGCGGGCGCGGCCGGGACTCGAACCCGCGGCCTGGGGGGGAAACGGGGTCTGCACGCAAGCGCGCGCAGGCGCGGTGCGCGCAGGGGCGGGGCGGCGCGAGCCCTGATCCCGCGGGAGCGGCGGGGCCGGCAGCGCGTGCCCGCAGCCCCGTCCCGCCGGCCCTGCCGCGCCCTGCCCGCCGACATGGACGAGGAGCGGGTGAGTCCCCGGGGGCTGCGGGCCGCCCGGGAGCCCGGCGGGGCTTTCCCCCCGCGTTTCCCGGCTCTCGGCCTGCGAAGAGGGGTTGTGCGGGAGCGCAGCGGCGCGGGGTAGGGATGCTGGCCGAGTTCTGGAGGTGGGGGGGGGGGTGTGTCCCGAGTCCGCTTCCCTCCTGGATGTGTCTCTCTCTTTCTGGAGACGTTCCAGCCCCATCTGGCCGCGCGCCTGGGTCACCTGCTCCAGGTGAGCCTGCTTTGCCCAGGGGGTTGGGCTGGGTGATGCCCGGAGGTCCCTTCCAGCCCTGCGTGTTCCGCGGTTCTGGGATGAAGTGCTCCAGCGGCTGAGGCGCTCTTTCACTTTGTGTATTCCTGTCATAAGTGATTATGGTGCGTGCATAAGCCCTTCTGTTTGCCGTTGATGTAATCTAGTGTTGAAGGGAGCTAACGCATAAAAGGGTTTTGTAAGGGATTTTTTTGTTGTTTTCTTCTTCTTTTTTTTTTTTTTTTAATTTTTTTTTTTTTTTTTAGTTCTCTCCTTCCCTTGCTTGCCATCAGACCCCTCGGGAAACTCACTGAAGAGCAGAGGTGTGCCCACCCAAGCGCTGGGGCTTCTAGAACAGATACCCCGCTGCAAAAAGTTGTGACTCAGCCTCTTGGCTTCCAGTCCATCAGTGCAGAAGGGCTCTTGCTCTGTTCTGTGGACACTGTGCTTTCCTCAGCTTTATGCGTGTGGGGCCCAACTTAGCGCTGGGTCATGTCTTGAAATTTACACATCAGTGTAATTGCAGCACTGTAGGAGTTGGTGGGAAATCACTGAGGAATTTAACTCTATCCCAGCCATACCAGAACCTGGTGTGAGTTCACAGCTGGCAGCCCAAGGCTTCAGCAAATCCAGCTTCTCATCCTAAGCACGCAACACCCCAAATCACAAATTATTGTAACTCTACATAAATTATTTTACGTAAACCTTATTTATGCTAAGCAGTTAATATCTCTGAATGTGTGCTTTGGAAGGTGAGATGTGAAATGCCATAAAAAGTATGCTTCTGGTAGAAACTCTGTGAGCTTGGGTCTGTCTGCCTTTGCCTGCTCTGTGTGAAATTTGTCCCTCTGGGGGAGGAGTAAATGAGGGCTGTCTCTGTTGTGGGCACTCCAGGTAGGTGTTTCTGAGTGGAGTCACTGATCAGATTTGAATTCCAGAGGTTCTGAATACCGCAGTGGATCTTGTATTTTACAGTGAGTTTATTTGCTAATGTCACCTGTACTGTACGAAGGTCTCCTTCAAACTCTGGCAACTTTACTGTGTTGACAAGTGCAGGAGATTAAATTAATGGGGGCTAAAGTAAGCATGTCCTCCTTGAAATTTGATCTGGATATGAAGGTTATAATGTCTCGTGATTTTGTCCTAGGCCCACCACTGCTTCAGGAACTGTTCTGCTTGCAGTAATTTCCTGAGCCTTCAGTATGATCTTGAGCAAGTTTGTAACTTGCTTCTTACACAGAACTGCTGTGATTGTTTAATTTATCAAAATTTAGTTTTTATGAGGTGCCTGTCTGCTTCAAGAGGTGCCATGTCATGTTAGTCATTCACTGTTCAAAGGCTGGTGTTTTGTTTTATTCCACCTGGCAAGACTACAAACTACATGTTGTAGGGCTTCCCATCCTTTTTCCTATCCTTTTTTACTCTTTATCCTTTGCTCATCCACACTCTTGCTTTACCAAAAGAGAAGAGCAGCATGAAGCTCACTGACAGCAGCAAAAATTCCCTCTGTGATAAACATTTCATAATGCTTTGAAAATCCATTTGAAGCTGACCTCACATAGGTCAGAGAGAAAGCTCAAAGAAAATTACTTGTAATAGAATTCTGTGAAATGCTGCATTCATCAGTTAGAGTTAAATGTCCTTTAGAGCAGAAATACCAAGAAACTTTTCTGGGCTTAGTGCTGTTGAAATTCTTCTGTAAACTAATGTAGAATATAGGCCTCATCTGCTGCTTACATTATTAATTTTTCTAGAATGCTTTGTTCCATGAAATTGTACTGACTTCTCAGAAATGCCCCTTAAAGGAAGAAATGGCAACACTGCAGCATGTTTTTAATTTTGCATGTGTGGTATGTCTGGGAGGAAATCTGTGTATTGCATATTAGTATTAGAAGATTGTGTTGGAAAATTGAGTAAGATAGTGGTTCCTAAAAACTGCCTTTTTTGTTGTGGTCGTTTGTGCATTGGTGTTTTAGAAAAATTCTGTCTGCTCTTGGTGGATACTTTTAAAGGGCATTCAAGCTCATTAAAATTTCACCAAACCTGGTTGAATTACTTAATAGAAGAATTGGCAGCTTTCTTGAGAAGAGCCATACCAACCCACATTTAGTCAGCTAAATGTAACTTTAGGTGGAAATCTTGTTTAACAGCTGGCTTCCAGTTGCTGCTGTGTGTTTGGCTGTGTAAGGGCCTTTTAAATGTTCTTTGCATGTAGCTATTTTCCTTTAATCATGATGTAGCTATAAAACCAAGCAGCATTATTCAGCTCTACACACAAGAACACTTTTCCCCCCCATGTGTTGCAGCTGAGTAAGCCCTAAGATCCGTGCTGAAAGCGGATTGTGAGTTTTCCATGTTCATCCAAATTGACAGTTGTGCTCATAGGATCTAAAGCTTATCTCCAGGCTATCTAGCCCGTGAAAACAATTGCCTCTGGTCAGTAGTGAATGCATAAGCAGCTGGCTGGACAATGGCTATTCATCTGGCATTCTGATGTGTACAAAATTGCCTTCAAACGTTCTCAGTTTTCACCAGACAGGAAAAGGTTCAGTAATGAAGTGGTCAAGATTTTCTGTGCCTCTGTTTCTGAAAGAAGCCAGCGTCTTGTTTCTGTTCCCCCCCGAGTCCATACCTGAGTCATTGCTGTCTGACATGTTACATCTCTGTGTAACACCATCAACACCTGTAGTGAAAGCACTAAAATTTGTTTTTTCTGCTCGTGGTTTAACTTCCTGAGTATGACACTATTAAACAGGAAGGGGACTGGAATACCCGTAAACACCTCATTGCAGATTTGTTGGGAACTACCCAGGAGGGAGTCAGAAGAAAGAGGAAGGAGCACAGCTTAGGACTAGTGGAGGAGTTCCTTAAATCTGATGTACTGTTGAGGTTCACTGTGGGTGTTGTGAAAGGATAAAATATTTTTCTTACTTTTTAGCAAACAAATGTGATCTAGGTAGTACATGGTTATTAAGAAATTGCTTCTGGGAGGGACTTATGCAACATCCCTTTGGTGGTCTGGCTGTTTCCAAGGTGTGTTTATTATCTCTTTGTGCATTGGTTTCCTAAATTTCATCAAGTTACAACATTAGAATGAGCAATTGAAACTGTAGGTCAACTGATTAATAATGTATTAATTAAGACAGTGTTTACCTGTCTTTTTAGAGTTAGATTTGCTTCTAAAACTTATCAGCCAGCCTGAATTGAATTATAGGACATTCTTAGTTAACTCCTCATCCTTTATTTTTATGTAGATATGCTTTAATAATACAACTTGGCTTAAAGTTCTGTAATAATACAACTTGACTTAATTTTTTACCAAGCATTGATGTGTTTTTGTCAGATTCTTAGAATATGTGGCTGACTGCTCAACCAAATTAGACTTGGTGGTCGTATTTAATTTGAAATAAATTTTGATGTACTTTAATAGTTTTGCTGGCTTGGTGTATGTTTTTTGTAAGCTGAATCTACTGCTTTTTGAACAGCTGGAATGCATGTCACTGAAATAACCTTGATTCTCTTTCATAGCTGTCAGTAAGCTTTCCTCTTTGAGGTCACTTTTAATTTGAATATGGAAGTTACGCACCCAAAATGTTTTCCCACTTGTAGAATAAGATTACAAATTGCTTTTACAAATTTATTATGTATAGAGAATAAACTGTCAGTGTGGTTATTTCACACTAGCTTCTTTTGATACGGGGAAATCCTATCTTTATTTCTGGCTTTCCTTTTACCAGCTTTTAAAATTTTCTTTATTAGGTCTCTGTACAAGCATCAGTTTTCTCATCTGGAGAAGCTTTGTGGTGCCAGTGGGTGTTTTGGTACAGGTGACTTGTGTAGAAAAACATGTGAAACAGTGGGGTGTCTTAAAGCAGGTTGTTGATTCCTCTCAGACTAACACCTGGAGATCTTTAATTTGGTGGAATGCTTCCTAGAGCTTTAATATTCTTTCTCTGTCCTGAGGAAGTGTACTTCCTGCTTCTGACAGAACTGAATTTGCTGCAGCTGCAATGTCTGTGATGGATTTTCATGTATGTTGAAATGATTTTAAAAAACTGCAGGATGGTTTTACAGCTTCTCTCGCTTGTTTTTGTAATTCTAGGAGACTCTGCAAAGGATTGTCAGTACTCTCGTGAACAAAAATGATGAAATTCACAACTTCATTGACATGCTGAACCATACAATATCAAATGTTCAGGTATTTATATTTAGGTTCATAGCTTCTATCTGAGAGGGGGGCACCTATGCACTTCCATTAGTCTCAAACTGGGTGGTGTCTAAAGGATGGGCTATAAGAGTCAAGTTCAAAATACATCTTCATGTTAGAAGTAGACAGAAAAATGTTTTATTTTTTAGGCCTGTCTCTAGAAGGAAGGTGTGGTGGTCTTGTATTTTCTGTGAGAAGCTTTTGTAGAACTTCATTTGTGTGAGAGAGAGAATCTTCAATCTGATGCAAGATCTGAAACTCCCATTAGTGGAAAATAGTCTGTATTTTCAGATTTCTCCTCTGTTTGGCAGACTGAAAAATGATACTTGAGAGGAAATTCTTCACTCTTTCAGCAGTTTCAAGTTGTTGGGCTCAAGTTTAGAGTTAGACTTAAATGTTGGAGCATCTGCATGGGTGAGCTTTAGGTTCCCTTGGCCTGTCAGTCAGCCCAAAGTTGTTTCATCCTAAAGCTGTGCTAGGTTGGCTGCAGAAATGGAGATCATCCAGCAGATCTTTAAACTACCTTCTTCGGTGCAGTTTTTAGTATCAAATGAAATAATATTATTTGGAACTGGGTAACTTCCTCCTTCCAAACATCTTGCAATCCATATAACAATTGTGAGAGGGAAATCAAGGCTTTTGCCGTGGTACAAAGTTGCCATGTGTGCTGCAATTTTGAGCATGGTGGAATTTTCACAGATTTCAGCATTCGGTTTCCTGATGTAGAGCCTACTTAAGAGACTGTTTCATCATTCCTAATGTTTTGGTTTTTTTTTTCCTTTTTGATGAGAAGCAGTCACAAGGTAGCCAGTGGTCATGGCAAAGTGTGTGGGCAATAATGTGACTTTCAACATCTTTGCATTCTTTCTATTGTAAACAGCATTTTCAATTCTCCTCTCAGGTAAACTCTTCTAATGCCATCAGTGAGCTGGATGAGGAGTTTGATGGTCTGTACTCTGTACTGCATGAGATGAAGGGGAGCATGGCCAACACTATTCAGCAAGAAGAGGCTCGTAAAATTCAAGCTCTGCAGGTAGAGAAATAACTTCTGAAAAGTTTTGCAGCTGCATAGAAGCTTTTTTATACTTCCTCTGTTCCTGTTGTGCTATTCCTGTTTGTTACACAGCAATATTGATTTTCAGGGTCGTCTTGTGACAGTTCCAGAGCTGGTAAAGTGACTCCCTTTTTCAAGGTTGTTGTCACACTGTCATTCAGTGATGAAGTGCAGTCCTGTAAATAGAAATTGTAGTGCACATGAACTTAAGTGTTTATTTCTCTGCTTTCTAAAACCCTGATGCTGGGGAAAACAGGGCATTGAAATTAAATCTGGCTTTTAAAGTCAGACTTCAGCTTTTTTCCCCTTGGAGTTGTGGGATGTGCCAAGTATCACTGTGCACTTGTCAAGCAGAGTGAAGTTAGGGCACTGTCAGAGGCCTTGGTTATATAAGGGAGTAAGTTGTCACAAATTCATAACAAATCCCTGTGGTTCCTGGGACTGGTGCTTCACAGACCACTGTTTTAATGGGAATACATTAAATTATTCTTTCTGGTTTTGCTCCAGGATCAGCTGAGCCAGTGCAGCCGTGCCCTGGAGAGCTCAGAAGAGCTGCTGGAACTTGCTGTGCAGTCTCTGGACATAAAGAATCCTGTGGAACTCTTAGAGGTAGAAAATATTGACTGGATGTGTGTGAGGCAGGTGTTGGCATCTCCTTTGCATTACTCTCCTGGACACTGTGAACTTACTGGGTGTACTTAGAGTGAGGATGGAATATACAGTTATTCCTCTGCTGAAAAAGCCAAATTAAGCACTGTAGCCTTGAATTTTTATGCAGTTTCTGATAAAACAGTTTGGGTTTTTTCCTTAGTTAGGGTGGGGAGGGAATACAATGCCTTCTCCTGGACAATTGTTAAGCAAACTTGCACAGGTGACCCCAGAAAGTGAGGGTGAAATGACATGTATCTAACTGGAAGAATATACTTGTAAATTAAGGAAACAGTTCCACATATACAGTGAATCAGTACACTAATGCTTGCTACAGTAATCTTGGTGGTAGCAGTGGGATCAGCCATGCCAAATCCAAGGCCCAACTTTTTTTCTCTCTGCGTTTAATGGGAACAAGCACACAAATCAGTTCAAAAGAACAAGGGGGAAAGCTGTCTTCCTGTGTCAGTTTTACCTTTTGGCTGCATGTTTGTGTGCTGTAGTGCTTTCTGGGTGTCAGCTTTGATTTATTTGCTTTGAAGAGCAGCAATTCCTAAACACTATTTTTTTCTTTAGCTGGAGTTGTCCTTTCTGTCTTTTTGCTAAAAATTAAGTTAGCTCTTGACCTCTGCTAAATGGAGCTTTGACTTTCTTGGAAGTTGTTCTATTTCAGATCTCTCTAATGCTTTTTTCCAATCAAATACACCAGGGAAAGCTGTCTGAACATTTGCTAAGGGGAAATCTCTTCAGATTTGGAATCTGAAGCTTAAGATACTGAAATCTAATTCAATGAGCTCTAGTATGTAGAATTTGATAGTGGTCTTACACTTTTGCATTTGGGGATGACATTTTAAGGTAATATTGCCTTGGCTATTAGGCAGATAATTTTATTAGTCTTCTGCTAGGAATAGCAAGTGTTCCTGAAGGAGCATCTCCAGCCCTGACTCCTGTATTGGCACAGATTTTCTTTGGATACTCCAGTAAATCAGTTCAGGAGCAACTAGCATAAGATTATTTTTAGATTTTTTTTCTATTTTTTTTTTAATGGCTTTACTCTCTCAGTTGATTTACCTGGAAGTCAGAAGAGTGAGTGGAAGATTGCAGGAGGGTTCAGTGGCTAGGTAGGATGTGATCAGACACTGCTGAGCAGCTCCTCTGGGGTGGGCTGATCCTTCTCTGTCAGTAACCTAGAAACAAACTAAAGTCAGTGAAGTTAAGCTGGGACTGTCTTGCAGAAGTTGTTGAGTCTCGGCTACCACATGTATGACAAGACATGGAGATTAAACCCAAGGACTGTTGTGAAGTAGCTCTTTTTTATCTACAGCTGTCATGTAGGAAGATCAGTCAGTAGTTCCGACAATAACTTTGTATTTTGAGGTAAAGCTATCTCTTAAGCTGAAATATTTCTAAGCACTTGGCTTTTTTTTCTGTTTCCTGCTTTAGGAATATATGATTTTGTGGCAGTGACAGCCTCATTTCCTATTTATTTTTTTTCAGTGTGATTTGCATGTAGTGAAAAATTGGGAAGTTCTCCACTTTTGACTTCAAACTGGGAAGCTGCCTGATGATTCTTGTCCCTTTGAAAGGGAAAATAATTGAGCTGAATGAGCAGCTGGATCAAGGAGCAGTGTTAACTCCAAACATGGATTCAGCAGACACAACCAAGCCCTCACTACTTCAACAATAACCTTTTGTCTTAGGTTTGCAGCTCTTTTTGGTGAAGGAGAGGGATTTTTGTTTTTCCACATGCCAGTTGATGTTTATCTTTTAGATGTCATCACTTCTGCATCTGTTTCAGTGTTATCATTTGAGAAGCACTACTTGCTGTCATTTTTGAATGCTGACAGAGAGAGTCTTTTATTATACTTTTCCAACAATACTTCCTAATTTTCAGAGAAAAAGTTAAAATAAGTCCTATCTTTTCCTATATATCAGCGCATGCCTCCTGTGATATGTAGTTCAGCAAGTCAGGCATGGTTACTTACCACTAATAAGCACTTCCTAGTTTCAAAGAAAATACCATGGCAGTTAAATGTTTTTGACTTAGTTCTATCTTAAAAAGCCATGGAAATTAACTCTGATTGAGAGAAATCTGGAAATACTAGGTCACACTCAGAAAGTTGAGTGATTTGGAATTGTTTGGGTGTGGTTCTGCAAACCAGGCTTTTTTCCCCAGATGTTATGATGTTGCTGTGCTAACCCATGATATTAACATGCTTCATGAGACAGTTTATTTTGAGGAAAATCTTAAACTTGTTTTGAACTTCAGCTCTGAGCAATGCAGCAGAGATTGTTCTCGGCCTTCTTGCATGTTAATGCTATTGATACTTGCATGTAAATACTAACTACTTTCTCTCTCTTCTCCCTGACATGCACCAAGGCTGCCAGACAGATCAAAGATAGGTACAGTACAAAATCTATCACTTTTATGTCTTTGGATTAATCTTATCCTTGAAAATGCATTTACTGTGAAAGGGCCATAGTCAGCTTTAATCAAATTCACTGACTCTTTCCTAAGTGTTAGTTACTACAACTTTTGAGGGGGAGCTAAAGACTTCTGTGCTGCTCATGTAGTGTTTTTCCTTGGCTTTTCATAACTTTAAATAAAAAGATGTTTTTGATGCAGGGAAGTAGAGCTCTGCATCAGCTGGTGCTGTAATTATTATGTCATCAAATATAAATGTGTATAATTAATTATTATTGTTGATAAGCTTATTTGTTATTAATACCTCATGGCTGAAATTTAATGGTGTTTCAAGCTGACTCTGCCCCTTCAAGTTGTGAGAGAATCTTGTTGGTTTTTTTTTTTTTTTTCATGTGCTTAAAGACTTTTTCCTTCAAAATGTAAAAAAAATGTTGCTGTTGAAGTACTTCTGGTGACACTAGTGACCATGAAATTAGTATTTCTGGTAGCTTTTCTTTGAACTATTGTTTAAAAAGCAAACCTTTGCTGTTTCAAAATCAACACTAATGCCATATTTCTTCACTTGGAAGAATGCTAACTCTGTTCCAAGAGTATGACCTTCTGGTTCAGAAAACCTTCTATGATGTGCATAATATTTTGAGAAGCAGCTCACAGTTGTTGCTCTTGCGGACAAAATGGGTTGGCTTTCAATGTACAGGATTTTTTACAGTGAAGGTTCTGATTCACTAAATTCTCTGAACCCCTGTGTAAAATGAGTAATTGTTAGATTTTAAATTAATCTTTGCTTTTCTAAGGGTGAAGATTTAGTATCCATAACAGATTAGAGGGATAGTGGATAGTGTCAGTGATGGGACTCTTAATCCTTTTTATCAGTAATAAGCATCCTCTTCTGGCTTCTTGAAATTATCACCAAATCCTTTGTGGTTCTCTGTCCAAGACTGGTGTCTGAGCAGAAGTTAAAAAGATGTATGAAGCTGACTGTTCTCTGGTGTTCTCTTGTTGCTAATGAGAGGATTATTCTTCCTTAAGGACAGATTTACTTTACCCATCTGGCTGAGCATTAATGTGCTAGGCGGCCCATACTGAATTTCAGAATGTGAGCTCTGTCTTGGGAAATCAATTGAATTGTCTTCCATGATGTTCAGCTCAGTCTCATAATTGTCTCCTATCCCAAAATTGCAAAGCTCATGACTCCTGACTTGCATATATCTTTATTATTAAACTTCACGTTTCTTTCCCCTTCTCCACTAACAGATTTTTTACTTTTTCAGTGTTCTTTGAGGTATCTGTGGTTAGCACACAATCTCTCTTACATACTATTGAAGTGCAGGAAGTGGTATGCATTAGATGTTCTAAAGGTGCCACATATCTGTGGGTGTAAAATGGATCCATGTCTTGGCAGTTAACTTTTGTGTTATATGTATTACTTGGTAGTTGAGAATCTTTATTTTTTTTCAAGGAGGAGTTGGAACCTCTTTTCTGTGTGAATCAGTATTACTCAAAATCTGCTGCATGGTCTTGTGTCTTCACAGACAGATAATAACAGGGGAGCCTTGTCTTTTTGTTTTGTTTTTTGCCTTTTTTTTTTTTTTTTTTTTTTGGTTATGTAGATGGAGAACAGAAGTTACTTGGGATTGCTCAGAATAAGTACTGAGCTAAGATTTCAGGAGTGGAAATGAGAGCTGTGCTTCACAGAGTCCCAGGATGGGTGAGGTTGGAAGTGACAGCAGTGACTCATCTGGTCCCACCTCCCTGCTCAAGCAGGGCCATCCCAGAGCACAGGGCACAGGATTGTGTCCAGAGGGTTCTGCAGTATCCCCAGTGAGGCAGACTGCACAGCCTCTCCTGGCAATCTGTTCAGTGCTTGGTCCCTGCACGGGGAAGAAGTTCTTCCTCATGTTCAGAGGGAGTTTCCCAGGCATCAGTTCCTGCCCGTGGCTCTGGTGCCATTGCTGGGCCCCACAGAGCAGAGCCTGGGCCCTGCTTGGAGCAGCCAGGGACACCCAGGGCTGAGGGTCCCTCTCAGCTGGGGCTCCTCTCGGGGCTGAGCAGCCCCAGCTCCCTCAGCCTTTCCTGGGCACAGAGATGCTCCAGGCCCTTCCTCAGCTCCACAGCCTCCGCTGGCCCCACTCCAGGAGCTCCTGCTGGCAATGCCCTTCTGAGTGCACCCCAGGATCCTATTGGCCTCCTTGTGCCCAGGACACTCTGCTGGCTCAGGGACAGCTGTTTGTCCCCCAGGACCTCCAGGTCCTTCTCTGCAGAGCCGTGTTCCAGCAGATCACCCAGGCCTGTGCTGGTGCCTGGGGCTATTCCTGCCCAGGTGCAGGACCCTGCATTTGCTTTTGTTGAATGAAAGTTCTGGTCTGGTGCTTGCATATTCCAATCTGAAGCTTGAAAAAACTCTTCATCCCCTGATGAGGTCATAGATAGATATAAAATCAGCATAGTCAGGTTGTTAATTGCTGTTTAGAAATGCCTAAATATGATCCTGAGTCTGCACTACTTCAGACTTTTCATACTTGCTGAATTTTGTCAAGTGATATGAATTTTGTTTTGTTGCTTATCCAGTTTTTTTGTCACTAGTATAAAGTCTTTTCTTTAGTCACCTCGTTAGTATTTATTTACTTAGTAATATGGAGCAGCTGCTAGCTCACACCATTATTCTGAGACAGTCACATTAGCAAAACTTTCCATTTTGAGTGTGCTGAATGGCCAGCAATTATGTGTTAGAAAAATGTTCTAATCTTTGATGGGTAGTTTGATGTCAGTGATACAGATTGATTGCTGTTTTGGAAAATGGGATATAGGACTTGACAATGTAAAAAACATTTTGCTAATGCTGCTCTCTCGGCCTTTAGTGTCACAGTGGCTTCAGCATTCCGCCTCTCTCTGAAACCAAAAGTCAGTGACAGTATGACTCATATGATGGTGGACTTCGCTCTGGAAAAGCGCATGCTCCAAGCTGTGAAGTTTTTGCCAGGTAAAAACTGTACCCAGTGAGTTTAATTTGTTTCTACGTGAACAACTTGCTGTGTTTAAACCAACCAAACAAAAGACAACTACACCTCTTGCACCCTAATAAGCAAACTTTTCAGAGTACTTAAACTCATTCTTACTCATTGTATGTTAAATTGAGTACCTTGAGGGTGAGAGTTTTCTAGTTTTATTGAGTTACTTTCTACATAAAACAGAATTTTGGAAAATGCCATTCATCTCAGAAGTGAGAATGAGTGTTCCAGACCATGTTTTTTCCTGAGTTGTCAATTCCTCTGTAGTCCGTGAAGTCACCTGAGGTTTCTCAGGACTGTCTCTGCCAGCTTGATGCTGAGTGACACCCCAAGGTCCTGCTCGTGTGCTGGAGTGTTTGTGGAACTGTAAACTAATACCTTGCTTACAAGAGTGGTGAAATGATCTGAAATACAGGAGATGGACAGTCTGTTAGTACAATGATATTACCATATTACAAATCGTCTGTTAATCCGTCTACTCCTTGACAGTAA
The DNA here is from genome assembly GCA_020086605.1 of Lanius collurio. Classification (NCBI taxonomy): domain Eukaryota; kingdom Metazoa; phylum Chordata; class Aves; order Passeriformes; family Laniidae; genus Lanius; species Lanius collurio. The sequence goes on along the minus strand of JACBWW010000044.1, from coordinate 5,116,505 downwards.
ACCTGGGTGCGTTAGACCAGTGTGTATCTTTCATGCCTTTTTATTGCTATTGCTTTCCTATTTAAAACACTTTGCCTGTGGCTGTTACTGAGAATATATTGACAAGAACACTGCTGCCAGGGATGTGAAGTTGTTTCATCTCTAGGTCACAAATCTAAATCTGTTAAGGATTTGGCAGCATCAGTTTTCATTTTGCCCTATGTGTTGCAGATACAGTATGGGGTAGCAGGTGTAGTAAATGACCAGTGTTATTCCTAGTGGTCAGCTGGCAGTGTCCAGGCAGAAATTCACCTTCTGGTCTTGGGCTCCGAGTGTCAATTGTTGCCCTGCATTTCACAGCTAAGGGAACAGTGCATGGGTTTAACAGGAATGGGAGTATAAAGATCTAACAGCAGGTGTGAAGCAAGTTTTGCATCCAGAGAAAGGCATTACTTGGTATGACTCATCTTACACATTTTTTCCTTGTCAAATACATAGGAATTTAGATTGGGGCTCTGGTTTGTAAGCAGGAAAATTGACTGTCTGGGTATCAATCTTGCTTTTTCTACTGCAGTGCCAAGTGTCCAAATTACTCAGATCCCAAAAGCTCAAACTGTTGTCGGTCTTCATACGCAATGAAATACTAATGTCCTAATGTGGGAAGCTGACAACAGGTTTAGTGTTGTGGTAATTTGAATTATGCTGAAGACTTGGTCACCCCGAGCAAGTGGAAGACTCTTTACCTGGTATCTTACACCATGACAAAAATAATTGGGGTAGTTAGCTAAATTTAGAGACACCTGTGCTGAAGTAATTGTTCTAATCTTAATTTTTCTTTGAAGGGATCTTCTCAAATTGTTATTGGATGACTTTAAAGCTTGGTTCAAATGAATGTAATTAACACTTGAGACCTTTTGTACTTTAACCCCCAGCAGGAACCACACAGGTGGAATAGAGAAGAGAATAAGAAGGGTAAAAGTGGGAAAAATTGTTGATTGAGATAAACCAGTTTAAGAGGTAAAGCAAAAGCTGTGTAAGTGACTTTATTTGCTGCTAACCATGGGCAGGCAGGTGTTCATCCATCCCCAGGAAAGCTCCATTCCCTGTAGCAGAGACTTTAGAAGACAAGATGCTGTCAGTCCAAATATCTCCCCCCTCCCTTCCTTTTCCCCACTATTTTATACTCGGAGCATGACATCCTATGGTCTGGAATATCCTTGGGCCAGTTGGGGTCAGATGGCCTGGCCATCAAGCATTTGAAACCTATATCCCCAGTTTCAGTGTAAGTTCCTTCTTGGCTTGAACTGCAAGGATGTGTGAGGGTAGGAGGGTTTGTTTTAGTAGTGCTGGGTTGAAGTATTGGAACAGATCATGGAGATGAAGTGTGAAGGTAGTGTTCATAAAGCGAGTTAGGTTTTCTGCTTCTGGTGGACCTGCTGTAGCTGGGAGGGGTTTGTGTCTAGAGAGAGAAATTGCACATCTCTAGGTGACTCAGCCATAGGTAATGTGAAGCTGATTGACATCAGTCCTTGTGGAGGGGACTTGTGGTGAACAATCTGTTCAGGAAAAAGTTCTTTCAACTTTATCAAGGCAACCTGTGTGAAGTTAGGACTTTGTCATGGGGACCTCTGTAGACCAGCATAATTAAGGGTTTGAGTGTTCAGAAAAGAGATTGGCTTTTGACAGACAAAATCTGTAGGTCTGTCAGTTCCACAGATGCATCTGTATTGTACTTTTTTGATGTTCCTGCTTAATACATTGATTTGCAGGCCACCTTTGTATCTATTTCAAGCTATTGTCAATGCTGAAACAAAGGAGAAGGGTTTTGCAGACCCATCCTCTGAAAAATGAAAACAATAAAACCTCCTTTTCAGTTCCTGCAGCAGAAGTCTTCCTTGCATGTCCATCCATAAGAATAGTATGTATATGCCTTCTTTTTCAAAACTTTTTTTCCAGAGACTTAAGGGCTCTTTGATTTTGTGGAAATAGAATTCTGTTGTCTATAAACAAAACTTCAGTCTTTAGTGGACTTCAGGAATTGTTTTCCCTCCTTTCAAGACAAAGGGGTGAAAAAAGAAAGAAAACTGGGTAACTGAAGAGAAGGTAAGGGAAAATATTAGTGGCTGTAGTGATGGAAATAAATACAAGGAATGTTGTGTGAGGGGTGCAGCTGAACTTGCCTTCCAGAGACTTAGAAACAGAAGTTTGCTTCCTGATGTTCTTCCTGTCTGGTGTTCATTCCAAATGTAGGTTCATAAATATAAGTCCATTCTACATGAGCCTTCTCTTCCTTAAACTGACCTGTGTGTTTGTCGTTCTGCAGTCCCTAAAGCTCCAGAGATAGATGCAGCAGCATGTCTGGTTGCTGACAACTGCATCACAGTGTCGTGGAGAATGCCTGAGGAGGACAGCAGAATTGATCATTTTGTGCTAGAGTATAGGAAAACCAACTTTGATGGACTCCCTCGACTAAAAGGTGAACAGCGCTGGGAGCTGGTCGACTACATTAAAGCTACTCAATACACACTATCAGGTAAAGGGTTTTTGTACTTCAAACCCAAGCATACCAATGCATGGAAGTATAGCAAAATGCCCCTTTTTCTGCATGTAATGAAGCTACCATTATATCACATTAGTCTTGGGTGCTTTGTACAATAACAGTTCTGTTTTTCATTTTGACATGAAGGTTTTGCAAAATTTCGTGTTCTAAATAAATTTCACGTTGGTATTCAAGCATGTTTTTTGAAGACTGAGGTAAATGCCAGACAGCTACATGGTGTAGATTTTAGTCTTGTAGGAGTTGTCAGTAATCAACATGATTTCAAGTTTCTAAACATTCACTTTGTAGGTCTGAAATTTGATACAAAATACATGAACCTTAGAGTACAAGCTTGCAACAAAGCTGTGGCAGGTGAATACTCTGACCCTGTGACTCTGGAAACCAAAGGTAAAATTTTAAAAACTCTGAAACCTTATCTGTGGTGAAAACCCTGTAGCTAAACTCCTCTGCCTTCATGTTTTAACCTGTATGTTCAGTCTGCTTTGCCTCTGAGCACTGCTGAAACACTTCCTAAGTGGAAAGGAAGACAACTGTAAAGGCTTAAGAAGCTTATTGGCACAAAGCTGCCCTTCTGGCATTCAGACCCTGAAAAAAGGGGACAGTTAATGTCACTTTCTCCAAAAGCTTGGCATTGGTTACTTTGAGCTGTGGAGTGACAGTCCCATGTGCTGCTGCACGATGCCAACATACAGCATGAAGAAGGATGAATGTTCTGGATGACTCTTAGGGCATCTAAACAGTTGGTTGATTTTCCTGTTATTAGTAACAGGCACAGCTTTCTGTAACTAGAAGTTGCTGGAAAGAGTTTTCTTGACTTTGTAGCTGCAATTTCTAATCACTAAAAAATACTTAAAATTGTCAATACTTAAAAAAAATGGCAGCTTCAGATTGCTGAAGGTATATGGTTATCATGTTAGAAGTCAGTTGATCTGGGAATTGTTAGGTTGGCTTCCTAATCTCTTTCATAAATAAACTGAAAGAAAAATTTGGTGTGAGGAATATTTTGTGACAGCACACAATCTTAACTGTTAAGATGAGGGAGTGATCATGTGGCTTGATGTACAGCCAGGTCTGGTATAAAGGGCAAAATAAGTTGACTGGTATCAACTCTATAAATACATATAAGTACTAATTCTGTTCCTTTTGAATGTATTCTGGTAACTTTTCTAAGATTATCTTAATACTCTTAAGCAACAGTTATTGTCAGAGACATTGTGCCCATTTAATAGCCAAATAATTCCCTACTCCAGTACCAGAAAAGTAATTCTGATTTTGATTGTTTGGGCAGTTACCCAGCTTCCTATACTGTTTTCATTATACCTGGGTGAATAATTAATTCACTTTCTTTAATAATCAACCTATAGAAAATCAGTTTCCTTGTTCATGTGCTTAAACTGACTGTTGTTTACACTTGTGCATTTTTGAGCCCTGAACTCTTAAAAATCTCAAGTATACATTCTTTCAGGGTCAGACTGTAATACCTGATGGTATTAGGACATTTATAGAACAGTCTGTAAATACATTTAGGAAGTTCAGCTTTTTGATTGCAGCTGTCAGACTGAAAAGCTGGTGTTTTTGTTATGTTCAGTAAAACCCTGCTACAATTTTACTACTGCTTGTATCATTTTCTGTGAATAACCACCATTGGGAGAGAACATTATACCATTTCACTGTTTTCTATTTTGTCTTGACCAGCATTTGTGTTCAGTTTGGACAGTACTTCTTCTCACCTGAACCTGAAAGTTGAAGACACCTATGTTGAATGGGATCCTACTGGAGGCAAAGGCCAAGAAAAAATAAAAGGGAAGGAAAATAAAAACAGGTAAGAACTGTTTTGTTAGTGTGTGGGATATCTCATCTGGCAGTTAAAGGAAGAGGGCAGGGGTGAATTAAACCACTTGAGTAGAGTGGGACATGAAAACTATTTTAATTTTCATTATTTCTTCTCTGGAAGAAATTTTATTTTTTTAATTTTCCTTCCTCTGTCACACAGTTGTAGAGGCTAGAATTGAGTCAAAATTGTTAAATAATACCTACTTTTTTTAAAAATGCATTTGTTAGGGTATCATTCAGTGTACTGAGCTAAAGTGTAGATGTGATGGATTGACCTTAGCTACCCACCAGGTGCCCACCTGCCTGCTCTATGGTTTCTCCTTCTCCTGCTACCAAAATCTTGCCATATAAGTCCAGGATAGTAGATAAGGTAGATATGAACAGGCAGCTGATGTAATTCTGGGTTTACTAGTGTTGCAGGTCGGTTGTGGTGAATTGTCATCATTTCTTCTATAAAAAAATAAGGAAAGAACTGGCTGCCTTGCCCTTTTGAGAAAGAAAAGGTTAAATAAAATTGATGCTGTATATAGGTGATGTGTGAATTTATCTTAAACCCTCATTGGAACGGAAGAGGTACTGATAAAACAGCCACAAAAGGTAGTGGATAATGAAACATAGTTACTATGAAAGTGGTAGCTCTAAACATACTGTTTTCATCCAGGAAAAGCACTTAACCTAGCAGAGTTCTTGGTAGATTGTTAGATGTCTGCTGTTCTGAGTGGCAGGATAAATACTGGTGGAAGAACATTTAACTCTGTCTACTCTGGCTGAGCCTTGAATATATCCAAGGATGAAGAATGTGTGGATGAAGAATGTGTTAACTTGCTAGCCCTCTATTCCAGTCCATTTTTATGGTAGGGGAGGAATATCCTGGTACCTGAGTGGAGTTCCCTGTGGTGCCTCTCAGCCATCAGTGTGACCCCCTCTGAGGAAAGCATGGCTTGATCTTCCCTGCTCCCCCTTCCTGTTACCTTGTTGAAGACATCAATTGGTTCTTGTCTTCCTTGGGCTGAGCAAAGCCAATTGTGTTTCTGTGCCTTCAGACCCTTAATTGTGGTGTTGGCTCTCCATGGGACTTGCTCTGGTATGTCAGGGTGTAAATCCAAGGAACCCAGACCTGGACACGGGAGGGCTTCAGGGTCAGTCTGACAGCTGCCAAAAGGAGAGGAGGAGTCACTGGCCTTGGGCTCCTGGTCACTGTGCTGTGGCTATAGGCTGAGCATGGCTGACCACCTCTTCCACGAGGCTTCAGGGTGTGGTTGTCAGTTTCTGCTTCCCAAACTCTCAGTGGCTTTTCTGCAGAGCTGTTCTTCCCTCAGGTGTCCCTCAGCCTGTCCTGCTGTGTGGATTTGCCTCACCTGGAGAGCTGTGGGCCTGTTGTTTAGCTGGATCTGTACAGAGCCTGTGGCCCCACTCTCCAGTCTGTACCTCACCTCTTGGGCTTTTGGGATACTTGGTGGGAATGGGTCCACACAACTGGCTGCTCCCTCAGCCACAATTTATTGGCTTTCCATATGCATAGCTTGAGATAATTTATGAACAAATACATTCTCCATAGGCATATACTGACAGAAGCAAGATAGAATTCTATTGGGATTTTAAAAATGGGGATAATTGCCCATAGTAATAGAACAGCTCTTTAATGACTGCTTATTTCTGTCAACAGTGGCCAGAATCCTCTGCTGAAGAGCAATAGAAGGTGATAATATACCTCTTATTCCTAGGATCTAGCACCTAGTTTTGTTGGGAATCTGTGCTACTTTCCTTTGCTTGATGTCATGAGAGACAAATCTAATAGCCTTTATCAGTAACAGTGCACATGCACACTTAGAAATTATTTTGCAGTTTAATTTGGATTCACAGAGATTGTGTATATATTCTCCAGTGACTGGAAGAGTGTCTTTCTGGGGAAGGATTCATCCTAATGTGTATGAAACCTGATTTGCAATGATTGGAAGGGCATCATGTATTTTTAGTATTGATCCAGAGATCTCTGTTATTTACAGACGTATTCATGCTTTCTTAACCCTTTGGCATGTTTTTTACAAATATGGTAAAGATCTCCTTTCTGAGAACTTTAAAATAATTTTTTTGTTCTTATTTTTAAATCTGAAAACCTCTTTGCTTCTGAACTTGTGCTGTAGCTGTTACTAGGCATCAGAGGATAAGAAGCGTTATTACATGTTTGAAGAGGATGAAGCATGATGGCATATGTTAAAGGCTTCATGGCCATTTGAATTGCAGAACCAGTTGTTCGAATGAGAAATCCTCTTTTTTGAGATGTAAAGTTAGGTAAAATATTCTCCTGTTCCTTGTGCAATTGTGCTTTTTTACTGTCATATTTTTTCATTGTTTTTCTAGTAAAGCACCTTTTTGAGAATTTACTTCTCCTATTTTTGATCTCTTTTTCTCTTTTGTTGGTTTAGAAGTTGTGGGACCAGAAGAAAAGCCTAGGATCCTAATTTCTTGCAGGTTTTACTCCCTTGTGTTCATCTATCAGGTGGATCTATCCCTGATTTGAAATCATGAGTAAAGAAAAGCTTATGTAAAAAGCAAAATAAGCTCCTGAAGCCGTGCAGTTGCTGTAGTTCTACTACACAAAATATAGCAATTTCTGCTAAACTTAGTTTTAGAAATGTCTTGGAGCTGCTCCTACTTGCTCAGCTCAGGGTATTTTATACTTCGGCCTCTTTGTACCTGTCAGTAGAGAAATTCTCAAGTTCTTGGCTCTGCTTTCTTTGGTAGAAGGACATGGTTTTATGTTTAACTTTGCATCTCAGACTGACCTTTTCTAGCAGGGGGTTTAGATGAGCTTCATTCTTTTAGAAGGCTTTTGTTCCCTCTTAAAACCATCTGTGAGATGTCTGCATTAGAGGGGAAATGTGGAGCTGACTGGGTGGGAGGTGGGGAAAAAATTTGCAGTATAATTACTTTAAACAACAAATGTGTAGTTTTTAAGGGTTGAAAATACATGATGGCAACAAAATTCTTAATTATCTTTAATTTATTAGACTAGAAAAAAGCCTTTCAATGATTTCTGATCTCCTTCCTTTACATTTCTTCTGCAGAAGAGAATACATCTTGCTTGTTCTGTTTGCTGAAATAGATGAGAAAACAGGGACTAATCGCAGTGCTGTAGGCAACAATCGTAAATCATGAGACAAGGATATCTGGCCTCTGAATAGTGGAAGGAATGTATCATTTACTGGTTAATAAGGACTGTGCTCTACTGGAAAATGGGCATGAAACTGACTTCCTGCTATAAAATTTTGCTGCCTTCCATTGGAAGGGAGACTTAAGCACTGTGGGGGAAAAAAGCCCGAGCAACTGGTTTTTTGAAGCTTTTATGTCAAATAGTCTATGCAATTTTCTGAACTGATAAAGGCTATTAAATTTTGAGAGGACAAAGCACATGCAGTGGCCATTTACAGACTTGAACAAAATAAATTATACCAAGAAGCTTTTAATGCTTACTTAACCCTGAGAAAATTCTAGCAAAGTGCCTGCATTTTTCTTAGTGTGATTCTCTAAATGGCTGCATTGCTACATTGCTTTCTGCATAACCCATTTCTACTGGGTCTAATAGAAAATTTTCAGCAGCATTTGTTGGGAATGTGAGTGGATGATGTCTCATGCAGATGAAGCAGGATGGAATCTGCAGAGTATCTCCCTCTGAAATTATGCTTTAATTCTTGGCTTTGCTTTTTTTTTTTTTTTTTTTTTTTTTTCCATGCTATCACTTGCTAACTTTTTCCTTTGGTAAGTAAACTGTAGCATCCCCCATGTTTAGAAAATCCAAAAGCACTTGATGTGGTTCACCTGCACAATATACACCTACCCCCTTCACATAGCTCTTGTGAGCAATTTGGAAGTGTAGTTCTCTTCTATTACATGCTGAACGGTGATGTTCAAATAAACAGCTTTTTCATCAGTGATTTTTTTGTAGACTTCTGTAAATGGAATAAAACAAACTTGGTTATGAACACGATTTTAGCATACTTATATATGGCAGCTTAGTGACCTTATTTTCATGATGGTATTAGGCAAAAGGGACATTTCCTAACCTTTTTTGAAAGGGTTTATGAGAATAATGAATGAATTAGAAAGAAAACAAGCTGAACTTCACTGTATTAATGGACATGAAAGTGGCAAGTAGCTTTACTAAATTGTAGCTGAAGAAGTTGGAGAGAAAACTCTTCTGTGGGTAGTTATCTCTTCCAAAGCTAATGTACAGAGGATGAGAAATTGAGAATGATTTCTCAAGTGTATTTCAGAGACTGATGTTGTACTTTTTTGGGGTTCTTGTCAATGAAATTAAACTGTAAACTGCACAGCTCTTTCTGAGAAGTTAGAATTCTTTGCTACTGATTGCCTTTAAAATAGTAATCAGATGTGATTCTCTGTCTATTGCGGAATATTGCAGATAGCCTTCACTTGGCTTAATGCTTAAATTATTGGTAATTATTTCTCAGGGCCTAACAGAGGTAAAAAATAAGTTTGAAAACCGCATTAGGTTAAATTTATTCTTTTATACAACTGATTGCTCATTAGAATATTCCCCATCCTGAAGTGTTTCATTCAAACCACGTGCCACACATCTGCTTCCCCCTGCCTCCCCCTCCCTGTTTCTGTTCTCAGCTGCCTCTGAACTTGTTTTGTACAACATTCTATACATTTTGTTTCTGTCTGTCACCTCTTCCCTCTCAGCCCCTGTGCATGCATGCTGTTAGAGGCATGAACTGATGTGTCATGTCATTTCCAGAGTGTTTGTGTGTGTCTCTCTTGCACCTGATGGGCTCAGGGACACCTGAGTGTGCATTTCTGTAGTTGTGTCCAAGATTTGAGTGGTTCCTCTCTCCTTTAGAAGCAACACAGCATCTCCGAAGAGATCCACCAACAGCCCGAGAGCCTCAGCAAGGGGCGGCCGGGATCGCTTTGCTGGGGAGTCCTACACAGTGCTGGGTGAGTTGAACTTGTTTGCTCTGTTAGGAAGGGGCAGATCAGGTAAGAATTAGAGGGAAAGTTTGTGATTGTTCAAGGCTGTGTACTCAGCATTGTCCTGCCCAGAGCACTTCGCCCATATGACACCAGATTTTTGTGTCTTCAGCTCTGCTCTTTATTACAAAGCTCTTAGTGACTGACATTCACTGCTTTCAAACATAAATTGGAGTTAGACATAATCTTCTTGTAATGAACATAGGTAAATACAGTCTCATTACTCTGTTTTATATTTATATTCTGTAATTCTATAAGTACAATTTTCTTATTCCTTATAGTTCAGGTTTTTTTATTTCTTTGCCTTAAAATAGAGTAGAAAAGACAGCATGGCTTCCCATTTGGAAGGCAGCACTATAAAGTACACTCAACTATAATTAATTACACTCAGTTGGAATTAAATGTATTTCTTTTGGTAGGAGACACTGCTGTTGAAAGTGGACAACATTATTGGGAAGTGAGAGCCCAGAAGGACTGCAAATCCTACAGCGTGGGAGTAACATACAGAAACCCGGGGAAGTTTGACCAGCTGGGAAAGACTAATTCCAGCTGGTGCATCCATATCAACAACTGGCTGCAAACCACATTCTCAGCAAAGCATAACAATAAAGCAAAGACTCTTGATATACCTGTCCCAGACAGAATAGGAGTATACTGTGACTTCGATGGAGGTAAATTACACCTTTAGGACATAGGGCAAAAAGAGTTAGCTACTATTTCTGTTGAGTTGGATTAGAACAAAGCTGAAGAAGTGCATTACTTCCAGACTGATCCAGTCTTGTATGTCAACACAGACCCTAAGCACTTGTCAGGTCTAATGCACTGAGTTTATCTGTGTGACAGAGCTACTGAAATTCACTGAAAATAATGAATTTTTACTCTTTTGGACTGCACTTAGTACGTCCTGGAAACGAATCAATTTTTTTTTTTGTACGAGTTAGACAGCAACAGCATTGTAATCTAAACTATGGTTAAGCTGAATTTCAAGCTGTTTTCTCTCTCTCTCTCTTAGGTCAGCTCTCATTTTATAACGCAAATTCAAAGGCACTGTTACACACCTTCAGAACAAAGTTCACCCAACCATTGCTACCGGGCTTCATGGTCAGTATTTATTAAATTTTACAGTTTCTAGGACTGAATTCAGATTTAATTGTTTTTGTTTCTTTTTTAAAGAAGGAAACTGAAGGACTTGGTTTGGCTGACAAGTGATTTTTAAAAGTGTTCAAGTGTTTTCCTTTGGATTTTGTGTGGTGCTTACAGTAGAACCCCATCAGGACTCTGCACCTGGATGTCTCAGCTATGTAAACAGAAATCATTAAATTTGTGTATAGGCAATTATTAGTACACTGCAGCGGTTGATGAGCCTGCTGCATAATTGATCCAAACTGATGGAGTCCAGGATGCTCTGAGCCATCAGAGCAGGTGTCATGGGACAGAACAACACCAGAAGTTTCCCAGTGAAGAAAAGTCTCCAGATTTCACATCTTTAAAAGCTCAGTGGGATTTTCTTGCCAGTCAGTTCAGTGCACTTTTTTGTGGCTCTAAGCTAATTGGCAACAATTTTCTGTGTGTTAAAGGCTCAAACCATGCCTTTAACAAGGCACAGGTGCACAGGAGAAGGATTAGTTACTGAGTATTAGATTTTCTTTAACGATTTAAGTAATTTGTTTAGCTGAATTGGGAGGCCTCAGCTGTGTTGTAAGATGCCATCAAGTGTAAGATGCCATCAAGCCTACACACCCTGCTTTGGGAGCAGGGTGTGTAGGCCTGGGATTTTAACAGGCTTAGATTTTTTCATGGCTGTTTATTTGCCTTGCTGATCCTTTTCAGCATGGAGGAGAAAGAGAACAGCTTCAGAAGTGCTGGGATACATGTGTTGGCCATCCCATAACATAGCAAAGGTTGACTCATATAAATTCAGTTCCCAAGTCATCTGGGGAAACAGTTGCTTGCCAAAATTCAGGGTATCCCTCTGCACCTCACACAGCCAGCTCCTCCTCACACTGACAGCAGCCTTATTAACTAAACAGGACATGTACAAATGTCAAACTACTTAATTGCACCTCTCTAACTTATTTATAAACATGAAAATACAGCATTCTTCTGTGTGTAGAGTGGCACCTGTGCTTCTGGAGCTTCTCAAACACTTTTTGTTTGTAATATGTTTAGGCTAACATAATTTTAGCATGATATGGCAGAAATAAGCCCTACTTTCAGGCACCGGAGCATAGTGAGAGTTGCTTTTCATTGTTACTCTACTTGCTGCTGGCACACTGGCCTTCAAAGAATATGTCTCATTAGGAGCAAGTGGTTTGAGTACTAGGTCTTGAAGCATAGTACTAGTTATGAAGCATAGTATGTGAAGCATCTTAGACTTTATTGACTAAAAAATTAGCATGTCTGTGATTAGAATGGTATGCAGAGTGCTGTGACAGAAGACAGGCAGCTGTGTTTGTGCTAGTTAATTGTGGGGATGGGAGGAGAGACATGCTTGGTTCATAATACAGATTTTTTTTTTTTCTTTCCCCCTCCAGATCTGGTGTGGTGGGCTCACAGTGAGTACTGGATTGCAGGTGCCAAGTGCTGTGAAAACTCTTCAGAAGAGTGAAAATGGATTGGGTGGTTCAACAAGCAGCCTAAACAATGTCGCCTAGTAATGTCTGTTCAACACTTCTATTGCTGAATGTTTTTGTTTTTCTGTGTAGCTACGTTTCACAGAAGCTTGTGAGCATTGGATTTTACTGGGTTTGCTACCTTCTGCTGTTTAGGGCCTGGGTGCTGATAGTGCAAAGTTTGGGACTAAAGTGTTAGGAACTGGTACTGGGAATCCAGAAAAATGTCAGAAGCTGAACTGTTGCCTAATTTAAAAAAAAAAAAAAAAAAAAAAAGAAATCAAGAGCTGTAACTATATACTTTTCTAATGCTGTATTCAAGCATTTTGTTATGGACTTGAATATTAGTTTTGTTGCAAATACTATTTTTCTATGAAGAATATAGCAAGTACCAGTTTTTAGCTCTCCTAATGCAAATTACTTAACTATGTATTTTATTACTACTAGGCTTCCCATTAGAAGTTGTGATTTCTGAGATGCATTTTGAAAACAGACTGATTTGCTGGCCTAGCCTGGCAAAGTATCACAGCAGTGTGGTTTCAGAAGGATGTTATAAGAATGTGTAGGCCTGGTATGAAGAAACAGTAAGAGCAGACCATGATGATTTTTCTCCCCCCAGTACAAAATCTTCCTATTTTCCATGGGTAACTAATTTTTAAAATTGTGTATATTCAGATTAGCTCCAGCTTGTCACAATTACATCAATTACATTCTAATTACATTAGCAAAGTAAATATTTATAGATGTTCTATTACCTTGACTCCTATCTGCAAGCCTAGTAAAGAGTAGTCAAATGATTCATAATAATGGGAGAGCTAAAAAAAGAAAGAAAAAATAAAAGATCATGTTATATTCTTCATGGAAAGTCCCAGTTTGTCAGTGGGAATTACTTGGTTATTATAGACTTTTTTAATCTGCTTTCTTCCCTGTAATCAAGCCGAGGAGCCTGTAAGTGACTTTCAGGTACACTCTTGAATCAGGTATTTCCTAACTGAAGATTGTTTTCTGGGATCACCTGAAAACTGTTATAAATTCATGGTCCATAATGACTTGGCTCATTTGCTGCTGGGCCAGTATAATTTTTCCTTCCATGTATCCTTTAGCCCATAAAACCATTAACATCTAATCATGTCAAAGCTCAGTATTACCAATGGCTCCTTTCTGTCCATCACAATTTCTCAAGAGGAAGAGAAATTCCTTGAGACAGCTTCTAATAAACTGGCTGTGATGTTCAGTGGAAAGTTAAAATTAACAAGGAAATGTAATTACCTGTTCTTGGAAGTGTTATTTTTCTTGAGGAATCATGAAGTTGACAGGTTGGCTGAGCCCTAAATGTTTATTTTGTATCTGGAACTTGAGCATCTCTTAATTATTTTCATTGTGAACTTGTAATCTCTTTTTGCAGAGGAAAGTACAAAATAGTTCCCAGTTTAACTGTACCTTCTTCTGTCTATTCTGTTGCTTGGGCTTTGGGGCAAAGATACTCAGAAGTGACGTGGTTCTTGGTCAACAGTGTCTGCACCCGTTTTACACATTATCTGCAGATGTTATTGTTATGCAAATACTCTGTGTATAGTCTTTTCTCTTTCCATTTTACTGCATGGACACCTGACTAGGAGTTTTTTGGGGATAAACTGCTACAAACTCAGTTTTGCTGCCAGTTCTAGTCCAGGGCTGTGGTACACAGACACCAAGACAGACTGGCACCTCCTTGTCACCACCCATCCACTTGTCTTGATCTTGGGTGTTCAGCTGCAGTTCCTCTTCAAATTTCCCTTTGTGGAAAGAAAGGGGGTGTTTACAACCAGCTAATGTGTAGTGAGAACCATGAGTATTTTCCAGCCCTCCACAAAAGCATTTTAATTATGAAATTGGTTTTGTGTTTGTTTTTGTTTTCTTAGCAAGTTGGAGTGTAACCTGCAAGGTGAATTTGATATGCACCAATGTAAAAATGTAATTTTTCTTTATCAGTTAGTTAGAAGAAAGCTTGGAAATATTTCATACTTTGACTTGCAAGTTTTAACTGATGTCTTAGGTGAACTTTAACATGTGACTTTTTACCCTTAAAAGATGGATTTGTTATATAATAGTTTGCACAGATGTCAAACTTTTGCTGCTAACATCTAGTCCAATTGTTTTTAGTAACTGGGGATATGAAGAATTGCCTTAAGCACTTTAGATATTATTTTTCAGACTGTTTTTTTCTGAGCTAGTGTCTCTCCAGCCCCCATCATCATAGGAAGATGAGTGACACCACGCTGCTCCCAGCATTGCTTTTTGTTGCAGTTGGTGCAGGATTTGTGCCTGCAGCTGGACAGGGATGCCTGCAGCCTGTGGAGTTACCTTTTCCTTTGTGAATCCACTTTCAGGGATTTGGAGAGGGATGGTTCTTTGGCAGTGAATTAGACTTTTTGAAGGTCTGTAGTTTTGCCCTGTAGTTCAATCCACCAGGCATGTGCTTATTTACTGATAATTACTCTGGAGCTGATACTGCATGGTGGCTAAAACAGGAGCTTTCTGCTCTTTAACCAAAAGGAGATGCTTAATTTTTTTTTTTTTTTTTAAGTACTGACTGCTGGTATTCTTAAGTTATTTAAACTCTGAAAGCCTAAATTTTGAGGAACTAAAGGTTTTCTTTGAGGTATTAATACCTCAGATGAGCATAGCTGCCATTGTCCTGTGGAAAACTATGAGAACTGTGTGAACTGCAGCAAGGGATGTCAGTGTCAGGATAATTAAAAAAAAAAAAAAAACAAAACAAACAACCAAACAAAAAAAACCATCCGGGGATATAAATACTTCTGCAAATACCAAACAGTCAGGGCAGAGGTTCATTTCTTAGAAATGCAAGAAAAGCAGAGGCCAGTGTACAAATCCTGTTTCCTCACCCCTCCCACGTTTCTGATGGATCCCGGGGGAGCCACCTGTGAGTGCGTCGGGCTTGTCCCTGTTTTTTTTTTGAGGGCTGCGGGGTGTTGGATGGACGCTGACCGTGACTTGTGTAGGTGTCGTGCGCCAGCGTCGCTGTTTCTTGTGTGTCCTGTGGCAGCGGCAGCCTCGGCCGTGGGTTTCCTCCGGAGCAGAGCGCGGTGCTCCCGCAGTTCCCGGTGGCTGCGCTGTCCCTGGGCCGCACTGCGGGGTCCCTGCCCGGAGCCCCCCGGCATGGAGGGGCGTGGGTGGCTGGGGGGGGCCGTCCGCGTGTGACGCGATGTTTTGTACTAATACAGAAATCTGCAACCCTGCGCGTCTCTCGGTGTGTCGTTTTACCGCCGCCTTGGTTTGGGGGGATTTGAGGAGGTTTTGGGGTGAGGGAGAGCCCTGTGAGGGGGGGTTTACGACAGCGGGGAGGGGGGTGTTTTACGACGGCGCGCGGCGCTTTGCGGCGGCGCTTTCCGGCGTGAAGCCGCATCACGGTGAGGGCGGCCGGGCAGCGGCTCCCGGAGCGCCCCGGGCGCTGATGCAGAAAATCAACAGGAACGTGGTCCTGGCGCTCCTGTCGCTGACCAGCCTGGTTTTCCTGCTCTTCCAGCTGTGCTATTACAAGTTCTACCTGTCGCAGAAGGTAAGAGAGGAAGCGCGCTGCCCCGCGCCTGGCTGTGTTTCCTCGCGGAGCGCTGTCTGTATGCCGGAATTCCGCCTCCGGAATTCCCTGGAGTCGCTGGGAATGCCTGCAGGGTGCACCGGGAGCCCAGGCCGGTGTCTGGTGGCACTGGCACAGTCCGGTTTGAGTTCGCAGCCTGGTATCCAAGTCACTCTGTCAGCCAGGGGCATCTGATTTCTCCCGGAGGGAATGATGCCCCGGCAGCTTTGAGCCGCCACGGCTTTTAACCCTCACCTCTCGTTGCTCGGTGATTTTTATCGGCACCGAAGTCGAACCGAGCGCTGTCTGAGGGCTCTGCCGAAGGAAGGCAGCATCTGCTGGCTGCAGGTTTTCCGACTCTGGTGTTGCGGAGAGAAATCGCAGCTTTTTCTTCAGTTGTCTTAGCGCTTTGTGACTCGGTGCTCTTAATGTGCCGGATGTCACAGATTAAATCCTGCTTTTATAGCTGGAATGCTATTTGTTCCGTTTTTTATACCTGACCTGGAATGTTTGGACGAACGACTTTTGGTAACAGCAAAAGAGGTGAATGTTACACTAAATTAAATCCTCTGGTGGCTTCATAGTTTACAGTTGCAACACCGACTCAACAGAGGAACTCCCTTTATTTTTACAGAAGAACCGTGTAGGTTTCAAAGCGTCCTGATTTGGTTTATTGGCTTTTTTTTCTTTTTTAAGTGCAGGCAGTGTCAGTGACAGGTGCTGCTGCGGCCTTTGACTTCCTTCTCACCGTTTCTGATTGTTAAACAACCACTGAGAATTTTCTAGAGTTTTTGAAAAGCCAAAAGCTGAGCCATGAGCTGCCTTGACCCTCTCATGTGAATATGTTGTTTTTAAAATTGAATTGTCTAGGATTACACCTGAAAAGACGGAGGCACAGCCCTGCTGTCCTTGCTCCTGTGGTATTTGCCTGACAGGGTTTGTCATCCTCCTGTTTTACATTTACTGGCACATTGACTTGGAAACCTGAGGCCTCACCACGAAATCCTTGCATATCTGGAGGGCCCTGGGGCTTGTGTTGTCCTGCTAAATATACTTAAGACAGAGCAGTTGTTTATGATTTCACATTCAGTGCTGTAGCTGAGTGACCAGAGGCATAACCCCAGCCATAAACATAAAGTGGATAAAGGCCCCTGAATTTCATGTTAAGAAAGCAAGGATTCAGCTGAAAATTCAGGTTTTTTCTCTTCTTTTTCCCTTCTCCTCCCTTTTTTTTTTTTTTTTTAATAGAATGGAGCAGCTTTTTCCAAAGTCAGAGGAAGCCAGTCAGGCCAAGACAGCACTCGATGGGTATGTACAATGTCACGGGTTCATACAGCTCTTCTACAAGTCTCTGAGGGAGAACTTGCTTAGAAATGCCAACTGAGGACCCAGTTCTCTTCACTCTTCACTGGGCACTTTCTGCTTTGAAAGGCAAAGACTTTGTAACTTTGCTCAGTGAAGAGAGTATGAGAGCATCAGTGTAAACTTAACCTGAGAGACAGTTACAGCTTCACAACCTTTGCCAGTGCTTAGTTTTGTTGTTAATGTTTCTGGAAGCAACACTCGTTCTTTCTGAGACAGGAGTGTTGATCCATTGTTTTGTGTCTTTTCAGTCTTACTGTGGAAAAGATTGGTTGGTTTGCCATGCAGCTTCTCTGTTAGTCTGAAATGGTCTTGGGTCACACAATCCTCCTGTGCCAACTCCAGGTGTTTAATCTGCTGCTCACTGTTCTGTGTTGACTGCTTGTGCTGAGTTGTAAAGCTCATCCCAAGCAGGAAAAAGTCACACTTCAGCATTTGCCAGCTTCTGCATTCCAGCCCTCATGATCAGTGCTGGGAGTGCTGTTAGGTGCTTGAAATGGGATATATTTGTTGTGTCTTGCAAGACTAAATGCTCACCCTGGGGAATCAGAAGCTCCGTTATCATATTTGTAGTTAGAGTTTGTTTGGAAACAGTTTTACAGAAGGCTTTTGTTAACTGATCTCCCAGTGGACAAACAGCACAGATGGTTAAGGAGAAGGATGTGCTGGGGGCTGGCTGCCTTTTGGATTGGATGCAACATGATAATGTTGCTAATTAGCAGAATGGCCATTTAAAGGCCTGGGTTTTGCTGAGCAAGAGGGGAGGTGCTCTGGTGAGGAGCTGTCACTGGAAATAATCCAAACTAGCTGCTCTGTGGACTGCTTGCTTGTGCCAGGAATGCCTTGCTATTCTTGGAGGTGACACCCCTTGGAGCTGCCTACTAGGTGTGAAGTGTCACGCTCACAGGGGGCTTCCAGTCTGTGAGAAGAGCTCATCCTAAAGGTTTGGCTTGCTCTTCTGAGATTATTAGTGATAAAGGATGCTTCATGATCCTGCCAGGGACCTACTGCACTCCAGGCTTTCATCAGAGTCCCTGCAGTGATGTGTCCAAAATACTAAATTTGAACATGTTTCTCACAATGAGTTGACATCAAGACCATATCTTTCTACCATTATTTATGCTTTTTGACTTAAGTTTCAACTGAAAGCATCTGTTTTCTTGGAGTATTGACAGCTTGGGGAAGGGGAAGCAGGTACTTTTGCACAGATGTTTTTCCTGTTCATCAGTCTGGTGTGTCAGTTTTAGTCACAGAAGTAATATGAGCACATCCCTTACTTTTCAGCTCCATGTAGCTGAAATCACTGTGAGGGTGGCCTTGCTTCTGCCTGTACCACACGGGTAATGCTGCTGCCAAAACTCTGTTGTTGATCCACATCCTGTCCTCGTGTTTTCACATCTCTCTGATGCCAGAGCTTTAAAATCATTAAATTTAAATGTTGCAGTTGAATATATTTAAGTAGCAAGGTGACTGTGACTGCTGTAAGTGGCTTCTGTGTGCCAAAGATGTTTAAATGTGCTTGATTAATGTTCTGCGCTGAATCAAGTTAGTAGCTCCTTGCATTAGGCATAGAATCTTCTTGCTATAGCTTTTAACACCTTATGCCCTGGGTAAACCAGAATCCAAATTGTGTGGCACTTGATCCTACCTTCTCACTCAGTCTCACAACTGTTTGTGGAAGTGAAATGTGCACTCAGAGGATGTATTGGGAGATAAGATTTCCTTCTGTCAGTGGGCTGGGGTTTCTTTCTGTCAAAGAGTTTTAATGCAAAGATGGTGTTTCTGTCCTCTGTCAAACAGCACGTGGTTAGGAAGTTCCTAGGATTAATATCCAGTCACAATATTCCAGTGTATTTGATTGATCCTTTGATTCTGGGACTGGTTGGTAAAGACATTGAGCAGATCAGAAGTTCTCCAGATGGCCCCAGCCCGGAATGCAAGTACTTCTGTGCTCCAAGAGACTTCACTACCTTTGCACTACTGGACAAAACATGGAAACATGAAGTAAGTGCCTGTCTTCACATTTGTGTATTTTAATGCATTCAGCTGTTTTTTGATGTTGTGACGTATTGTTTTCATGTTTGAATTCATGTGGTGGTTAATATTTTAGGCAGAGGGAGCTATGTTTTAAAGTAAAAGTTACCCATTTACTGACCTGGATACATGAAGAGTCATTTATAGCTAAAACTTTTAAGAAGCTGTCTGAAATATTCAAAAAATCACTTGTAGTAAGAGCCCATGCCAAAAGGAAAGAAAGAAAGGAGGAGAGAAAGGAAGGAGGAGAACCTTGAGCCTGTTATGTAGGTGCAGCTGTTACAAATCTGGAGTTTGGGGACTTATGAAGAAGAAAATGCAGGTATTGATGTGACAAGTCTGGAAAAAATTATCACACTCTGCTGATTTACATTTCTTTTAGCACATCCTTGTACTTAATACCATTTCACTTAAGGTGTTGGTGTCTCTGCTTCTCTGTGGTGTTAGGAGATTTTTTAATGAGTGTGTTAAAAATAGAGGTGTAGCATGTGATGAAGGACAAAATTGAATCCAAGATTATTTCATTGATTAAGTGTAGTCTGGAAATATTTGTTGGATTAATTTCTACAGACTAAAGATACTAGTGGCAAATAGCTCCTTTTTCCTTTTTCCTTGAAAAAGCAGGAGACATTGAAATGGTCTGTGACTGTTTCACTGAAGAGCTTGAGTAAAGAGGGGGTGTCACTCTGGACCTGATCAGGCAGTTGTTTTGCCCATAGCTATGAAGAAACTGAGAATAAAGCTTTGTGGCAGCCCACTGATATAAATCCATCTCCCAGTTGCTTTGTGTCTCAGTGGTAATTTCTGTATCATTCAGAAGAGAAGCTGATATGCTTATACAAAACATTTCAAGGGAGGAAATTGAAACATTCTTCAGATGCTGATTGGTTTGTGGTTTTGGGTTTTTTTTTAATCAGCTGGAATTTAATTCTCTTTATTTGTGGAAATATGAAAGCCTGTTACCTTGTGCAGTGTTCAGTGTTTGGTGAGATATTTATTTGCCCCACAAAAGAAGGTTTTGGAGTAATCATTTTTGTATTAGTGGTGTTGATATTTAAGGACTTCGGTACACCAAGTTTGGTAGAAGAATAATTGTAGAGAATAGTTTGAGAATGCAGGGTAGGGTGCAAGGAACAAACCTAATCCAAGCATGGCTTACAACCTTTATTTGCTGTTTTATTTTATAGTTTGAAGGAGAAAATTTAAGACAAAGAAAGGAGGTGTTTGGAATTGATTGTGGCTGCTGGTCTTCAAGCTCTTAGAAATTTTTGATTCATTTGTATTTAAGTCTGATTAAAAAGTAAAAATGGGGAATGGTGTGAGTTAATAATCAGTGTTTAGCATTCAGTTTTGGTTTCTCTAATTTTTAGCCTGCTCTGCCTCCTACCTTTCTCATTTTCAGGTGGGCCTTTTCAGAACTGCTGAGAAGATGGGGTTCCAGTGGCTAAAGATCATAAACAAGGACCCCCGCCTGGATGGGATGGATGACCTGTCTGGGGTGGAAATTCCCTTGCACTACATATTTAAACTGGCATCCCATGCCATTCACCTGGTGGTCTTCTATGAGAGGAGTGGCAATTTCCTCTGGCACGGACCCCTGAGACTCAAGCAACACATGGACAGAAAGTTTGTGCCTTTCCGGAAGCTCCACTTTGGTCGCTACCCTGGAGCGTACGAAAAGTGAGTTCACAACAGGGGAAGGAGAAGGTCATCCTTGTACCCCCAAAATTACTTCCTTTGTGCGTAAAACTCTTTCCTGAAGTCAGGTTATAAAATTCAGCTCATGTGTGACTCAGACTCTGAAAGTGCAGGCTTTGAGAACATCGTTGCTGAGAAAATGAGAAAAATATTGAGGCATTTCACAGGTCAAAATAAATCTGTTTATCTTTTTCCCTTAATTTGATCCCGTTCTTTTGTCCTTCTAAAATGTGGAATCTGTAGGGGTTATGTGCCTGCACGTTTGAAGTAAACTGTGTAAGCTGTTAAATAATCCCACTCCAATCGTTATGAAGGCTGAACAGTTTTTAATTTTTAAAAGCAAATAGCCTCAAAGTACAGGGTAAAATTTGATTCTTAAGTGCACCTCAAACAACCAAATAGGCTGAATTTTAAAAAACACTGAACAGCATCTCTGAACAAATTCAAGTCGTGAGTCAGTAAAGCAATCAATGATCTGACAGACTAACTTGGGGTTTGGAGGTGTAGGAATTCTTTTTAAACAAAAATTTGAAATGTATAGGGAATTTGTTGAAGCTCTTGTTGAAGTTTTTGTTTGTAATTGTTTTTGGCTGTATTTGGACAGTGGAATCACTGCCAGTAGCGTGCATTAAGACTATAACCCGAGTTAAAGGAAAAAGTGCCATGTGGTTTATAAAGGAATTGAATGGGGTAATGTCTTACCTTTCTTTCCATGCAGGCCAGAACTTCTGCTTGTTTCCATTGATGACTTAAAAGTTCAAATTCCAAAAAATCCGTCCAGTTTTGTAGAGGAGATGTCCCACGCTAGATTTCTTGAATGTAGGTACAGAGAAGCTCGGGCTTTCTTTCAGGTTAGTGGTAACCAGGTGGTGTCTCTGAGATGAAATATGTGTTTTCACTGATTGACTCAAACCTAAGAACAGCTCACTGGTGTTTTTTGACCTGAATGGGACTGTTCACATGCACAAAGCTAAAAACAGCCCTTGATTCTCTTCCAAAGAGCTTACTAAGTGGTAATGAGAGCAGAACTTTACCTGGAGATCATGGCCTTATTTTTTTCACTTGAGCCCATTGTTTTTGAAGAGGGCACCATAGTTCTTACTCACCCTTACTGTTAAATGGATCTCATGTAAATAAAACTAAGATCTTTTGTATCTTCATGGCTGAAAGCCTTCCTTATGGCAATCCTCAAAGTTTTGAGTAGTGTTTCATTTCACATTTTTTGAACCATGTCCTGCAGTTCCTTATTCCTCATTTGGTATATTTGAAATGGTCACATTCCAAAGTCACTTATTAGCTGCTTTTTTGACTGTGTAAGCTAATGTTTTATTCAGAGCATTATTTTTAGAATTTTGCTACTTGTTTTAGCAGATAGAAAAGTCTCTGCTGCAGTGTGGGGAGCATTTTGTCCTAGCTTGAAAAAGGCACAAAATATAAACTGACCAAGAGTTCGCAGTTAAGACTCTGTGGAGTCAGGCCACTGAATCTGAGCCATCTCTGAGTTCAGGGAAGGGTGAAAAGGACACTGGAGGCTCCATTCTTGAATCATTCAGGTGCTGAGGAAAGGGAGGACCACTCCTGTTCAGTCTGGTAGGCTGTAGATCCCTGTTTGTGTAGGAGGAGGGTCACAAGGGCATCCATGTGTTGTCCCCTCATGTGCGAAAGACAGGAAAGTACATTCCACTTCAGCCTCCAGGCAGAAATCACCACAGGCAGAGAAAATGTGCCCACAAATGTTTTTTGAACTTTGCTGGAGCTTTAACACTGAGATAGACAGCTGGCACCTGTTTTGAAAAGTTCATTTCAGCTGCTTGTTTCCCAAGAGCTCTTAAAGGAATCCATTACAAAGCTGAGTGGTTGTGCCTTTGTTAGAACTGGTCATGTTTGCCCCGTCTCCCATGATGGTTTTGGCTTTGCATGGACGACAGACCTTTCTGCAGTTGTGTCTAGAAGATTTTTGTGTTCTCACTGTTTCTTCTCCTTGGTAGTTTTCCTTAAAACTCAACACCCATTTCTGTCACTTGGTGGCGCCAAATAAATTGATCATGGAGTTCTGGAGGTTGGGAAAGCCTTGATGTGCTGGCAGGGACTGAATCTGTCCCTGTGTTTCCCTTGGACTCTGGAAATTGACTTCAGCATATGCAGAACAAGGGCTCACCCATGTTGCTGCCAAGTGCTGAGAATAAATGTCTAATATATATTTTCTTATTCTAGTCTACTGTTAATTTGCATTCTGATGATTTGGAAAAAAAAGGAAAAAACTCTGATGATTCAGAGTTTTGATTTTAACTTGTCATTCCAGTGCATGTTCTGAAAATGGGAAATGTATGTGAAAACAGATATTAGTTAAATAAATTTTTAAGGATCCTTTTCTCCTAGAACAATGAGAAAAATGAAGCAGCAAATAACTTGCTTACTCTTGCCTTGCAGCTGTATCCTGATGATGCCTCTCTTGATGCAGTGGAATTCAGGAAAAAGGCAAAATCCTTGCTTCATCTGGCTGCCCTGACACTGAATAACTTGGGAGTAAAGTTCTGGCTGAGCAGTGGAACATGTCTTGGTAAAACATTTGTGTTGTGTTGCATTTTTAAACTCACCTGAAACTTTAAGCATTTCATCCTCCATTGCTTGTGATGTCAGCAGAGGCATACTGGGTTGGAAGGTAATAACTGTACTGAAATAGGCCTTTTTGCTCCTGAAAAAAAGCTTTCTCTTTAGAAATCTGAGCCGTGGAGATGCTGGGCAAATTTCCAGTGAAGCATTTAGTGTTGTTAGCAATTACTTATGTTGTATTCATCGCTGCTACGAAGTAATCGACAGTTCCCTAATTTGTGTGACTTGGAATTCACTGAAGTGCCAGTTGAAAAATGCTGTGATAAGCACATATTTCTGCTGTCCATGTACACTCTAACCTTGTTTTTCTTCCCATGCAATTTGATGCTTCTCTATGACTTGTAAAATACAGTTTACATTTACTTACTTTCTTTCAAAAACAAACTTTTAATAAAATGGCAGTCCATTAGAGTAGGTAATGAAAGTTTTCAGTTCTGCTGAAGGTAGAAGTAGTGTCTTATCACTGGTGAGGATTCCTTTGTTACTGAAACAGTTTGCAAAAACTTGTGTGTGCACATTTGGCTTGTATTTATTTAATCCTAGGGAATATAATTTTCTGAATGAACAGTCACTAAAAGCTGCTGTAATGAATTAGACAAAAGGGTGTCCCATTTCTTGTCTTTCTGCTTTGCAGTGGTGACTGAAAGATGATTAACATTTTTGATGCAGTATAAAACAATAGCTGCAAATCAGAAGCACAGCTGTGGGCCTGTGGCTGTTCATTGCTGATTAGATTTGGGCCCAGATAAAGAATTTTTAATTTTTTTTTAAATATAAATGCATTTGAATTAGAAAACTGAAGTTATTTTATACTTTTTTTCTCTTTCATTCCTGGCTTTATGAGGGGAGAGAGATGACTATAAGTGCAGTAATACCTGTTTTCTTTGATGTGGTTCATTATGTACTAAAGAAAGGCAGAAGTTTTGTTTATGGCCTCAGCTAAAGACCTCTGCCTGGAGATCTTAGGACAGTTCATTTTTGTGCTGCTTTGGTTCTGTTGAATTCATCTTCCTGAATTAATTACTTTGGGATTTTTCTGTTTCATTTTCCCCCTACAGGCTGGTATAGACAGTGCAATGTCATTCCTCACAGCAAAGATGTGGATTTGGGAATTTTTATAAGGGACTACAAAGCAGATATCATTCCAGCCTTCCAGAAAGCAGGGTTGCCACTGAAGCACAAATTTGGCAAGGTACATAGATGATGAACATTTTACTCCATGTGTGTCTTTCTGTAGGCTTGTAACTTTGAGTTCAGTTGCAGAAGTGTTTAAAAAGTTTAAAAATAATGCAGAATTAGTGTGTTTTCTTCAGTTAGAATAGAAGTCACCCTGTATATCTGATGAAAATAAATTTGGTTTTCTGATGACAAATTGCTTTGTATTTTTATATTATATACAGTGTGTATTTTTGTCTTTAAGGTGGAAGACAGCTTGGAACTCTCTTTCCAGGGAGAAGATGATGTGAAACTTGATATTTTTTTCTTCTATGAAGAGGATGACCACATATGGAATGGAGGAACTCAGGCCAAGTCAGGCAAGAAATTTAAGTAAGAGCTGATTTGTACCACTAATAAGAAAGAAATTGAACAGGCTAGTGTTTACTGATGGCATTTTATGTGCTGTTGCCTGGCAAAGTCTGTGCTCTTTGTGGAAGTGTGGATGTCAAAGGGGAATCAGTGGAGATTCTGCACTCTGAGACCAGTGAAGCAGAGAGAGAACAGTCCTGTGCCTTACTAGAGAGTAAATGGCAGATCTCTTGTGAAATCAAAAGCAGGGCTGGCATATCATGTATCAGGCAGATCTTATCTGACTGTGACAGGCTCCCAGTTACATAAACACCCAAGATGAGAAAGAGTCTTTAAAACAGTGTTTATTGCACAATCTGATTTTGCAGTAGAAGATTAATCCTTCTGTCTTGATGAAGAAATATTATGGCAAAAAGCCTCGACTCTCCTTGCACAGTAAAACCCACAATTTGGGATTTTGAGGTAGCAATTTGGAATATTGTATTGGCTGCAGTGTTGTGACAGCAAAGCAGATGTTTCCTGCAGGCCTTCCTGATCGACTCAGCAAACTGAATATACATTTTGACGATTAGATTTATTTCCATCACCCACCTTCACTCAGAAGGAGATAGCTGCAGACTAGTTGAAAACCTTGTTGACTTCTATAGGATTTCATTACCTTTCATATTTTGTCTGAAATGTATTTGTTTATATATAGCTAATGGGAATTTAGTGAGCACTGTCATCCAGTTGGAGATAATGTCCAAATCCTTGTCTTCGTTATCTTTGTTCTGAAGTGATAAATAAAGATTGGGAAAGATATTTTGATAACCAGGTTCAAAAGGCACATTTAGAAAAGGACTAGGGGAACAGCTCTTGGAATATCCCCACAGAAAATGTGCTGTGTAGCAGAGTATTTTTTTTCAAATACAGCAGCAGTTCCAGTTTTCTTGTGTGATGCTTTCAATCTGACCAATAAATTCCTTTCCTTTTCTTTGTGCTCCTGTTGCATATAAATTGCAGTTGCTGTTTCCATGCCAGTGGAGTTGACGTGCTCCTTCAAAATTCCACAGTAGCATCAAACCTTGGACACTTGAAAGGTGTTTTTCCCCTGTTCCTTTGATAATGGCTGGTCCAAGGCATGAGATTAGGGGGTAAATGTGACCACGTGCTGGACTCCAGCTTCTCTATCATTGGATATTACAGCTCTTGGAACTCCAGCTTTCACAAAACTCTTTCCTTTTCTTGTAGCTTCGTACTTATTTTTGGTGGTAGCTTTTTAAAAGTACCAAACGTGGTTTTCTAGTTCAATGAGAATCAGATAATAACTTTGCTTAGGCATAGCATCATAAGGCAGCCAAGCCTGTATTTCTGAGCTGAGTTTCTTAGTTTAATGCATACAGAAAAGGAGCAGGAAAAACTGCTTGTTTACCACCATAAAGGCCCTGAGCCATGACAGAACGTAGCTATTCAGAATCCTTAGCCAAGTAATGCCAGACGTGTTATTCCAAACACATCCTCAGAAAGAGAAAAGAGATCCAGCTTTTGTAACTGTGAGCTGTGAGAGCATTTGGCATGATTCATCTGAATATGTGCAACACCAGAATGACCCTCAGTTTTGCTCTGTCTTCAGCCCTATTAGAATTTTGGAGGAAGGCAAAAGTGAGGAGGTCGGTCAGAAGAGAAGTGATTGTTTGGTCATGCTGAATGCTAAATCCACTCTAGCAATTCAAAAGGAATCTCACCAGCTGATGATGTAGTAGAGATGTGGATTGCTATTAGATCATCACAGAGAAGGATAGAAGTTATCTTTTAAGATTAAAACCAGAAGGTGAAAGATGTTTTCTTCAGGAAGTTCAATATTTGCACAGGCATACTTTCTATACATCTAAAAGGGGGGAGAACTAAAGCATTTCTCATAGAGTCCCTAAAATATTTCTCGGAGTTATTTTTAGCCTCTGTTTCCTTGGAGAGCTGGTGTCTAACCCTCACAGTCTGGCTGTGTGGTTTGCATTTATTTTCATGTGCACAAACACTTCCTCAGCATTCCTGACACAAGCATGTGCATCCTCCTGATACTGTCTTGGAGTTGCAACAGTTGAGGCTTCTTGTTTGCAAAATCAATACTGGACAGTTGTGTTCTCCAGCAGAGAATGAATATCTACAAAAACTCAGTCTGGGAATCAAATCCACACTGTTTGCTTTAATCCTTAAAGTGAGATAATTCTGTAGGTTTTTAACAGAGAGGACTTTGTGTGAGAGTTTAGTTTAATCAGTAGTCTCTGGATATATATACAAAAAAGGCTTGTTCACTTTGTTCTTTCCCTCCACTTAAGGCATAAAGCAAAATTGTTTTATTTTCTCATATTGTTTGCTCAGACCTTAGAAATAAAATTGTCTTAATGCTTGAGAGAACATAGAGGAGGGAGTTGTAGTTCATCATACAAATGCACAAACCTTTTACAAAAGGACAAAACACTTATGGTTTCATTTTAACCTGTGAGAAGGAATTTTAGGATGACCTTTTTTTTGTGTGGAAGTCTTCAGAACTTCAGAAGTGAGGGTGATCCTCTGCAGGAATAGTAGGTAGACTTTGGTATTTTTAGCACCTCGACTCTGATACTTCTATAGGATGTCATTCTGGTCGAGCTGTGAAATTTACCTGTGAACTGCTGCTGCTGTGAACATGTATCAGCCACTTGACACATTTCTATAAAGGATAACTATTAAATCCCGTTTGTAATTGGCAAAGCAGTGACAAGGACTAACCCATAGGTGGCAGAATGATATGAGCACAAGCAACAAAAGAAATGCACATGAGGCAAATGTTCACCAGTTACTGTTAATAACACCTTTGTCCACTGTGTAGGAGAAAAACAGTATAAATGTAACATGGCCACTTTCTGCAGCTGCCTGCTTTCTCCTTGAACTTAGAGGTGCATTCTAGCCTTCTGCCAGTGACCTTGCCCTTTTGTTCTGGCACAGGTATCTCTTTCCCAAGTTTACTCTGTGCTGGACTGAATTTGTGGAGCTCAAGGTCCATGTACCCTGCGAAACCCTGCAGTACGTGGAGGCCAACTATGGCCCGGAGTGGAAGGTGCCTGTGAAGACGTGGGACTGGAAGAGCTCCCCCTCCAATGTGCAGGACAATGGAATCTGGCCTGTTGATGAGTGGGATGATGTCATCCAAATCTACTGACCCCTGGCTGCTGACAGAGCCTGTCCCCAGAACTGTCACTTGGTGATCTCCCAGTGCCCAAAGGCATCGACATCTGTTCCCTTTGTAATGCCCCATGTGTTTCCTTAGGAGATATTTACCTGCCGTTGCTGAACAGATATTTTCTTCACCTTCATCATGCTTTTTCCAGGTGGTTAAAGGAGAAGATGAAAAGCGACTGGAGGGAAGAGAAGCTGAAAGGAAAGCTGCACAAAGGGAGTAGAGAGGACTGCAGTGGACTTAGGGGCATCTGACTGTTTAAATGTAAACAGTGGCCAGGTGGCTTCGATATTCCTGAGATCGTCAAAACCTTCAGACTGTTCAGTTCTCAAGCTTGAGAGAAGGTTAGGATGGGAGAATCTCAGAGAAGTTCCTCTTTTTTCAAAGGAGATTGTGTGATTGTTTAACTTCAAAACACCAGTTATGAGTACCTCAGATGTGCTTGATTTGAGACTAATACATGCATCCCTACCATGTGCAAGGGGTTGCTCTGGGGAATGGAATGTTTCTGTTGCACAGGAGCCATGTGACCACCTGCTTTACATCTAGGAGGTATCTGGTAATGGTGTAACACTAAATGAATGGAAGGAGAAACTATCCTTGTTGGACATTTTTCAATTTGCTCTTCTCTAAGAATGAGAAGGTGCATGCTGCTGAGATGGCTTCCCCATGAAAAAAAATAAAAGTCTGGTTTAATGTCCTAGTCCTTGTGTTCTCCCTGTAAAAGGTTTGACTGATTTTTAGAAAATTACAGCTATCCCTACTTTCCTGCAAGTAGATAGAAATGGGGGTTATTCACAGTTTTCTGTTTCACAGAACAGAGGCTCCTCTCTAAGGAATGGGAGAAATGTGTACAAATACCAACTGTTCATGAAATTCACAGCAGCAATCCTGCCAGTTCTCTCAGTTTCAGTTTCTCCTGCCACTGAAATGCTGGAGTAAATTATTCAGCTTCTGGCAGCAACTTGTCATGCTGGCTCTTGGAGTTGGATGGTAACTTTGTTAGCTCTGCCTGGTTAAGAAGAGAGAGATGTAAATTCCTGCTAACATGATTCACTTGCTAAAGTAACCATGACATCATAGGGGATCAGGTAGAATTTTTTTTTTTACTTAAGATGGAAAAAAAAAAAGAGAATGTCTTTGTGGTTTCCATGTTCATAACTCTGTTGTCCTGAACTTCTTGGTGTAATAACATGCAGTAAGCTTGCGAGTTTCTCAGATGTGATAAATGTGAAAGAAGAGATGCTCTCAGAAAATTATTATCTGTCAGTTTTTGACTTTGTAGATGAAAAGACTAATGGAAAAAAAAATGCATGTCCCTGAAAGGGAGGATGTCTTGAATGGGTGATTATACCTGTAAGGTATTCTTCAGGTTAAAATGTTTTCAGAAGAGTTAAGTGTGTACTTAACACCGATTAAAAGGAGAGTCTAATTTGCAATCCGAGATGCTGTTTCATCCTTTGTTTTGTCATCTTGGGCAGCATTTAACAGACTTCCTTGCAGTTACCATGACATAATGTGCAGAGGAATGTCCTGAAATGTTTCTTACACTGCTTATTGACTGCCTGTCTTTGAGCTGTTATTTTTTAATAAAGATACTTAGATACAACATAGATACCTGGAATAAAGCAGATGTCCACATGCAGGAGAAAGGATCCTTCACTTGCACAAACAGATTGCACATTGCACATCTCTTGTCACTCTCTGTGCAGTGCTCTGGCCACAGATTTACTGCTTTGATGCAGATTGGGTCCCAAGGAGTGGTGTGAACATCACAGAACTGCTGCTCTTTGAAGGCACATCAGGAGGCTGAAGCCTTACCATTCCCACAGGAACAGACAGATTGAGGTGTGTTCCTTTTAGGTTCTCCAGAACTGCCTCACCTGAAATGGATTCTTAATTCTGTGTTACCTTCCTAATTTACTAACTGCCTTCATTTTGGAAGTGCTCTGGAGAGGAGGGCAATTTCTAAATTCTCATAATGGTCTTAAGCAGCCATACGCAAAGTCCCTTGGCTTTCCTGTAGCAAAGAAGATTTTTCACATTATTTATGTGCAGCTGTTAAAGATGGAAAAGTGTTCAAAGCTCCAGAATAATGGCAAGGAAAGATTGAAGAAATAGCATTGCCTGAAGAGAAGGGACCATAAAAGACCATGTTCAAAAGCCATAAAAGATGGTTATAAAAAAAGGAAGGGATGTGTGTGCTCCCTATCTGTGGGTGGTAGGAAATAGAAGTACATGGGAGGAATGCAAATTGACCCACCTGCATAGAAACTGGAGTATTTTATGTGTGGAAATGTGTAAAACCTATGACTTTGAGGGTCTCTAAGAACACATCAGGCAAATGCGAGCCAAGGCTGACTGCAGTTAAGGACTGTCTAGTTAATTTATCTTCCATCTGGAGGGAGTTCCTATTTCCCATGATTCTGTAGCAGTTTTCCACAACTTTCTGCTTTCACAAAGTGGAAATTGGAATCATCATTTGTACAGAAGCTTAAGAAAGGATCTATTTCTGGAATCAGACACTAGAGCTCGTGCTAGGAGTGATGGTGAATTGCCACTGGAAATGAGAGAAAACGGCAGCATCTTGAAGACTTGAAAAAATGTGACTGTTTGCAACAAAAGGGTTGAGGCTGCTGAACAACCATGGGATGGACAATGCTTGGCTGTACAGGGCAGGGAGGGTCTGAAGGAGATGCTGACACCTTTCACCTGTCCAGGACCATTATTCTGTGAAGGGCGCGTGTCTGTTCCATCACATTGCCCTTTTAACCTCAGACACGGAAGATGAGCAAAACTGTGGTGAGGCAGGTAGGAGAGGATCCTGGAAGTATGGCTGAGTCTTTCTCTGCTGTCCAGGTCAAAAAGTAGTAGCTGATCTTGCTATGCCCTTGCTGTTGAAGCAGAGTCTGGGAGATGGTGGTTGCTGGTATTGAACAGCCTGCATCCTTTGCTGCTTTGGAATTCTCTAGAAGTCTAAAGTCTGTCAGCTTAGGAGAAAATCAGTCTCTGCTTTGCACTGTGCACTGCAATTGCACAGATCAATGAGATGTGTAACAACGCAGACACCTTCCTTCCAAGGACTGGCTTGTGACAGTGCAGTGGCTCCCAGGGACGTGGTTCTGTCCTTTATTACTCACCAGCAGAATTCGGGCTCACACAGTGGTTCAGATGTTCAGGGTCAGCTGCCTCACTGCTCAGCCTTCCTTCCTTCCTCTTCATGTGTTTCTATCATACTGTGAATTGCACAACAGAATAAGGGAACTTGAGAAATGATGTGTGAGGACATCAAAGTCAGTCTGGCACTTGTGCTTACTGATCTACATCAGCTGTTTTGGTAAAGTGGCACCAGCAGACGATTTACAGCCTTAATAATATTGTGTCTCCTCAGCTCAGCCATTTCTGTTCCTTCCACTTCAAAACCAGGATAAGCCAAGTGGCTCTCTTAGACATAAAGCAAATAATTACAGTGCCTTTACCCAGGCAGTTCCTGTCAGAAAAGTCAAAACTCTTGAGTAAAGCAGCTTCCACGAGGAGCTACTGTTGAACTGTGTGGCATCTCTTCTGGAGTTGACACTAGCCCTTCTTTATCACTGCCACTGTCCAGAACAGTGTCTTAGGAGCCCATTGGGGCAGCAGGAGCATTTTCTGTAAAAAAAAAAGTGTCTGCTCTTTGGGCTCCTGTAATCATCTCAAATTGTCAGCATTCAGGCTTGGTTGCTTGTTGGTAACAACCTTTTCCAGCTGCACTGGAAGAGGAATTTCTGAACAAACACTGAATGGGAAAGAAGATTAAATAGGTAACAGCTGGTAAAGACAGGAGCCAGGCTAGGCTTTGGTTGGGCTTTGGGAGGGTGTTTTTTTGTGGTTTGTCTCAATTAATTAATGTATTTTGGGAAGCCAAGACACACTTGTGTCATGCAGAAAGGGGTCCCTCTGTGACTGACCAGACATCTGGTGCCTTATTCGCTGGGCAAAATTTTCCTTATTGTCATGGTTTCAGCTGGGACAGAGTTTATGTTCTCAGTAGCTGGTGTGTTGCTGTGATGTTGGATTCAGCATGAGAATAACTGTTGATAACACACCTGTGTTTTAGCTGTGTAATGCTTACCATAAATCAAGGACTTTTCAGTTCCTCATGGTGTACCAGTGGGCAGGTGCATAAGAAGCCTTTGGGGCAGGTGAGCTGAACAATCCAAGGAGTTTCAGAGAATATCAAGCTTTGTGTGCAGACTGGGGGGATTTGACTGGGAGATGGAATGGGCATCAATCTGTGGGTGGTGAGCAACTGTGCACCTCTTGATTCTCTTCAGCTTTCTCACTTTCATTATTATTGCAATTATTATCAGCATTATTAGTATTTTACTTTGTTTTGAGTTATTAAACTGTTCTTATCTCAACCCATGAGTTTTATGGGTCTTTTTCCCCTGATTCTCCTCCCTCTGTTGGGGTGAGAGGTAAGCAGATTATACTCCTGTACCCCCCAGTTAAGCGATGCAGTGGGTTCTTGTGCATTATTTGGAAGAAAAAGAGGTGGTGTTTCCTGGAGCATGCCTTCTCAGCCCCAGGGTCTGACATCCTCTGCAGCAGTGCAATGTAACCTCCACTCTTACAAAATGAAGTATCCTTTTGGGAAGAAAAGTGCACTTCTGTGACTCAGTCCCAGCAGAGACAGGGAAAAGGATGTCAGTATGGCTTTTGGCCTGAGTTGGAGGTGTTCTTGGGTGGTGTTGTTTTGCTCTGTGAGCCTCATAAATACATGTAAGAGAATCAAGTAGGTTGGAAAAGACTTCTGAGACTATCGAGTCCAACCTGGGTGTAATCACCACTCTGTCTACCAGACCAGAGCACTGAGTGCCAATTCCAGCCTTCCCTCAACACCTTCAGGGACTGTGACTTCCATCACCTCCTTGGGCAGCCCATTCCAATGCCTGATAATGTTTTCCGTGAAGAAATTCTTCCTAATATCCAACTAAACCTCCCCTGGCCCAGCCTGAGGCCGTTCCCTCTCCTCCTGTCCCTGTTCCCTGGGAGCAGAGCCCGACCCCCCCTGAGCCCCCTCCTGTCAGGGAGTTGTGCAGAGCCACAAGGTCCCCCCTGAGCCTCCTTTTCTCCAGGCTGAGCCCCTTTCCCAGCTCCCTCAGCTGCTTCTGGGGCTCCAGCCCCTTCCCAGCTCTGTTCCCTTCTCTGGACACGCTCCAGCCCTTCAAGGTCCTTTTTGCCATGAGGGGCCCAGAGCTGGACACAGCACTCGAGGTGTGACCTCAGCACAGGGACGGTCACTGCTCTGCTCCTGCTGCCACACCATGGCTGGGACAGCCCAGGGCCATCGGCTTCCTTGTCCACCTGGGCACCCCTGGGCTCGTGTCCAGCTGCTATCACCAGCACCCCCAGGGCCTTTTTCAGCTTTCCAGCCACTTTTGCCCCAGCCTGGAGCTGCAGGGGGCTGAAGGGACCCAAGGGCAGGACCCAGCACTTCCCCTGTGTAGTGGTTTTGTTCAGATCATCTCTTATTTTAACTCTGTGACATAAGAATTAGGAGAAAACAAAGCAGGCACAAACTTAAAAGACTCTTAAGAAGTTTATTAGCAGACCTAAAAGAAGGAAACAAAAGTTAGAACCAGACTAAACCCTTAGAACACTTTTCTTCCCCTCACTTTTTCCACGTTGATAATGTAGAAACAACCCTTGAGATTTCAGTCAGTTTACCACCTTTATAATCTTTTCAGTTCACATAAAGAGATAGGAGTCTCTGAGTCTTTCTTGCTGACCTTATGGAGACATTCCCACTAGAGACAACTCTCTTATGGGTTCAATATCACAGCAAAACAGCCGCCCGGGAGGTTTCTGCTTGCAGTGAAAAAGTCCCTAACCTCGAATCACCGCTTTCCCAACAGCTGCTTTTCAAGGGTTTCAATTTGAGCTAACACGGGGTGTCAATTTAAGGCTGAGCCGTTCAGGAGCAAGGTCTTCTTTACTCATCTCTAGGAGCAATCTTCATCTCTAGGAACTGGGGTCATCTTCACACTGACCCCTCCTGGTTCCTTTCTGCGGTCGGTTCAATCAGTGGATCAGTCCACATCAAAGGGTGGGACCATGCCCCCCACCCACTAGGCAGCCAAAAATTCCAAGTGTCAGTTCATATCAGATGGTGGGACCATGCCCCCCACCCAGTGGGCAGAATCAACTTCGGGTGTACTGCACACCCCTCCAGGTGAAGGTAAACTGAGTCCAAACACTCTGGAGCCAAAAGAATAAATAAGAAAAATGCAGAGGCACCTTAGCTCCCAATTGCTCTACCCCCTTCCAATGCTCTATGAAATTACATCAGGGACTGCAATAGTCCAGTTCATCCCCAAAGGGTTTCTGCAACAGAATTTCAGCTTCCAGGTTTGAAGCATCTCCTCTTTCCTTTCTCTCAGGGTTTCAGCCCTTCCGTCTTTACTGACTTACACCTTAGGGTGTCTCTTCATGTCCTTTCTGTTTTCTCTCTGGGAGAGGATCAGCATTTTCAGGCCCATCTGTTCTGAAGAAACCTTAACAGCACTAACAGGGTTAATCTCACCCAGCCATGGCTGGAACTTCTCTTATCTCTCTCAGTCCCATGATCTCTGCTGGGCAGCCGGAGCTGAGCTCTGCCGTGGCGGTGAAGGGAGGCCGCTGCCAGCCCAGCTCTACCTGCATGGGGCAGGGCTGGGGGGCCCAGACAGAACAGGGCCAAGGAGGGGGCGGCTGCCTCCCGGGTCAGGCCGAGCAGGGCCCAGCCCTGAGGGCCGCAGGGCCCGGGGGCCCATTTTGTGTCTTTGATGGCCGGAAGTCCAGAGAGCTTTCCTGGGCTCTGTCTATCTTAAAATGTGATTCACAGAGGCCTTTCAAACTCCTAAGTGGCTTAAAACTTGCCAGTAATCAAGACAATTGATTAGTTCTGATCAGAACTAGAAGGACTTTTTTGCAAGAAAACCACTTCCGTGTCAAACCACAACACCCTGGCTGTAGCTCACCCCACTGGCCTCATTCCATGGATGCAGCCTGTCCAGATGCCTGTGCAGAGCCCTCCTGCCCCCAGCAGATCCACACTCCCACCCAATTTCGTGACATCTACAAATCTGTTAATGGAAAACTCGATCCCTGTATCTCCAACATACCTGGAAGCACAAGAATCATGAAAAAGCGTGGGACCCATCTCCATCAAAGACCCTGGCATGTGCTGCCTGTAGCCACCTGTGATGAGTTTCCTGCACTGCTGATGCCTTTAGCCCCTGGTTGTTTGCTGCAGCCGCTTCTCTGGGTTTGTGATGCCTCTGTACTGCATTTGCTGTTTGATCAGAAAAAGTGCCTGTTCTTTCTTGCTGCGATAAAGCTGTTGCTGAGGTCAATGTGCTGAGACCATCGTTAGCCTCTTCTTACGTCTTTTACAGCCACTTTGCTGCAAGCACTTAATGAAGTCAGGCAATTAATCTGCTGCCCCTCAGCCCTCCTTGGACCTGCCATTCCCTGTAGCACAGTGGAGGTGTTCTAACCTCTGAGTAAAGGTCTACAATGTCTCCTGTGAACAAGACAAGGAAAGGCACAGAAAATACTGTTATCTGTTCTTTCTTGGACCACTAAATCTTCCAATCCCTACCAGTACCATTTCTGAGCCACTCTGGTTGTTAACCAGTCCTCAATAATGTCTCACATGGCAGCCTGGCATGAGGCTGGTTGAAGCCTGGAGATGAGTATTTTGGATTTTGGCCAGAGTGGTGACCAGAGTGCTGCATCTCCCATCTCACCTTTTGAGGCAAGGGGGCTTAATGAGAACTTCCACTGAAGTGATACAAGATGTTGCCACTGAGGCCACATGAATTCAGATTTCACCGACAAATGGCCCTGAAAAGGAGGAATCTGTTTGAAATGGGGCTAATGCAACTTGTAAGATGGTCAGCAGTGCTCATGCTGAGCATTGGAGTCCTTAAAAAATGTGAGAGTTGTCCTCACCTGTGGCACTAATTGTTTTACTTCATGGACCAAGGTAGAAATGCAAAGCCCTGCCAGGATGCTTTCTGCCTTGCTGAGGTCTTTCTGCCAAAAAAAACCCTAATAAAAGTGTGGAGCAATGGCAGCTGGAAACAACAGATGATACAGATTAAGTGACTTTGTAACTGTGCTGGCTGACAAACTGTGGAAGGCCTTGTTTTTATTAATTGTTTTTGCGTGGCTGCCTTTCCCTGGGACTCTTCATCCAAGGGGGACTGCAAAAGGATTTTCTGAATCCGAATTAGTTGTATACCTGAATAATGCCCAGGGTCTGTGCAGAAATGGGTGTCCACCTCCTCGAAAGGCAGCACTGCCCAAACAGAATGGCCTCGGTGTGCTCCCTGCAGGTGCTGGGGAAAAAAAGGAGGGGGGAAGGGTGAGCACCAGGGGGTGTTCTAATATTTTTCCATGATTCATCAAGGCTATTTTATAGCAAAATGCTTGACTATGGCCTGCTTGAAGAGGGAGGACTGCCAGGGGCTTGGGAGTCCCTAACTTCACATGTTAGGGGCTGTGGTTTTTTTTATGTGAGGAAATGGGAAAACATGAAATAGAGGGAAATGTGCATAAACTCCTTCTTCCTGTTCTGATCCTTAGTTGGTGCCAAGAGGGAAGGCTGCTGATGCCAGCCCAGCTTGCTTTGGTTAGCCCTAGAAAGGGTAAATCCAAACCACCCACTAGGCGGGCACTGCTGCCCTCCCACACACTGTGCATCAGGACCACGGCTCTAACAGAGACCAGTCGCAGCTGGGAGGTTTCAGGTTATAGTTCCTTGTCCTCCTCAGCCCTCCCCCACTGCTGCCCGGTCTGTGTTCCATCCCAGAGACCCGAGGCACAAGCAGGGACCTTAATTTATAGGGTGGAAAAAAATGTCAGCGCTGACAGGCAGAGGGGTGCGAGTGGAAATGAGTTGTGCTGATAAGGCCGTCTGACTGTATTTTATTTTACTGGGGTTCTTAACAAACAATCTTTATGAAATGCAAACCTGGCTTATCAGGCTAATGCAGATTGTCTGAAATCCTTATCTCCATGGGCCAGTTAGCTGGAGTGATTCCCTTTTCACAGGGAATAGGGAATCAAGAGCGGCATACAAGCCTCCCCCCCGCCCCGCCTCTTTCCAGTCGCTGCCATTTACTGGCAGTGAACCGAACGGCTCTGATTTCCAAACTCATAAATAACGCAGGGCCCCCGAGCTGAGCTGTCCTGTGTTCCCAGACAGTTGTTCAGCTGCGGAGGGAGCCGGAGTCAGCCAGGAGGGGCCCGGGGGCAGGGCTGGGCAAGGGAGAGAGGGAGGAGGCCCTGGGTTGTTGCACCTTTCTGAGAAGAACAGTCAGTGTTTAAGCTGATACCTAATGCTGTGGAGCAGCACAGCCTCCTCACAAGACGCATCCCTCCCTCTCACCACTGTGAGCAGACCTAGACCCTGACATTTGAATGTGTTTCCCTGGCATGATTTTTGCTCCATAACTTTGGCTGCTGTCTGCTGGGGAGGAGCTGCTGCTATTTGTATATTGAAGATTTATCGTGAGAAATGTGGCCGCTGCTCAGGAGAAGGGTTTTTTTTCTTCATTCTGTTTGTGCTGTCTGTGTATTTTCTGTGCCTCATGTGGGTCAAGTTTGTGTGCCTGGGAAATGGATGGCAGCTAAATAGCTCTGCTGCTTTTTGGGAGGGGCAAAGAAACATGGGAAGAAAGGTAATAGCAGCTGTGAAGAAATGTTTTTCCTCTGGCTGCTGAGCCTCTGGGGAATATATATAAAAGTCCATCTCTGGGAACATACGATGGAGTAAACAGATGCTGCTGTTGTCCCTGCTGTGTCTGTGATCTGTAGAAATGTTCAGCTTTCCTGGGACACCATGAGGTACCAGATGATCTGCACCAAGTCCTAGCCCTTCAATTCCAAAGCACAGAACAGGCCTGTACTGAAGTAACAAGACCCAGTGAAGAAGGGGCCTGACTTTTATCCGCCAACATGTGCAAGTTCCTTTCACATCTATTTTGCCTCTTGTCATATTGAATGTTTTTCTCATTAGGAGACAAGGGTCTAGATTCAACAATCATGAGGCATAAGAAGGCCTCACAGAGCTGTACAGAGAAGTAAGGCTCTGTAGGAAATTCCAGTGGGGTTGCTGTCAGTTCTTCATTCTGCTTGAACTCTGGGAAGATGCCAGCATGAAGGATTAGTTTAGCAACAGAGATTATCTTTCTCAAATCAGGAGAGCTCATGTACCCCAGGATGCAGTGTAATCACTTTCTGTAGATTCTAGTTAACTCCTAAACCCAGGGATATCATTTACACCAAAGCATGGAAATATCTTGGTGACCCCTCTGCCACAGAGAGGAGCATGAAGAAACCACTGCCACGGACACCTTGGACACCTTGTTGGCCATCCCCCAAGTGCAACTGCTGTCCAGCCTGGCAGGTCAGCCAGCAGCTGGCAGGGGCCATTGTTTGCAGGGAGCACTGAGGGTTGAACAGCAAAAGGACATTTATTTCTCCGCTCCTTGAAAAAAACTACCCTCTCAGTGGTGATGGCTATGCACACATAACCTGTCCTCTGGTGGCTGCTTCTCAGCCTTTGGTCTCGCGTTTTTTGCCCCAAAGTCAAAAGTATTTCCTTTTCTTGCTTAAGAAGAGGAGGAGATTGGATGAGCAAACAGGCAGGATGACTTCAGAACACTCTGCAACCTCCCTGTTTTACTAGGCCACTGTGTTCCATTGTTCATTCACTCTGTGGGGAGGAGTAAGGAAGACATACAGACCAGTAAATCTGTTTAAGTGGTGTCAGTGAATGGCACCTGTCAGGCAGGTCTTCAGAAATAAATGAGCAGTCTTAGTCACAAGTGAATATGTAAAGCATCTCCAGACCTCACTCTAAGGATGAAGTGTGCTCCTGGAAACAAAGACTCACAATTAGTCTTTGGTGATTATACTGCAGCATTTCTACTGGGAGGGTGGGGATTAAATTTGGTTGTGTCTCTTTTCTTCTAGAAAGTCCAATTTTAGTTTCATTGGAAGGTTCTAACACCTTTTAAAGTTGTCTGCCTTACAGATGTCCCTCTATATCATGGGGAAAAAAAAAAATCCAAATTCTTTGCCTTCCCCTGGCTTTGATGTGAATGTGTGTGGGAGGTTCCAGGTTATGCTATCTGGTTTTTCTCCTGAGCTGGAGATCTCTGTATCCCCAGTTTTCTCCACTCTAGAGTCCACATTCTAGACTCTAGTTTCTCAGTTTGGAGTTTCAACCCTTCATCATGGGTGGATGCTTGGGGTGCAGACCTGGTTCTGTGGAAACCAGCAGATGTTGATCTTGTCTTGCCTTGCCAGGACCTGAATTTCACCCATCTCCCACTCCTTCTGGGCAAGCTGCACTCAGCCCCAGTGAATGCCCTTATGTGGTGCTGAGTTTTGTAGTCTGCTCAAAGAGCTATGGCATTTATCTGTCCTTTCAGGTTGGTTTTTGTTTTAGCCTGCCTGTTGAATTGTTACAGGAGTTTGCTGCTCTCCACTATAAGAACTGGAATTAGCCTGGAGAAAAGGAAGCTTGGGGTGGGAGCATCTTATTTTTCTTTCAATTACCTGGAAGGAGGTCATAGCAAGGTGGGGGTTGATCTCTCCCAGGTGACAGG
Organism: Lanius collurio; assembly: GCA_020086605.1. NCBI lineage: Eukaryota > Metazoa > Chordata > Aves > Passeriformes > Laniidae > Lanius > Lanius collurio. The sequence continues at coordinate 5,076,871 of JACBWW010000044.1, read as the reverse complement.
ACAAGAAGAAACAGCCTCAAGTTGTGCCAGGAGAGATTTAGATTGGATACCAGCAAAAATTTCTCCTCTGAGAGCTTTGTCAAGCACTGGAACAGGCTGCCAAGGGAAACAGTGGAACCACCATCCCTGGAAGGATATAAGAGACGTAGATTAGGCACTTAAGGACATGGTTTATGGTGGACTTGGCAGTGTTGAGTTAATGGCTGGGCTTGATGATCCTAGAGGTCTTAGAGCAAGGGTTGGGACTGGTTTGCTCCCAGCTGAGTGAGGCTCAGGGGAAATTGTGCTTTTTCCATGTGCAGGGCCCTTCTACCCAGCTTCCTTCATGGCAGATCAGGATGGGCCCCACTGAACTGGCCACAGGGAAACTGAGCCTTTGCCCTTTTCAGAGGTGATGGCTGTTCCTGATAATGCCAACTGGCTCAGCTTTCATTTCATTTTCCTAGTGACTAATGCAGACAGATCAATTAGAGGCTGCACACAAGAAGCTGGAGCTCCTCAACCCTCCCCCAGATAATAATAAAAATATGCCCCCTCTTTTCTCCTTCCTTGAAGTCCCCAGGAGAGTATTAGCTGGTGCCGCAGGTGCAGCCGCCCTGCAGGGTGGTGAGAGCAATGAATAGTAAGGTTTTTAGCTCAAGCACACTAAGGCTGTTCAGCAGCCATTGGATAATCCTCTGTTAATCAGATTATGCAAATTACTACTTCAGCATCCCTATCCCATCTCTTGTCCCCCTGCTCTCCAAGCTGGAAATAAAAGGCACTCTAAAAAGGAACATTTAAACTGCAAAAAGGCAGCAGTGCCGAAAGGGGTGGGCAGAGAGAGCAGTGATGAGGAGCAGGAGCAGGGCTTTGTTTCTATGCAGGCAGGCAAACATTCTGCCTTGGCCAAGCAGTGGAGACACCAGCAACCCAAAGGTCAGGAGAAGGTGCTGCCTGTGCATGAACAGTCCCTTGGTGCTGGGCTGGGGAGGTCAGCACTGGTGGGTTCCTGGAGGCCAGCACTTTGCCCCAGGATGGTGTGCTGGAAGAGCCTCCCTTGGAGGCAATGCTCTCAGGCACATGCTGTGACTCTTGGGGACAGTGTTGTGCAGGGCCAGGAGTTGGCCTGATGATCCTTGAGGGTACCTTCCAACTCAGCTTATTCTGTGATTCCTGCCTGTTACTTTGCATTTGTGATGTGTTGTGAGTTCGTTCATTCACAGTGGCAAGACCAGCACCACAAACAAGGCTTGGCTGACAGACGCTGACACCAACTTGAGGTCAGCCCCTGAGCACAGTGACCAAACTGAAGGAAGGGACAGGTTACCAAAAACAATCTGTGCCTGCAAAGCCTGGACTTGTGTTGCTCAAAACCTGCTTCTGTGCTTTAGTGCAGGCAAGGTTATCACCTCCTCTGGCTCTGGGTTTGGTACAGGCTTGTGTCTTCCTGGTCAGGAGCCCAGGCAGTCACACCAGCACCTTCCTCAAGTTTGACAGTTTCTCAGAACGTGGCTCATGGCTCTCTCTTGGTCTCTGAGGCTGTCACATTTTTCATCCGATGGTATTTTTTTTTACCAACTGAAGTAGAAAGCTGGAGAAGGCAAGAGAGGTCAGTTGCAACTAAAACAGAGGAGCTGAGAGCTTGTTAATTCTCTGTGTGCCCATTGAAAATGACACAGAAAACCAAGCTGAGCTACATTTGTGCTAAGGTACTCCTGGACGATTGCAATTTGTTTGTGACAAGGATGTGGCTGCCTCTCCTCTGGCAGATACAACCAGGGCTTTGCACTGGGTTTTTGGTACTCACAGATGGCCAAAAAAATTTTCCCCCCAGCTCTTTTCCATTGCTGAACACACATCCTGATATTTTTGTCTTGTTCACTCAGGGTAGGCAAAGCTGTCTCAAAGGTTATTTAAAATTTGTACAAACAAGATTCATATCCTGCAGGTTTGATGGGTCCAGCAGGTCACAGGGCATGTCTTGGTTTCATGGGCTCAGGTGACAGACATGAGTGGGGTGGGGACATGTCAATGTGTACAGGAAGGACTTCACTGGTGTTAATGGAGCTGCTTCCCTGTGCTGGGGTGTGAAGGGCTGGGACATCAGCTCTGCAGGAATGATACTCATGGTCTGGTGGGGAATGGACACCCTGGTCCAAACCATTGGGAGTTTCTGCCTGACCTTGAAAAATTATTTTGAAAATGCAGGTGATCAGGTAAGCATCCTGCACAGTTCTCAGCTGGAGGAATTCTGTTAAAAAATTTTGGTCTTCCTTTCTCAGTCTGCTGCTGGCTTTTGTAGAGGCAATGGAAAGTAAGGGGGTGTTTAGCATGGTCATATGATGGAAATCAGGTGAGTAAAGGGGTGATACCTGCCTGCTGCAAATCAGCACTGTTCCATAGTAATTGATGAAAGTTCATCACTTTGCACCAGCTGAGCTTCTGAAATACAGATATGCACTTAAAAACAATGGAAACAATGCTATTGAAAATGAAATTTGAAACTATGCCATCTCCCCCATCATCAAGGCAGCAACATGGGCATACGTTCATAATTCAACAGAATAATAGGATGGAATAACTTTAATAGCAAAGGAAGAAAGTTGCCTTTAAGAGTCAGAATAGTGAGTTCATCTGTTTTTTCTATCTGAAATGGACTGTGTAATCATAATGAGCTCCTGAAAGGCTGCCTTTATTGGAGTGTCCCTTTGCACACACATGCACAGCTGGTCCTGCAAGAGGGGCAGCCTCCAGCACCAAACAAGGGACCTCTGCTTTAGGAATTTCAACCTCAGCCATTCCCATGCAGCAACCTATACTAAGAGAAGTTAGACAGATTCAGAGCAAATTCCCTTCTTCCTTACAGGAGTTCACCTCAAACAACAAGCTACGGGGTTCCAAAGACTTGCACATGAAGGAAGAGGACTTGCCAGACTGTGGAAAATCCTGGAGATTCCCAACACATCGAATCCAGATGGCTGAGGGTTGAGGGTTTTGCCTGAAGTCATACTGGAAATTAGAAGTCTTTGTCTCTTAACAACTTTTTCTCATTAGTTTTAAATTTGTTGTAGAAGGTGCACCTATGGCAAAGACCTTTGGGGCCTTTAGACTGGTCAGAAAGGTTTTCTTAAATTCAACTCTGTATTTCTTTGAATCTCTGTTTTGAGTGATGCTGATGTGGTTGCCTTATTGCTGCATGCTACCTGGCTGAGCTCCACATTGTGTGTCCCTGAAAGTGGCAGCTGCTTATCCTTTCAGAGGCCTGCGTTGTTTTCCTCTATTTTAGGTGATTTCCAAGAACTTTTAATGTCGAGGTGCATCTGTGTCAAGTGGAAAATGAGCTGTTTGTCTCTCCCCTTGCTGCTAGTGAAAAGGTTTAGAGGCACATTAGGTTTTCAGTCTCTTTATTCTAATGTGGCTAAACATTTTCTTCAATGCTATCAGCAAGTTACAGCATTAAAAAGGAGAAGATTTTTGGCTTCTGGAATTAAGCCAAAAAGTGTGGTCAGAATTTAAAGCACCCCCTGATGTGTTTTGTTAACACTAATAAGAGATTCAAAATGCTACGAAAAAGCTTCAGATGATGAAAGTTTAATATTTCAGCAGTCTGCATGCAGCTGGTATTCTGAACCTCAAGCAGCCTCCTCCAGCTCAATATTCTCAAAATCCATTAATCTAAATTATGATTTTAAAGGGCAGGAGCCCAGATGTGCATAATTGTTTTTTATTGTTCCCATATGTAGAGCATGGCTCTGAACTCACAGTGACAACACAGCTGTGTGTTTGCCGCCTCTCGCTGTCCTTTTCCTGCCCATCACTCTCCATGCGCTGCTTTTATCAGGCTCACCTGGGTCACCTCACAAAGCAGAAAAAATTACTTGCATCCAGGCTCATCCTTTTGAAATCTCTGCTCATATTTAGACAGGATTCTTTGCTATATCCTGGTCACTTGCAAGTAAGAGTTTTGCTAGAGAAAGTCAGAGTTTGAGGTCTGGCCCAGTGTGAACCATAAACATTTGTTTGCACATCTGCCCATCACTGTGTCTTGGAGAGGCTTCTCTTGGCCCTGGAAGTTGTGTAGCAGGATAAAGCCTTTTGCTCCTGCTGGCATACCACACAACCCCCTATGCCAGAAACAGCTTTTCTTCCTTTTTGGAAGAAGAACAAGGAGGGTTATGCCCCTAGGATGTTTCAGGGGCTGCAATGTTAATCCTGGCATGCCAAATTTCAAAAAGAGACCCAGTTTTGAGACATTCAAGCTTTGCAGCCACCCACATGTTCTTGACCTCTCAAAGTGGCCAACTCTCAAGTGTCCCACTTCACAGAGTCACACGTGGAAGTGCAGTTGCATAAGAACATTGCAGTCAGTGCTACTTCATCCAGGTCAAGAGAGTTCCTGGTGCAGAGGTGAGGTGGCTGAAATCACCAGCTAACATCACACCTCACAAAATGCATTCAGGGTCCCCTTCAATTTTCATGAACTGGTAACGGGTGGCTGCTGAAAACCAGACCTGTTGCAGGTAAAGAATAGCCCCAGACTCCAGGGAAACTGTCAGGATGTATCCCAGCAGAAATCTTTGTCAGGAGGAGCAAGCACAGGGAGCAGCGTTTCTTCCACAGCTCTTGTTCCAGGCTGAGCTGTACTATCCTGGCAACTACGGGTTGGTCTGTGGAAAAGTAATGCCATGGCTGCAGGGATGGATTGCTAATGTGTTGCCCCTGCTGCCAGGTCACTGACAAGTATGGAGAGGGAGATGAATGAGACTGGTGTGGTTCATGGGTGCCAAGTAATCACAGCTCAATAGGAAGCTTAATAAAGACACAGTGAAGCAGACTCTGATGTACGACCCCTCCAGAGCATTTTTACAGGGTGGAAAAGACTCTTGAAGTTGGTGTAAAAGCAAGAGTGTGCCATCTCATCAGCATTCCCAGTGCTGGCTCTGCACCTGGGACCTCCTGCTCACTGCCTGGTAGTGGGTCCTGGTGTGCCCCAGCAGCACAGGACAAAGGACCTGTAGTGTTTGCATGCTCTCCTGCATGGTTGCATGAGTGGGAACGCAAAGCAGTCCCATCCTGCCCCTCTCCCTACAAGGAAAGAAGCTTTCCTGCCTGTGTATTTTATAGTGCTTTGTCTGGCCAGGTTTGGAAAGCTCCAGGCAGTGAAGTATCCAAGGAGTTAGGGATCAAGAGCTTCAGTTCCCTTCCCCTTCTGGACCTACAAGCCCCCTTTCCTACTGCTGCCTGCTGGCTGGAGCATCTCGGGGCAGATTTTGGGTACATAATGAATTGGAGGAAGTAACAGAGAGGAGGGGCACTCTCCAACTCTCCAATGTAAATTACATGGAAATTAGGCTTCTGTGAGGCCAAAGGCCCCTCCAGAATAGGGCCTTTAGTTAACATAACACTTGTGCTAAATGAAGCGGTTGACACAGCTTTCAGGCTGTAGTGCCACTGTTAATTTACCGTGTGAAAGGGCTGAACCTTCAGTCGAGTTCTGCAGGGAACAGCTCTGCCCCGGCAGGGACCCGAGGCTCATTCTCTCCAGAGAGCAACTGAACCATTCCACTGCTGGCTTATTAATATTTATGGAGCAATCCTATTAACTGAAACATTTTCAGTGCTTAAAAATCCCAGTAGGTGAGCACTGCTGAGCCATCTTGCTGTTTGGGGTGAGCTCGTCTGGGTACTAGCTGGGCTTTCCTGGACTTGGCAGAGGGAAGTGGTGGAGTGTGCCTAAAGCTGGCTTATCCTGGGTGCAGAGCTTTTCCTGCCCCATGAAAGCAGGGTGATGAGCTGGAGCTTCTCCTTCCCTATCCCTGGTTCCCCTTTACATCCCCAGCATATTTCCTTGTTGCACCAGGGCATAAGTAGATATCTTGCACTTGCTCTCCCTATTTGTTCTGATGCTCATGCAAAGCAAATTCCCAGCACTTAATGGAGGTGTGGATGGAGGAGCATAAAGGATTGTTTGGGTCCCAAAGTATCTGTATTAAACCTAAGCTGGTCCATGCCTGGGGCGATTTTGTGACTATTTTCATAGAAACAAAGATTGATTTGGGTTGGAAGAGATATTTAAAGGCCACCTTGTCCAACCTCCCTGCATTAGGAGGGCCATCTTTAATCCAACCAGGTTGCTCAGTGCCCATCCAGAGTGACCTTGAGTGTTTCCAGGGATAGGCCATTTACCACATCTCTGGGCAGCCTGTGCCAGTGTTTGACCTATGAACGAGCTGTTACCCAGGGCAAGGGTGAGGCTGGATGGACCAGTCTCTGTCATGGACACACACACATGATGGGGTTATTCTGGTTTTGCAGTCAGATGTCACCTTGCTTGCCTGTTGTCCTTGAGCAGAGAGGAAGATTTGGGGACACCCCAGCAGTGGAGAAAGAAGCCTGTGTTTCGCTGGCCCTACATCTTAGCCAGGGGGGTATGGAGCTGACTCATCTTTGCTGGAAAAGCATGAGTTAAACCTTCAGTGCCCTGAAGTGCAGTGTGGAGCAGACTGGAAGAGATGTGAATTCACACTTGTGGCCTCCTGCTGTCATGGAGTGAGGCAGAGGGGCAGCCAGGGCTTGGGGCAGTACTGGGACAGGAGCAGCTGTTGCTGTGCCAGAAGTGACTCCAAGTGAGAGAGAGATTCCACCAAAGCAGGGAGTGCAGGATCCACTTGCCTGCACATGGTCACCCCACTCTCCCCCCAAATGCACCTCATATCCTGTCAGAGCAGAGCAGGAGCCTCCTCCCGCTTGGGAGTGCAATAAATACCCCAGCATGTTCCTCCGTTCTGAATCATGCTAGAGAGGGCTTTTGAAAGAGCCAGCTCTATCTCTGGAAACACTGACAAGCTCAGATCTGGATTAAAAAAAGTAAAATTAAAAAAAAAAATCTCCAAACAGAAGAGGAAACAGAGAGGAAAATTGCATTATTGCTAATGCTGGTTTCATCCTTTCCTGCCAAAGTTCACCTGACCCAGCCAGAGTCACTTAGCTAAGTGACTAAAGCTGGTAAGGATGGTTCCAGCTACCATCCCATACCAGCCCCAGAAAAGGGCAGGAGGCATGTGATGAGCAGAGAATCTCCTGGGAGATGCAAAACAAGCTCCCTGGATTGCCAGGACTAGTGGTGACACGCGCCAGACAAAGGACCTGCTACTCTATAAATGAGGCAGCCGGGACCGGCGCTAGGCTGACTCCAGCAAGAGCAAGCTCTGTGGCCAGGCACTGGAAAAGCAGTTGAGAAAGAAACATAGGAAGCGTCTGATTTTGCTGCCTGTTCACCAGGTTTCCAGAGGCACAAGTACCAGAAAAGTAAGTGACAATGGCCTCTTCTCTTTACAGCTATCCTCCCCTCTTTCGGGCTGATCTTGTAACTTTCTTAGGAATGCCAAAGTTTCCCTCGGAGCAGGGAATATCCTTAAAGGAAGGGATTTCTGCAGTAGCCTTTTACCAATTCGCTGGATTTTCATTTCTTATTGTGGCACCTCTGGCTCTTGTCATCAAAGCTTTAAGATTAAGGGACCTCATATGACAAACAGCCACTCACAGGTGGCTGTACTTCATCAAGTGAAGACACAGTTTGTACCTGAATGTACCAAATTCCTAGCATCTGCAGAGATTCAGTGAGTTGGACCTTACCATAAGAAAATACTGATTTGTTTCACTGCTTTTTAGAGAAATGTTGGTGGTGACATGTGGAGGAAACTAAAGTGATTTTAATTATGGTTCTTAACTATTCCTACTATTCCTATTTTATTACATCATAACTGTATAATTAAACACTAGGCAAACTCATTTATAGCACTGCAAAGTGCTGTAAATCAGAGCTATTGCACTGATGCAAAAGGATTAGACAGAGCCTCATAGACTCCCTGAGTTCAGGACTAAAACTTAACTGAATTCTCAAATGCTGTTTGGTATTTAAAACAAATTCCTTGCCAAAGTACAAATAATCATGTACTAATAAGTCTTATGCTGTATGCTTATTCACTAGACTGTGTAGAAATTCACTGACAGTGTCAACAGGTGAAAGTGTAAGAAACCAGTTTTAAATTCCAATCCCCACATATTTAAAAACATCTCCATACTTCACAGGTCAGCTGTGCTACAGCTGATGCATACGTAAAATATGTAAGCTTTTTTTTTTTTTTAATTTCACTTCTACTGTTAAATATTAGTAACTCAGATTTGTGACAAAGCTTCTGAAACTGATGATCTAAAACACGTTTCTATTTCCAGGGGTAGCCTTCTGCATAAAACTGTTTGCCTGAGAAAGTGAATAAACAGCAAAAGATGCATGTTCCCTGAAGTAGTTGTCTCTATCCTTCCTGATTTCCTTGTAACAGAACAATTTTTAATTTTTAGAATCTTTTCCCGTCATGCACTTCTATATTATTTCACACAGACACTAAAATAAACCAAAAAACCAACCAAAAATGAAAACCAAAAACCAACTAAACAAACAACCACAAAGCAAACCAACCAGATTAAAAAACCTAAAATAAATGCAGCTTGTTTTTACTGCCTGTTTACATAAATCTTTACAGTAGCTATGATATGAGCAGATGATCCAAGAAATGAAGTGCTCACAGAGCCAGTATGCCAGGCAGGAAGCTTGTGGACTAAACACAGGTGGTTGAGGCAGGGATGACTTTTGTGCTGCTGTTTCTCTCAGGAGCAGCCCCACAGAGGCTGGTGGCAAGACATTCAGGGGAAAACAGGTTTGTGCTCCTTTTGTCCTGCAGTTTGCATCCTATTTTGGAAGCTATGTTTTGCTGTGATAGCCACATTTTTGTGCTCATGGTGACCTCTGGTCTTAGGCACAGCAGGCACTGGTGTGACCCGAGGTGGTCAGCAGCCTGGTTTGAGGTCTGACAGGAAGACAGGACTCTACACTGGATGCTCTCAGACCTTCAGTCTTTCTTTGTCTGCAGTCACAGACAGATTTGCCACCAGCCTCAGAGCAGACCTGGACAGAAAGCAAAAGCAAATATTGTTTGGGGGCCACATCCAAGCTTAATAAATATCTACCTTTCCCCTGGTGCAAATGTCCTTTGCAGACCTGGATTTCCCCCTCTCTGTTCCCAACTTCTCTAACGGTGTGAGCTGCTGCAGACTGCTCTCTGCCGGGCTGTAAGACATGCAGCACTTGGTCCCACTCCTCACTTAGATTCTCCTTCCTGGAAGGAGGATGTGGACATACACAGGCAGGGCAAATGGTTTCTGCTATTCACAGCTGCCCTCCTGCCTTGTTGTGGCAGAGAGAGGGAGGCAGGATTGAGTGATGTGATGAGGTGGAAGAAATATCAGTGTGGAACAGGGAGGGGGAAAAACAAAGGAGACCTGAAGAACTCCTGGAACAGAACAAAACTGTTTTTCTTCTCTGTGTTTACCTTAAAGCATGGGGAGAGTGTCTGTATGTAGTATTTGGGCTGTTAATTTGGCAGAGATTCTTGTTAAAGGAAACCCACAGGAACTGCCAGAGAAGCAGTTTTCCAAGAGAGACTCTGAGATTCTCTGGAACAGAAAATAACACAAGTGCAACTTTAGCAAATAAAGGATAAACCTCCTGGCAGAATGTTCCTTTCTCAGCTTAGCAAGCTGTCATGCCCCTGCTAATGCACTGGAACTCCATTTAGCAAAAGCTGTTGCAGCCCAGGAGTGGTGTTTTGGTTTTTGTTTTTTTTGGGGTTTTTTTTTTTGTTTGTTTTGGTTTGTTTTTTTTGTTTTTTTTTTTTTTTTTTTGGTGTAGAGCTGTGGTATAATTCATCTTTCTGCAAAGCACTATAAAACAAATTAAGCAGAAGGGAACCACATGAAAAAATCAACAATGAAAACAAGAAACCCCCAAATCAAAAAAAAAAAAAATCCCCTCCCATGCACAGAGTAAACCTTTTCTTGAGCTACATCTTTATCACTGTTGTCAAGTTCTTGGCCACATACTCTGTGCTCTCTGAAATCCCATCTGGGTGGCAGCCCATTGCTTTGCAGATCTTCCTTTCCCAAGGCAGGCCTAGAGGCCATGATGCCACAGTGTGCAGAGTCTGCAGACAAGGCTGATTTCTCACAAAGCAGAGAGCTGTTCTCTGTCAAAGACCTGCACCCTCCAGGAGGGCAACTGGATTACAAAGCTCAGCAACCCAGGGGCAGTACTGGGTCAGGTGAAAGACCTTTCTCTTGAAACTGGGATCACATGCAGTATAGTAACCCCAAACATGAAGGCTGACAATCCTGAGACCTTCACACAGTTGCTTTTGAAGACTCCAGTGATCTCCTTTTTCTTGAGGTTCAATGAGAGCACAAGTGTGGCTGTGAGAGTTTCTGTAAATGCTGCCCTTATACAGGAGGGCTCCCAGAAGCAGAGATTCTACTATGTGCATTTTGTCCTAGATTTACAGGCTCTAAAAAAGGTAAATTACTGTGTCAGCATGGACTGGTTTTTATAGTGCTTTTGCTGCTCTGCTGTACTGCGTACCGTGGTATGATTGTTGTATAACAGTCCCAACAGAGGCATGAGGCAGAGATAGGAGCCCTTGTTTACTCCTGAAGTAGCTCCTCTTTCCACATCTTGTTGGAAATAAAATGAAGTTCATGGATAGTGCTAGGAATCACACTGGGAATGCAGGGAGAGGCCCTTCTCATTCATTACACCAGCACTGAAAGACTGGGCCATACTGTGCTCATGACTGCTCTAACACACAAATGCTCACACACATTCAATAATTTTTTTCCACGAACCTTGCAGGGGTTTATAAGCAGGAGGGACAAGGAGGTGCAGAGAAAAAAGAAAAAGAAGGAATTTGCCTGATGCATGGCAGGGAAACATGGACAGAAGCTCAATTCCCTGGCTACCAGCTGTCGTGGTTTGACAGCATTTGCACTCAGATTCACTGAGATCTCTCTGTGTCCTTGTCCAGAAATGCACCTGTGGGATTTCAGGTGGGAGCACTTTGGAAAGGGTACTGAGATACAGGGAGGCAGCAGTGCAATGAGGAAAGCTGGAGGGGAGAGCCTGTATCCAGAGGTGAGCTGCTCCTCTTGCAATCCATCAAGCTGGAGTGCACTGTCTCCTCTTCCCTTCCTTTCCCTCCCAACCCAAAGAAAGTCCCTGAAATCCAAGTGGCCATGCAGTGAACAGTGCATGGCTAAGCTGCAAGGAGTGAGTTTATTTCTCCTATGGAATGGGGGGGGGGTGGGGGTGGGGGGAAATAGTCACATGTTAGCCATAGGTAGTGTTTTGTCTTGTGACAGCCATGCTCAGTCTTGCCCTCTGCATGAAGCTGAGTGCCACCCTCTGAGGCTTGTGTGAAAATGCAGAGGGAAACAGTGAGTTTCCCCTTTCTCCTCTTGCCCAGATCACAAGGATGTGAAGCAAACAAAGCACAGCAGCAAGGAGTGATAGCTGGGGAATCTTTGCTCCCCACGGCAGATCATGCTCACAAGCACCTGCCTGGTAAAGGAAAGAGGCACCATCTGCTCTTCTGTTGCCATTTACTTAAGGGCTGGGGGGACTTTACAAAATCCAATGCAATGTATTAAATAACCAATTTTAGCAGGCACTGGGTTTCCCCTGTGGAGTGGTGGTGTGGCACCACAGGTTTACTAGAAGCATTCCAATTCTTGGTGGCAGCAGGCATCTGCTGTCTGATTAAGATTTGCAGGAGTAGGTCTCCAGTGGCCAGTTTCAACATGGATTTAACTTCACCGAGGTCAGAGGTATAACTTGAGGGAGGAACTTTCTTGTCCAAGATCTTTAGTTAATAGCATCCTGCTAATTATCACTGAATGCCGGGCTCTCAGCGAGTCCCCTGCCAGCCCTCAGACATTAACCGCTGGCTCGGGGGCCATTTGCTGGGGAATGTCTGGCAGAGACGAGCTTTGTGCCTAAGCTGCTCTGCTGCTGCTGCCTGAATTGCCTGAAAGGCTTTTGCACGGAGAGGCTGTGAGAACTGCTGCTATGGGAGAGATCTTCATCTCTTCTGCGGTTCAATCTTTTGTCTGGCGACACTCGTGGCTGCACTAAAAATAGCCAGTATTCCGCCCACCACACATTTTTATATTTTTCACATGGGTAGGCAGGGGGTGCAAGGACCTTCAGTTGTCTGTTTGGTGGGTGGTGGTGGCTTGTTTTTCCTTTGTTTTTTTCTCTTTCTGGTTGTTGAAGCAGATTCACTGCGGTTATTTCTTTGCACAATTCTCTTTATATGTTGCAGCTGTGCACCTTAGATCATGAAATGGCATTTAGCTTGTACTTCTGGATATGCCTCCTTGAGCTGAGTTAAATCCTTTCCTCAGTGCAAAATTTTGTCCTTCAAAGTAAATCCTCCAGTGAAAATGGTGTAAACTTCCAGATTTACATTGCTGAGAGCAGAATTAATCCTCTTGAATCTAAGATGCTATTTTCCTGGGTTTTTAATTGCCATCTAAATGTGGGGCTGTTAATCTGTGGTTAGGGAAGGGGAGCAGAAAGTAGAGAGTTCAAACCTGCAGGTTAATGCAATAAATCTATACATTATATGTACAAACAGGTGATTTCTGCACAGATTTAAAATAGACCAGTGGGATACAAGCTGCACAGAACCACTAGATGACATGCATTTTATACAGTGCATCAGAGAAAGCTAAAGAATACATTGCTCAGATGCGCAAAACTAGCAAAGACCTGGAGTTGGAAATAACATATTGAAAGACAAGTTTGGTGAGAAGGGTTGGAGAGAAGGAAGGAAAAGAAGGAAGGGAATGAGACAAAAGAAGTGGAAATCACATCCCTTGCCAGCAAACTGGCTGCATTTTAACTAGAAGGTGCTGAGGTTGCAGAGAACTCAAGAGATGTGTAGGTGACTAGAGGAAAAAAGCTATGCTAAAAAATTACAGTTATTGCAGGATGGGACCAGGGTAACTTTTCTCCTCTGTTTTCTAACTGAAACTCCAAGCACGACAACAGGAAACCCACACCAGTAAAGACAAAAAGGAGAGGAATTGAAGGTGGACAAGACATAAGGAGGTGGCTTAAAAGGTCCCCATAGAGCTATCACTGCAAGAGGAGGCACTGGGAAAGGAAAAGAGCTGCTGTTTGCAGACCTCAAATAAATGTTAGAAATACAAACACACGTTTTTGAACTGTAAAGCAGGAGCTCTTCTCACAAAGGCATCTGTTTGCTGACAAGGCTTGTGACCACAAATGTAGCATTGTCCTTTCCAGAGGCATGAGTAGAGAGACAAAGAAAACACGGCCTGAAGGAGTAGGCTGGGTTTATTTTTCCACCAATAACACCACTAACAGGACAAGAAGGCACAGTCACAGCACCAGAGCTGGGTGTTAACCTGCTTTCCTTGAATGCTGTGCTGGGGACTGTCTGCAGCAGGAGGATGACAAGAAACAGACTCTTGGTATTTGTAGGTGAGATGTAAACAGGTACCCAGCAAACACTGACCCGCATGGCAGAATTACAGTACAGAGCTCCAAAGACCTGGCAAAATACAGCCCAAGTAACTCCTTATGTTACAAAAAATAAATATCTTTGTACACAGATAAATATGTGTTCAGAAGAAAAAAAAAAAACAAAAACAAAAAACCCAACAAACAAAAAAAACAAAGAAAAAAATAATTAAATGACATAAACACCAAGACAGAAGACAGAAAGAAGCAGGTGGCATTGTGAATTTCACAAGGATCTGAGCAGGTGCTTGGAAGAATAAATCTGTCAAGGCAAAAGTTTTGCCTTGGGCACTGAACACATTGCAATACAGAGGAGCACTGGAAGGCTGCGTTTAAAATCTGTACCACTGATGTGGCAGTGTTCTTGCCAAAAAGGTACATGCAACATGCTTGAGGTGGGTGCAAAGCACCAAGCAGATTTGTTCCCACAGCACAAACCAAAAATGATACACAGAACAGGAGAACAATTAAAAAAAAAAAAAAGAATAAAAAGAGAGATTTAATCCCCATTTGAATCAAGCAGTGAGTCTGACTGTAAGTCTATAAAAGACAAGAAAACTTTCAGCAACCTGAAATTCGAGGGTCTGTGTTTTAAAAGAGCCTTTCATAAAGCAAGGCCATTTTGATGAGACAATTTTCTCATCTCCTAAAGGTATGACAGTAATTTTAGTTTTCTACCAAAATAGAAATGTGTTAGCAGTGCAAAGGCCAGGGCCAAGAGGAGCCTGTGAGGTATTGTCAGCGTGAGCAGCCATTTACAGTGTACAGGTGTGTGCCTGTACCAGCTGCATCCCTGACCAGAGGTCTCTGAACACAGCTGTGACAGGATTTATAGTGCTGCAGCTGTGTTCCCCTGGCAGCTGGTAATCTGTGCTGGACTGGAACTTGAAGGAGCTGGGCAGGAACTTCCCTGCCTTGGCTCTCTGACAGGGCATCCCAACTAAACTGTGAGTCACATTTGTGTTTCTTTATTCCCATGGACTTTTACAGTGTATTTTGGTGAACTCTGAGTGTCTTTCATGGCATGAGGCTGCTTCAGATAGAAACAGGATCACAGCTGGGCTGTTATCCCAAAGTTTCCTCTTCCTGTGGATGAAGGATGCTGTTCCCTCTGCTCCCCATTCCCCTCTACAGGACTACTGTCAAGAAGGGTTTGCCAATGAGTATAAAAAGCTGAGGTTTTCACATGCATTAGAGGGTAAGTGGAAATATTTGTCCTTTAGTCTCTTGGCTGTGGATAGCTGTTCCCTGCTCCAGCTGTCTGTGTGCCATTGGCATAAAAAGCTGCTTCAGAAATGGAGGAAATCAGTGTCTCGTCCAGGGCTGTGAGAGAGAAGACAGTTTCCCATGGTGGCGAGAGAAGAATTGGAGCAACATAAAGAACTTTTGGCAGTCTTTCTGGTAAATGGCATTTAAAATCACTGTGCACCCCTTGCCTCAGTACTCTTCTTTGCCAGGTCTGCTCTGGGCATGGGGCTCCCTTTGCTTGGCTCTGTGAGGGTGGACAGGGAACAGCTGGGGAGAGGTTCCGTCTGGGATGCCAGCATGTTTTGTATGAATCACACTTTCCCTCATGAGCTTATGGCATTTGTGGCTTAGTCTTGGCATCTCTCAGAGGCTAAAGCAGAAGCCAGCCTGAAAAGTCTCTGACATCAGCAGTGAGCAGCCAGTGCAGGCTGGGCAGGGAACCAGACTGGTGCTTCCTTGGAGAAGGGAAATAACCTCCTGAAATAACCACAGTCACACGTGTCTGTGGTGTTGGCTGGCTTCTCACTGAAGGTGAAGGTCCACCTGGCTCTGTTTCAGCTAGGCACAGACTCCAGGAGGGTGTGAAATGAGGCATGGATATGCTCTGCTCTGGCTCTGCCTGCCTTCCCCCATAAAATGTGCTGGTGTTGGTCTCACACAGCCTGGTGGGATGATAAATGCATTGTCTGTTGGGAATTCTGTTGCAGGGGAAATCTGAAGAGCCTGGAAAAGCTGGGCTTGTAGCAGCACCAAATGCTTGTATAAGGAAATTAAACTCCTTTATTTCCTTTGTGAAGTTCTTACTGAACTCCGGCAACAGGTTGCATCTCCAATACTTATGATGACTTTAGGGTGACTCTGTGAAGGACATGCGGGACAAGAGTGCCAGCAACAGAGAGCAAAAATTAGAAGCCTAGCACCACAACTCTGTGCTTGTCCAGAGAGTACAGTGCCCCCAAAAAAAGCACCCTGTGTGAAAGCCCGAGGTACCCAGCATTCACTCTCCATCTCCTTTGCTTTGCAGCACCTTAAGCATGACAAGAAAGATCTTCACCAACACCAGGGAGAGGTGGAGGCAGCAAAATGTCAACAGTGCTTTTGCCAAGCTGAGGAAACTCATTCCCACTCACCCACCAGACAAAAAACTGAGCAAGAACGAGACACTTCGACTGGCCATGAGATACATCAACTTCCTTGTCAAGGTCCTGGGAGAGCCAGGCCTGCAGCAGACAGCAGTGGCAGCTCGGGGCAGCATCCTGGGATTCTTCCAGCAAGCCCCACACTTGCAGAGCATGGAAGAGCTGACACTGATTGAAAACTGTGGTGTCTCCTGTCCCAGCATGAGCAGCAATTTAGCAGAGTGTTGGTCAGAGACGTCATCTCCCTAGCAGACAGTGAGATGTGCAGTCTTGGTGTTAGTGTGGTAGTCCCTCTCTCCTGGAAGAATCTGTGGGTTGTTCTTTCATGTATTGTGATTATTTATTTATATTTATTGCTATTTTATTTGCATTTTTATTTAATAGGACAGGAAATCCTTGGTCATGCAAAAATCTAGAAGTCCGGATGGAGAACTTGTGGTCTCTGGGAGCTTGGAAGGACACACTGCTGTCATGGCAGAGTCCAAGCCAGAAGAGTCTTCTCTCTGGATCTCCTCCATAAATCAGGCCATAGAAATTCATTCAGTGTTTCTGACAGGGAAAAAGATTACTCTCCCATGCTCTTTCAAGGAAACATTATTGAGATGAAGAATTATGACAGCACCACAAAATTTGTCCACAACAGACATCTGGCCTCGGTAGTGAAAGATTTTGAGAGATGTGATATTTGACAGAGTCCTCCACCAGTTGTTCTATGGGCTAATTGCACTCACTCTTGAACTTGTGAATCTTATTTCTAGCTTGAGTCTTTTGCTTAAAAAGTCCTAGCCCTTGAACCTGGCTACATCATCTTCATCAGACTGGAGGGATCCCTTGTGTCAGAGTACATTAAATAAAATTAGATGTGAGGTTAAAGCAAACAGTACGAATTTAAAGTGACAAAATACATAGTCATAGATGAGTTTCAGTGGGCTCAATAGGCAATCACCTCCATAGCAGTGACAGTGTGCATGTGAAGGAAGATGGTCAGCTATGCTCCAGCTACCTTAAAAGCCCATTAAAGAGGTTGGTGGCTCAATGCCTTTGTTCTTCTGTAGGAGCTGTAGCAATGGGTGAGGTCCTGCTTTGGGAGGGAGGTCCCAGGAAAAAGGCACTGTGAAAACCTTTGTGGACAAGCCTATGCCCATCATTATGCCTGCATACCTATCTGACTGCCCTTAAACTCCCTGCTTTCACCTGCTCTAGTTGATGTTCTCCTACTTGGAAACTATCCCAAATGGCTCAATGGGACAACCGCAAAGAAACTGGTGTAAGTATCTTCCATTTGTGAGTTATTTCCCTGCAGGAAAAACACCAACCACCATGCTGTAGGTGTTTAGATGATAAGTGGGATGAAAAGCAGCTTCATGAAAGTGGGTTATTGTGGCCCACAAAGAAATAAATTTTCATTTCCTGACTGAGTTACAACCTGTGCCAGCCAAGGCCTGGTCTGTTCCTGTGAGTTACGAGCAGCCTAGAAGAGCAAAGAAAATGTCACCAGCTTTAAACAGAATGGCTTTCTGCTGAGCTCTTGCTCCCACTGACTCAAGTTCCTCTTGATTTCCATGTGGATCTAGGTACGTGTCAAGGCTTAGAAAAGACAATTGTTTACAACTGGTGAAGAAATGTAGCTCCCTTAGGCCAAGGCATGTCCCTGGGCTGTTTCTGTTTGTTCATGAGACAAAGAGGTGCTTTCAGAAAGCAGAACTAGGGTTTGTGCATGCAGCATGTACAGTCCTTCTGCATGAGGGGATTTGGCACCTGAAGCTGAGCTGCCTTTCAAAGCCTCACCAAGCACCAGGTGCACCAAAGAAGCCTGGGTGGGCTCCTGCTATGGGAATGTTGAGCTGTCCTCACCACTGACAAAAGCCAAGGTCTGACAAGAACACAGCTCACCCCATCCAGCACTAGTGCTGTAAGGTACAGGCATGCCAGTGGACAGATTCTGACCAAAAGAAAGAAAGAAAGAAAAGAAGCTGAAAGGGTTCATGTTGATTTGATTTCATTTCTGAACACAGCTAATAGTCAGTTTGCTAATCCCTGGGTTTGTGAGCTGTCAGGACTACCTGGGGGAGCAGCTGAGTGGAAAGGCACTGAGAGCCCTTTCCATGGTTCATTTCTCCCCACCTCAGCCCACCTTAATGTGACTAAATAGAGCCACAGCCTCTTCTGCACAGCACCTTAAAGGTAATGAACCACGTCCTCCTCCCAGTTTTCTGCTGGCTTGCTGGACTTGCAGCAGGACAAATTAGTCCAAGTAAATCAGAGCACTTACTGTTGAGGCGTGGTGGTGCTATTTGGTCTATCAGTCACTTGCTATCCTAGGAAACACACATCACCAAGGCAAGGAAAAACATCTTGCGAACAGCTGTCATACTGGGAAGGGGAAAGAAGACCTGGCAATTTTGTAACATAAGATGCTTGTTGCATTTTCTATGCTAAAATCCTTCCTGTCTTGTTATTGCTTTGGTTCATATCACTGCTTTCTTTGATCTTCTTTCAGTTCAGGGGCTCTCTACTGTCACATTCAGCAAGTATTTCACTAGATCTCTCTACCAAAGATTTCTTTTTTTTGGTCAAGTTTCTTCTTTGTGTTTTGGGGATTTCTTATCTATGTGATCATGAACAAACACAGTGCAACTGGTAACACTTTGTGCTATATGATGTTATTTAACACCTATTATATTCCAAATAAATTATTTAAAAAACTAATCTTGGTCTTTCTAAACTTCTCTAAAATTGCATTTTACATTTGCATACCACTTGGTAGAGAATCCTAAAAACTTTAGGATGTAATTTCCAGCAGAGGATTCTTCTACTATCTCTAACGCAAGACTCTTGATGGTAGAAACAACGTTATCAGATGATGAAAAATGACAGCAGTTCTTTGTTTATTACAATTTCTTACAATTTTGGGTTGTATATGTATTTCCATCTACATGCTAAGAAGATTTTGACCAGCCCTTGAAATAGACAGAGAACTACAATTTCATTGTGCAACATTGTTATTTATCTCTTCCAAACATTCACAATTCAAAAGATTTAAATCAACTTCGTTTTAAAAAGCATAAGACACTCTAAAGAATTAATGATGAGTCCATTGTTATCTGGAGATGCTCAGATAGGCACAACCTAAAGATTGAAACAGGAGTCCAGGTTCAGATACAAAAATGAATTCAAAGTTGAGGGGAGCTTAGGACGTAAAGATGTTTTCTGGCAAACATCTGATGAGAACAACCTAATCCCCAACTGAATATGAGGCTGGGAAAGGGAGAGGAAGCAATAGGATGACAGATGCAGAAGTCATGAGGAAGAGATGGGAAATCACTAGGACACAGGGCCAGTTTCAGTTTCATGGTTGACTGGATGTCTCACATCCCTAACAGGGCTCTATGATACACCAAGAGAAGAATTTCTGCACAAAATGTGTGTCAGAAAAGCATAGTCTCAAGGAGTTATATATATTCCCTGCAGGAAAAACACGTATCAACAGATACGAGGTTCAAAATTTATTCATGTGTGATGTCCAGTATGAATTTACACTAAGCAACTCAATGACACCTTAGAGAGAGCTTTCTGCTTACAGCAGGTGATGCCAAATTAGTATGTATGCTGAGGATCATGGGGAAGTGAGCATGGTACAGCCACACCAACACAGACCTGTGAGATAACAGGACCTGTGCCATGGAGATGGACCAAGTTATTTGGAGTTGGCTGAAAATGTCTCAGATATGTTGCTGCAGTGGGAAAACCTTAGTACAAGTGACAAAAATATCCCTAGTCCTAAGGACCCTATTGTCCCCTAGCTGTAACTAGCAGTGCTGAATGAGTTGTATGAACAGCACTTTTTTCACTTTCGTAATTTTTTTTTTCTGTGAAACTATGGCTGTCAATATTGCAAGGACCAGCTAAGGTGGCATTTTCTAGAAGCATTTTTGGTATCTCCTGGTACAAAGAGGAGTGCTGGAAAGTTAGAAGAGTCATAGCTTGCTCCAGCCTGCATTGTATTCCTAACCTGCACAGAGGGTGTGAGATGTCCTCCTGTGAAATTGTGATGCAGGAATCTCAGTGAGACTCTACTTTACTTGGAATTTCTGACAGGATCAGTGGAAGCATACAGGTCCACATTTCAGCTCAAATAAGGATTATGTTCTCCAGAGGCAGGAAACATGTTCTGCCACTGTTCAGCTGTTACAGAGCCAACAGTAACTGATGCCAGGAGAGGTGCAGTGTCACTGTACACTGTTCCTAATAAGCAGGAACAAGTGTGCAGGCTGCTGTCAGTAATGCCCACTTTCTCAATATCCCCTCATGGCTATGGAATGTAATTGAAATTGGATATTTGGGCTGAGTGAGGAAAGGAATAAATTGCAAATGTATCTTGCAAGCATGCTGTAGTCTTGTGCATGAATCCCAGTGATGGCCAGCCTGTGGTTAGAGGAAGGGCAGGTCTGCAACCTGGGTTTTGGCTTGAGATTCTGTGGATTCAAATCCTGGTGGATGTGAGCATGCTGTGCCTGGCACTGGACAGGGCACAGTGAGAGCCCACATCCGTGTTGTGCGTCGTGGTTTCTGGAGTATTGCCCATGCTGAGGAAGACTTTGTGGTGAGGCTTGTACTTGGAAGCCTTGTTTGCTGTACCTTGTCTAAATCAGTGGGGAGAAGGGTACAGTGAGCATCACACAGGGGGACTCACGGGATTCCTGGGACAGACACATTAAATGGCAAAGCAGAGTTGTTTTAGGATGCTAAGATCCATCCTAGCACCTTGCTCCGAACAAGAAGTAAAGATGCAGCACCTATGTGCTTCACAGGTGTTATGATTCATTAACCATTTAGCAACTCATCTTCCAGTATCTAACCAGTTCCCACAAGTTTCTTTGCTGCTAGGGAATGATATGCAGTGACCATGGCTAAAGTAGTGTGAGCAAGGCAGATCTGACTTTTGTTCTTTGAAGGCTGGGTGATGAAAGGAGGTGGAGAGAATGGGCGACTTAACTACTGACCTGTGGGGCAGGGGTCACTTGGGAGCCAGTCTTAAATCTAAAGGTCATCAACACAGTGATAGAGTCTAAATCCGTCACTTTTCAAGGGTGTAATTGTATTTTTAATACAGCAGGTGCTGAGAGAATCAGATGGGTGGAAGAAGCAGCTCAAAAAACTACTTGGGTTACAGAAGGTAGAGATTGCCCTGTGCCCAATCAATACCTATATCTGGTTTAATTTATTCACTTTTGTTCTCTCTGTAAGCCATGGTCAGGATTTTCTTGGCACTCTGAGTTGGTCCAACTCTTCTTTGTAAGGAATAGAGCCTCATCCCATTGTATTCTCGCTCCACTCCCTTTCCACATGTGAACATAAATGTACATCCCATCCCTCTACAGTTTGTTTCACTGCCTTGGACTGCAAACCCAGCAGAGCACAAGAGAGGACCCCATGATAAACTTCCTTCAGAGAAGAGACCCCTCAGCACTGAGAGGCAGAAAGAGAGGCAAGGAGTAATCAACCTTTCCTGGGTACATCTGTCCTGCTGAGTGTCAATGTCACAAAACAGCACAGAAGAGGTAAAGGATGGAGGACAGGAAGAAGTCAGTGAGGCTCCTGTGGATCTCAGCATGGACTGCACTGGGATTCAGATGAAATCTCCAACTTTCATGCTGGCAAGCAGGGCAGAGAAGTAGTCACAAGCACAGGGCAGCAGAGGTTTCCCATGCATCCACCTTTTGGCAGATGCCTGGGGGCACAGTATCTCAGAGCTGGGGAAGTTCCCTCACTTTCTTTGAAATTCCCCACTCTGCACACTGAAAGACATACTCTTGGGTAGCCTAAAACCTTAATGAAAAGCTAAAGGATGACAGCCTGCAGTCAGCAAGTCTCCAGGGAGGAGTTCTGCTTCCAACCCTGTCTGTAGACATTGATTAGCATTATTTTCTCTTGCTGACTGTATTTGGCAAACCCTGGCAGACAGCAGTGCTCAGTCCTGGAACTGAGAAAGGCCAAGAGCAGACAATATTAACTCTGCCTTCAGACCACAGCAGAATTGCTGTACTCTGATATATTGATGTACAACCAACCAGAAGGTAACTTACAGATTCCCACAGCTCGAGACTTCACAGTATTAAATTCCAGCTTAAAAACTTTACACTTACGGTAAAGACTCAAACTCTCAGGAGGAAACTGCAATGCCTAAAAGCACCTTGAGTGGAGGCTATCAGACCTAGTTAAACACAGGATCTCAGACCAGCTGACCATGACCTGAAATGTTTTACTGCCTGTAGGTTAAAAGGTATTTCAGAAGGAAGAATTTGGTCCTGCTGAGAGGCTTTGCAGTGATCTCTGTGGGACTGAATGGCAAAAAGTCAGCTACCAGTTGAGAGTTCCCTATAGAGAGAGTGAGTGAGCTTGGCAGATTGGACTTGCCAAGAGCACTTGGTGCTGGCACAGCCTGCTTGGGTGGGAAACATTCCCAGCACTTGAAAGGGAACTGAAATAACTCAATACTGAAGGGAGCTGCCTGCTCTGGCTCTTCCTCCTGAGCTATGCTGCAAACATTTTCCCCAAATTTTCAGGCACAGAAGAGCAGCCAGCTGCTGTCTGGAGAACATGCCCAGCCATTGTGCTTGGCACAGGACAGCCCAATCTCAAAGGCCACTTTTCTGCACAGACATGTGGAATGTAAATGGGTGTTCCCCAGCTTTCAGGTTTAGAAGTGAGGGGAGAAAGTCATGGCAGGTAACTTCAGTGCATAATTCTACCTGACAATTTTGAACAGAATAGCTGAGCAGATATAGCAAACCCAAAGAAAGCAGACATGTCTGTCTTCGTACCTTTCTGTCTATCTATTATCTATTGATCTGTGTTACCCCTACCATCTCCTTGAAATCCATCTCGAAGTTCATTTAAGGTCACATGCAAAAAAGCCCCACAAATTTTGCCTTTATAATCAAAATGATTCCTCTTTCAGACTAAAGAATAATATAAGTGAGAAAAATGAAACAAGACAGATTGCCAGTGAAAGTATGGAGGAAGAACTAACCATGCCTGACATAACGTGGATGGACACTACACTTGTAGGGGCACAGACTTCTTCTCTATGACTCCTCTATATGTCAGCTGCAGAAAACAGAGTAACATCATCACCTTGTTTCTCTGACATCTAACAAGTAAGTCAAGTGGCCAGTTAGGTAATTCTGAAATAGTGGCTCCTATTAATTTCAAATATTTCCCAAAAGTACAGGCTCCTGAACCAATACAGATGTATACTAATTACATTTCTGATTATCAAATATGTTTTCTATTTCCCTCAACAGTACAGCTGTAAGTTGCTAAAGTCAAATTTTTGAATTCAAATAAGTGAAAATACTCCTAAAATAATAGCAAAAAAAAAGTTTCTCTGCTACTTATCTCAATGTCATCAGTTAAAAATTTCCAGCAGCTCTCTGTGTGGTGCTGTTAAGATAAATCAAACCAAAGACAATACTTTTTCTTGAAAACTGCAGGTTCAAGTTAGGCAGGATTTTGTCATAAATACTGCCTCAAAGCTTGACTTACCCTGACATTTATGTTTCCTTTTATCCTGACTCTCTGAAAAAGTCTAGTGCTGGGGCTGTCAGTAAGACTCTTGATCTTGAAGGCTCAACTTAAAACATTTTAGGGTTGCCATGACTGCTTTTTGGGGTGTTTTTCTTGTAATCTCTGCCCATGCATGCTTTTAAGATACATCAGAAAGACAAGGGTGACTGGTCAGACAAGTCAGCTGGAAGAGCTGGCAGTGTGGAAGCAGCCCGAAGATATTTTTAAAAACATGCACCTTCAAGTCATTTAATCTCATGTTCCTGAATACACAAGCATATAGAGCCCCTAGCTGCTTTTAAAACCTGTGGCTACAGATTTGAGTCTTGAGTCCTCTGGGAGAGTTCATCTCCCAGAAAGGGCAGAAAGAAGAGAATTAGGGCAGGCACTAAGGCAATCAAGCAGATTGTTTACTGCTCTTAATAAAGCAAGTCCACCACAGAAAATACCCAGGAACAACCCTCCCCGCCCAGACACATACCCTGCCCCTAGACAAATGGCTTTTTTTCCTACCACTTTTCTTATCAGTCTCCTGTAGAGACTCTAAAAGTCTTATCTTGATAGGCCAGATTACCAAAATGATCTCCTCTCCATGATGAATAGAAATCAAACTGTTTTTATCTGTCAGCAAAACCATACACTCCCAGTCCAGATAGTTACATTAATAGAACTCCTCCCCTCCCCTCCCCT